>JAKWJA010002499.1:37552718-37615875 GCA_027704765.1 Solanum habrochaites | reverse complement strand
TTGCCCGGGCCCTCTGCTTTCTCCGCGGGTTTTTCCAGCTCGTTTGCGCACTTCCCTTCCTCCGCCGCCGCTTGTTCCCCCTCCATACCGTCCTTATTTTGGGCGCGTCCTTGCTCCCTCTCTGTCTCCGCTCGTTCCTCCCACAACCCGTCTCTCTCCCCACCTGTCGCCCCATGTCTCGTCGCCCGGCTCAGCCTTTTTTCCTTCTTCCTTCGTATCTTTCTCCTACCGTCGTGTCTCCCCATCGTCGTTCCGTTCTATAACAACGGCAAGGGATAGGGAGTCCGTCTTAAAACATGAGGTAAGATTTTTTTACATCGCTTAGGCTCATATGATGGTTGTCTAATAGAGAATTTCCAACAAATTATATTACTTTCATTATAAGTAAAGTCGTGTTTGTTATTGCATTATTTGAAGCGACAAAGTATTTCTCATTGGGGAATCTCTCCTATATATTAATTAGTTTTTACGTTTTATGTCTTTGTTGAGTTAAGTATGCCAAACCAAGGGTTTTCTAAAGGCCAACAATGGTCGTTGGGTGCCGGCCACATCCACGGTGTAAGCTCGGGGCGTGACACTGTCCACATATTTGGTCTATGAAAAAAGCCTTTATAACATACACTCCTGCTGAGTTCGATGAATATGTGTTCATTATGAACAAAAGAACATCAGTGATGGCAGAAACTGGGATGTAAGTGTAAAGTACCATCGCGACGACAGGGTTGACATTTGAAAAAACTTAATCCTTCTCTATACTCTTTGATATACCGTGGTTTTAACGGTATTATTAATTCCTTTTTCCTAATGTTTAGTGTGGTCCAAAAGCCTTTTGTTGCTAATTTTTTATATAAGTTTCTCCTTATTTGCAGTAATCTGTCCAAACATAAATTCTGGAGGTTTTTTTTATCGAGAAAATTCAGAAGTATACCATACACCTACGGAGCTATGACGGTTCCGTCCTTCCTGTGACGTCCGTAGGTGGCAGCGTAGTGCAGCTTGCTGAAGAAGATGGGGAAGTCTTACACGTGGTGGGGTTTTGGCAATCGTGACGGCCCATCGTACTATGACGGTCCAGCTTGCAGGTTTGTCCATGAAGATCAAAGACGTATCCGCAGCCCCAGCAACACCCCATTCCCAGAGTTCAAGTGTTT
This sequence comes from Solanum habrochaites, assembly GCA_027704765.1. NCBI lineage: Eukaryota > Viridiplantae > Streptophyta > Magnoliopsida > Solanales > Solanaceae > Solanum > Solanum habrochaites. Next base: position 37,614,724 of record JAKWJA010002499.1, on the reverse strand, counting down.
TGGAACGGAAACCCCGCGTGGACCGTTATGCTCGTAACGATCCTTCATATCTTGCCGTTAAGGGGAATGAAAGAAAGCAGAGAAGGAAATTTGCTAAGTATGCGACGACAGAATCCAAATGACCTCCCGTCGTGACCACGATTACCCGTGCGAGGTCCGTCGACCCAGCCCGTATTTTACAGATTTCCTCCACGAATAGAGTCCTTTTGAATAATAGTTTTTTTCTATAATAGTTCTAAAAACCCTTCGATTAGGGGGGGTTAGACTTCTGTCTTATTATAGACCTTCAATTATATTAGACTCGATCATTATTAGGACACTTTGTATTAGTGTTAGACTTTGATTTCTTAGACTTTTTGGGAATTCTGATTACTTTGAAATTCTTGCAAGTGATTGTTGGTGATTCATCCAAGAAAACTTTCAGATTTGTACACTCTTTCTCTCATTTTGAACGTAAGTATCTGAAATTCCCCCCCCCCCACCCAAAAATTCCCCCCCTCCCCCCCTTCCCTATATAGGGATATTTGAATATTTGTGATTATGACTATTTGGTACTTAAGCTCCACTACTAGGTGTGGGAACCTAGGCAAAATAAGGAGATAAAAACCTAACGAAAATAACAATTCTAGAATAGTGTCTTACATGTATTACTACTTCTTTCGCTTAGAAGTCTTTTTATATAACGGATGGTCAAACAGTTAGAACTCGCCTAATGCTACTTTTCCGGACTCAAGATGTAGATATACAAATAATTACCAACATAGATGTAAGTGTATACTATCTATAGGCTCGTTTGATTGGTACGAGGTAATAACTTAGTCAAATATCGAATATGATGCTTAATATGAGGTAAAGATAAGGATTAGGATAGCAACACACGTAGCTGGACCAAGGTGCGGAGTGTCATTTTCTATATGCCGGACCAATAATAACATGTTAGGAAGAATTTAGTTTTTGTTGAATTGTTCGTCTAGAACGGGTTCGAGTGTCCTTGGTAGTGACAAAGTTGTAACAAGTAATAATGATATGTTCTTGTAACAAGTAATAATGATATGTTCCTAGGAAAGGGCTACCTCAATTTGACCCTCTTCAAACTGAATATAATGGTTGTTGACAATATTAATAAGAATTTCACTTCCATTTACTTATTGGAGTCAAATGATTTATGGCATTCCCATTAGGGACATGTAAATAAATGCTTGCAAAATTTTTTTTACTTTAGGAGTATTACTTATTTCAATTCGATAAATGGAAATGTGAAATTTGTGTAGAAAGTAAGTTTATTAAACATCCTTAAAGTCTGTTGAAAGAAAATTCAAACCGTTAGACTTAACTAAATAAATATAACGATATGAGTCGACATCTCTCTTGGTGGGAAAAAGTATTTTGTAACTTTTATTGACAATTACACTCGATTTTTTGTTATGTAATCTGTGCTTAAATATTAAGTATGAGAAAAATGAATACATTTTAGCATAAAAAAGATGAAGTGGAGAATTAAGTGAATCTAAAGATAAACAATATTAAGAGGGAGATGAGTAGATTATATATCTCTTTTGCCATGTATATGTTTTGTATTGTTTATTATTCTTCAAACTACTGCCCGTAATTACACCATATTAAAATGTTTTGGCAAAACGGAAGAACAAAACATTAAAGGAAATGATGAATTTCTTGATAAACAGTTATATTGCATCGTAAAATCTTTGAGGAAAATCTATCCTTACGTTTAATAAGATAATCAAAAGGGTACACCGTAGCAAAACACAATCAATTTTATATGAGTTGGGGAAAGGAAGAAACCCAACTTGAAACATTTAAAATCATGGAGTTTTATAGACAAGGTATAGGCTCCTTTAACTAAGAGGGTTAAAATTGGACCCAAAAATGTGGATTGTGTATTTATTGAGTATGTTTTCGAACATAGACCGTGCCAATTTTTTGGTTCAAAAATATTATTATCCTAAGATTCATGTTAATACGATAATTGATTCAGATAGCATAAAGTTCATTGAACAAATTTATTTGCATGAAATTAAATGTGAGTCGACAAGTGAAAGACCTAAACGACCACGTGAAGAATCAGTGGAAAACATACAACATAGTGAGGATCCTAGGTGTAGTACTGACCAACGGAAACCCAGTTCTTTCAAACCAGATTTTGTGATACTGTTGCTTGAAAAAGAGCTTCAAATATTTGAAGCAGTTATGTATTCTTTTGAGTCAACTTATTGGAAAAAAACAGTCAATTGTGAATCCGATCACTTTTAGTATCATACTTCGGAATTGAACCTGATATTAACAAGGAAATAAACGTTTAGGATCAAAATGGATCTTAAAAGGAAACTGAAACTTTGGACTATTGAAAATATAAATGCTAGACTTGTAGTCAAATATACCGATATCAGAATGTTTTGGACTACATTGCCACATACTCTCCAGTAGCATGATAACATAATTTGGAGGATTGTTAATAGCACTAGAGTGCAGTGGTATGTCCTTAAAATCCACCAATGGTATGTAAAGAAATTATGTTCATCTCATTATATTGAAAGAGTATTTGTAAGTTCAAATCTTTAATTTCATATTGTCAAAACTCATTTTTATGTTCTACATTTCAAAGAATGTAGGTGAAAATGACTCTCAGTGTATATTCCAGAGTGTTTTGGTAATTTTTATATATACATGAACAATATGCGACTAGTCTCATGTGGCTTTTTTAGCAAACTGAGTGGGTTTGCTATGTATCCGAATCACACTAATGGGATGACAAGAAATGTGGTGTTGGGTATCCTGAAACATAAAGAAACTAGATTTTTGATTATAATAATATCTACTCTGTTGAAGGAATAGTATAAAAATTGAATCACTAGGTACAATGATGCAAATCAATCCACAAGTGGTACTGTGTTTACACTTGGTGGATCAGAAGTCTATTTGAAAATGTCCAAACATACATTATTTCTCCTTCTTCTCGCTCCATATTGAATTATAATTTTTGATTTTAGATAAGGCTATGAAAAAAGTTTAAATGGCTCCCAACTTTCCTAGGGAATATTCCTTTCATCCAAAAAAACCCTATGATACCCTATACCATATACATTCGATACTCAGCAAAGAGTTAGGGCAGGAAAGTTATGTACAATCGGGAAGTGTGGGTAACACTCCTAAAGTCAAGACCTAATTTAGATTATAACAAGGGTGTATAAATTTGTAGATACTGTTTTATTAACTAAATAATGTTATAAAGTCAACCCTAAGTAAGTTTTGATCCAGTTGGCGAAGACGCCCATGACGTTTTGATATTAGCCTAACTGAACTAGTTGATGTTGCTATGTTTAGGGATAGTTTTGGAGAATCAAATGAAGTCTAAAAACTTTTAAATAAAGATTTTGGTTAGGTAGTGTAGTAGACAGAGTCTAAACGTCCAAAAACATTTGTTAGTGGGCAGTTGCGCGACGCACAGACCACACGGACCTCACTGTCCAAAAATAAATTTTTGGAAAATAAAATGTGTGTTGGCCCGGTGACGTGGAGTAACTTTCATTTTTCACTCACCCAAACAAAAATTCCCAAAACAAAACTCAAAATCTCTCACCTCTCTCTATTTTCTATGTCCCCAATTCCTCAATTAAAGAAGGAACGAAGCTTGAAGAACAAGGTCAATTTCTCTACGATTTCACTTTTAATATTTCTGCTTAATCTTTATTAAGGTATGATTTCTTCACTCTTGTGATTGCTTTCTCCAAGTGGTCCTCTCACAAAAATTTTCTAAATTACCCAATCATATGACGTTTTCCAATTATAATGGGTTTTCTTCTAAACATCAAATTTATGATAAATTGTGATTTGTTATGACTAATTGAGTATAGATTGTTGATTAATTGATGTTAATTTATGAAATTTCATGTTTATATTGTTCCCTTCCCCACTTTCCCAAATATTTGGATCTTGGTCATGAATTGATTGGGAATTAAAGAATGAATTTTTTGATTATTCGACTTGTTTATTATTCTAATTCATCCATGAATTTGATAGGGTAATTTATGTTTTGGGGATTGATCTAATTCTTGATTAATTATGATGAACCCTATTCTCCTAACCCTAGGTTATGATTGATGTTAATTGGGATAGTGAGATGCATTGACCTAGGTTCTTTGTTAGTCTTATTGATTGTATTACTACAAACCTATGTGGATTTAATTGGTTGATTGATGTTAAACCATGATGATGGATTTTGAAGGTAAATTTGGTAACTCTTTCATGATCCTAACCTTTCTTTCAATTCTGATGTGCTTTTGCATTGATGGATGCCGTTTACTTGAGCATGAAATTGTAATTAAGCCTAAGTAGGTGTTTGTATTGATGGTTGAAGTGAAATGTCCTTGAATTGTGATTTTTTTGATCCTTGATTAAAATGAAATGATATAAGGTTGGTCATGAAGTACTTATGTGCCTTATTATGACGTGATTATGATGTTATGCTAATGTCACATATGAGGGTTGCCATGAAAGTATATTCTCGTGCAATTCCTAATAAGCTAATGAAAATGACTATACAAGGGATTAGACCCTATGACCTAAACTAAATTATGGTTAATAGATAAAGACTTTTCAAAAGGGACTTAGCTTAGCGCCAAGTGAACTTGACAATAGGAGGTGTTGACTTCCCATAGAGCAAGATTTACCCTTGTTGTTGACTCCCCTATGAGGGATACTCACCTAATGGATTCCCATGAGATGAGGCTCCAATGTCGTGGGCATGAATATGGTTCATACATATCTCCTAGTTCTATAATTATGTTTCCACCATAGGAAGATTAGCTAGTGTATCCACCTAGAAAGCTACGGTTATGTTTAGTTTAACTTTGGTCGGTACACTACCTTCCATTGGTGTAAGGTTTTACAACACCGGATTCCAAACATAGATCTTGTGGCCTATGTCGATTGAGGAAAATGTTCTCGAATGTAAAACGAAGTAGTGATGTGAACTCTAGATAGGGTGACTTGAGTTGGATTAGTCTAGGTAGGGTTATGGGACTCTACCTAGGCATTGCACTAGCTAGCTTTGAAGGAAGTTCTACAAGGCTGTTCTTATGATATAATGATCATATATTGTAAATTTTATGCTTATGTAACTTTGCATGTTGATGATCCTATATGATGTTAGTTTTCATTATAAACATGGTATTGGTCTATACTTCTAATATGATGAATGGTTATTAATTTGATGCTATTAAAGGTTTTTGAGTTAGGAATTATTATTTACCTTTGTTTTGGTTTACTTGATTGAGTAAACTTATTGGGTTTGCTGGTCATTGCACCTTGTAGGAGCTAAATGGTGGGTTTATGAGTAAGGGAGTACTACATTATGAGATATTTTAACTATTGTATATGTTGACTTGACTATAACTTGTTGATGTTTGCCTTGTGTTTACATGGGTTTGACTTGTGGCTTATGTGAGTAATGGATTATATGGGTTCTTGATTGTGCATAAGGCTTTTCAAATTACTTTAGCATGGTTTTGAATAAATGTCCCCTTTAGCAAGATTTCAATTGTTTTATATGCATATACTCATATTTAGTTCAAGTGTGTACTAACACCATGTTTATGTTTACTACAAATTGTAGGATCCAACCGTTGAGCTTAGTTGAGGGCCAATGGATACTACTTTGATATTTACCAAGTGTTTGGTAGGTCCTCACCTTCCTAGGATGATGCCACTATCTTGCTATTTGATATTGTTTAGTCTTAAAGATGATTCAGTTCATTCTCTTTCTTTTTATCTTTGTATATTCCTACATAAGGGCTTTATTGTAATAAAGTATGGGTTGAACCCAAGATGTTTTATTCGTCTTAGATGGTTTAAAATATGAAACTACATCCTACATTTCTTATGACTTTTCTCCTTTAGATATATATGTCCATGTTAATGTTAATGATGTAAGCTAAGAGTCCTACTCTTAGTCCCTCAAAGATGATAACGATGTTGGTTTATGTGTAGGGGGTTTCTCGTGGATGTGATAAACTCGATATCATCAGAGCATGAGGTTGAATATGTTTTAGGATGATGTCTAATTAAACCACATCCATGTAGATCTTATTCTAATTGTGAAGTTTGTGACATACGTTTATGAATAGACTTAGATGATGCTTAAGATATTCTCCTTTTTTTTTGGAAATCAAGTCGTGCCCCTAAAGTCTAATTTATATGTGCTTTCACCTAAACCTTGTATTGTGGTTATAGGTATACTCGAAGAAACTCCGCACGAAGACTTGGTGAAGAGATTTCTAATGAGGGAGTTCCTACTCGTGACAATCAAGTTCCTTCTCTTGAGAAAGTTGCTAATGATGATCAAGCGCCGGCCAATCCTCCAGCCATGAAGGATAGTGACATAAGGGCTGTCTTTATTTAAATGGACAAACACATTTCTATCCAAGCACAAGCCGTCAGTACTCAAGTTCAATCCATGATGGCCCAATTTAATCAGGAGGTGTTACCCCGAGGAAACCTACATGTTAGCACCATGGCCTCCCGTTTAAGGTATTTCACAAGGATGAAGCCCCCTACTTTCTATGGGTCCAAAGTTGACGAAGATTTTCAAGAATTTATTAATGAAACTTACAAGATCCTCTATTCTATGGGCTTGACTACTAGTGTGAAATTCGAGTTATCCACTTACCAACTTAAGGACGTGCCCTAAACTTGGTACGTCGAATGGAGAGACAATAGGCCTTTGAGGGATTGTCCGGTGAAATGGGAGATTTTCAAGAAAGCTTTTCTTGATTGGTTTTTCCTATGGAAAAGAGAGAAGCTAATGTGGAAGAATTCATAAAACTTTTCATCAAGGCGGTCACAAATGTACTTATACGCTTGAATTTCACTAAATTTGTCAAGCATGCTCCCCTCTTTGGTTTCTTTGATCTTAGAGATGAAATAGCCGCTTGTGACAGCAGTGTCGGATGACTTGAAGGAAGAAAAAATGTAGTTCGCTATGCTACATGATAATATGAATTATTATCATAATCATGGTTGCATCCTCAACAGTGGAAAAACAAGGGTTAAGAGAAAGATAGAGATGTCCATTGGGCAAGGTCTTTTGATGGTTTGGTTCTTCAAAGGGCAGGCCTTGATATCTAAGACAAGCCTAGTTCAAGAAGAGTTTTTCTCCATCAAGTTTCTATAATTTTCCCTAAGGCTCTGATGATAAGGTGACTAAACCTAAATCCCAAAAAGAAAGGGTGGAACTTAGTGAAAAGCCTACTTGTACCAAGTGTGGTAAGGGTCATGTGGGCGATTGCTTAGTGGGAACGGGAAATTGCTATGGGTTGTATAAAAAGGGGTTACAAGGTGAGAGATTTACCTAAATTGAAGGGTCAAGACAAGGGGAGTCAACAAGCAAGTGGTTCAAATGTTGATACTCCAAAAAAGAATCAACTTTATGCTTTCCGTTCTAGGGGTGAACAAAATAGTTCTCCCGACGTGGTGACCGGTATGTTACAAGTATTCTCTATTTATTTATATGCTTTACCTGATATAGATGCTACACTATATTTTGTTACTCCTTTGGTAGCTAGTAATTTTGATATTTTTCCTTATATTTTTGTTGAACCTTTATGTGTCTACCTCGGTGGGTGTATTTAAGTTGCAGAGAACATCTATAATATTGTCCTATAATATTTACCAATAAATTACGTATATTGAACTAGTTTGAACGTTGATATGGTTGATTGATATTATAATTGGGTATCAGATTGGTTGCATGTTTGCTTGCCCTCTGTAAGGTTTGTAAACAAGGGTGGTGAGTTTAACTTTTCAAATGAACTTGTGGTTAGAGTGTAGAGGTCGAATTCTATTCCTAAAGGTCAAACAATTTCTTGGTTGAAAGTTTTCAAAATGATCTCTAAGGGGTGCTTATACCATATTGTAAGAGTCAAAGATTTAGACTTTGAGATTCCATCTCTTGAGATGGTCCCCGTAGTGATGGAATTTTTGGAGGTCTTTCCTAATGATCTTCCCGGAATCCCTCCCGAATGGTAAACTGATTTTTGTATTTACTTACTACCGGATACAAATCACATTTCAATTCCTCCTTATCGGATAGATCTGGCCGAATTGAAAGAGTTGAAGGCTCAGCTCAAGCATTTACTAGACAAGGGTTTCATATAACCTAGTATTTCCCCATTGGGGGCTCCGGTTTTATTTCTAATGAGGAAGGATAGATCCCTTAGAATGTGTATAGATTACCTACAACTTAACAAAGTGACCATTAAGAATAAGTATCCTCTCCCTCGAATTGATGACTTGTTTGATCAACTCCAAGGAGAAAGCTACTTTTCTAAGATTGATTTCAAGTTGGGACATCACCAATTTAGGATGAGAAATAACAATATTCCCAAAACGTCCTTTAGAACATATATGGTCACCATGAGTTTAGGGTGATGCCATTTGGGTTTACTAATACCCCTTTGGCATTTATGGACCTTATAAATAGAGCGTTTCAAAGTTACCTACATTCCTTTTTCATTGTGTTCATTCACAACATCTTGGTATATTCGAAGAATAAGAGTGAGCATGTGGACCACTTGAGTGTTGTTTTGCAAGTCCTTAAATAACATAAACTTTTGGTTGAGGTCGTGTCTTTTCTTGGTCATATTATCTCTAGTGAAGGGGTAGAGCTGGATTTGAGAAAGACCGAAGCGGTCAAGAATTGTCCTAGACCATTGGCTCCAACCGACATTAAATATTTCTTATGTCTTTTTGGTTATCATAGAAGGTTCATTCATGGGTTTGCGTCCATTGATTCTCCATTGACTACCTTGACCTAAAAGAATATGATGTTCGAGTGGTCGGAAACATGTGAAAAGATCTTCCAAATGTTGATGGATAGGCTTACCTATGCTCTGGTATTAACCCATCGGAGGGTACTAACGGTTTTGTGGTCTATTGTGATGTATCCCCGAGTGTGTTTGGGGTGTGTTGTTTTGCAACATGGAAAGTTCATAGCCTATGCCTCTAGGCAACTAAAGATTCATGAAAACAATTACCCGACTTATGATATTGAGATAGTGGCGGTTGCTTTTGCTTTTAAAATATGGAGGCATTACTTGTATGGGGTACATGTTGATGTGTATATTGACCACAAGAGTCTAAAATATGTGTTTAATCAAATGGAGTTAAATCTCCGGCAACGGAGATGGTTGGAGTTGTTGAAAGACTATGATATGAGTGTCCTCTACAACCCCGACAAGGCCATTGTGGTTCGGATGCTTCTAAGTAATATGACTAATGGTTAGTGTGTCTCATGTAGAAGAATCCAAAACGACCTAGTAAGATTTTCATGGTTATTCCGTTTAGGGTGTAAAGTTTGGAAGATTCCCCTAATGGGTGGGATTTGGGTCCACCATAACTCTTATCGTCTTTTTGGTAGTTGAGGTGAATTCTAAGAAACAACTTGACTTGACATTGATGGAATTTAAAGAATTGGTTCTCGGTAAGCTTAATGAGTCATTCTCCTTAGGGGGGATGGTGTTTTGAGGTATCAAAATAGGTTGTGTGTACCAAATGTTGATGATTTGAGAAATCGTATTCTTGAGGAAGCTCATGGGTCCTGTTATTTTATTCATCTAGGTTCCAATGATGTATCATGACCTTAGAGGACTGTTTTGGTGGGATGCCTTGAAAAAAGACATAGCGTATTTTGTTGCAAAGTGTCCAAATTGTCAACAAGTGAAAGCCGAACAATTAAAGCTGAGTGGTTTACTTCAAGATATACAAATTCCTACTAGGAAGTTGGAAGACATAAACCTTGACTTTATAGTGGTTTTGCCTAAGACTCGGAGGCAACATGACTCAATATGGGTAGTAGTGGATAGATTGACCAAATCTACTCACTTTATTCCTGTTAAGTCCACTTACTTGGTGGAGGATCATGCAAAGATCTTCATATATGAAATTGTGAGTATTCATGGTACTCCGTTGTACTTTATCGATAAGGGCCGCACATGACAGGTAAATTTTGAGATCGTTCAAAAGTATTGGTACAAGAGTAAAGTTTGATCACCGCTTTTCATCCCCAAACGGATAGTGAAGCAGAGCGTACTATTTAAACTCTTCAGGATATGCTTAGATCTTCTGTCATCGATTAAAAGGAAGTTGGGATGAGCACTTGACTTTGGTGGCGTTCTCTTGTAATAATAGTTACCATTCATCCATATCCATGGATCTTTTTGAAGCTTTGTATGGTAGGTGATCTAGATCTACAGGTAGGGTAGTTCGAAGTTAGTCAGTTCCAATTTTTGGTCCCGACATAGTTTATGATGCTTTGCAGAGTGTACATTTGATATGTGACTGACTGAAAACACCCAATAGCGGGCAAAAGTCTTATGCTGACAATAGAAGAAGAGAGCTAGAGTTTGAAGAAGGTGATAAAGTGTACTTGAAAATTTCACCCATAAAAGGGCTGATGAGGTTTGACATGAAAGGGAAGTTGATTCCTCATTACGTGGGTCCCTATAAAAATTTTCAAAGAGTGGGCAACGTTGCTTACGAGTTGAGATTACCGGATGAGCTATCTTTTGTTTTACATGGTTTTCAATGATTTATGTTTAAGAAGTACATTGGTGATCCCGAGTCCATTCTTCTTTTTGAAGGTCTTGGAGTGGGTGAGAACCTCTCCTATGAGTAGGTTCTAATTTAAATCCTTAATCGACAATTGAAGAAGTTCAGTAACAATGAGGTGGTCTCCGTGAAAGTTCTATGGAGAATACACCTAGTTGAAGGGGCGACATGGGAGGACGTTGCGACTGAAGTTCTGTTAACCTCAATCTCTTTATAACTAAGGATAATTTATTACTATTAATACTAAAATAATGATTTAATAATGATTTGTTTGTTTTGCAACACAATGCATATTTTGTAAAAAGATGATGCTAGAATGATTCTCAATGGAAAAATGCTCTTTGCTCGAAATTTTCTTATTTGTGTATTGGTATTATGGATTCCTTTATTACGTGATAGTGAGCATTGTTTTATATTTATAAGGAACTTTGGCATAATTAACTCCTTCAATATAATATTGAGGCTTACGTTGTAGTGGTGAGAAAAAATTCCTCATGTTGTGAATTTCAGCCTTATGCTTTACAATTGATGTTTTGAGCCATTCTGTAAATGTCATTTTATTATTTTGATTTGAGTTGTAACTAATTATGATATTGTATATTGTTGGTTGGGCTGCGAGTCTTGAGTCTATCCTTTCTTTTCTTTTTTTTTAAAAAGTTTAAATGTCATTTCGGGATGAATGTTCCTGGGGGGGGGGGGAATGTAACACTCCAAAAAGTCTAAACCTAATTTAGAGCACAACATGAGTGCCCAAAGGTTTAGATACTGTTTTATGATATAAAATAATGTTTAGAAGTCATCCGAGAAGTTTTAGAGCCAACACGTAAAAGGATGTCTCTGACGTCTGAAAACTAGCCTAATTGAACTAGTTTACGTTGGTATATTTGGGGAGGGTTTCGGAGGGTCAAATGAAGTATAAAACTTTTAAAAAATACTTTGGTTAGGTAAAATGTAGCAGAGAGAGTCTAAACTTCCAATAACTACGCCCCAAGAACCACCTGAAGGGTCATGGAGGAGGACCCCAACATGGGTGGGCAGGCTGCCTAAGCATCCTACGAAAGTAAGGAATCATTGGGCTGCTGCATGACGTGCAGCGCACACGGACCTCACTTTCCCAAAATTTATTTAAGGTAAATAAAATATGTGTTGGCCTCGTGATGCGGAGCCACTCCCAGCTTTGGTAAAATCATATTTTTTACTTTTAGACTTCATAAAAAGAACAATTTAAGTGAGGGGTGTTTTGAGTAATTTATGGGGTGATTTTATATATCCTATGGGTCATTTTACACTCACCCGAACTAAAATTTCCAAAACAAAACTCAAAAGCTATCACCTCTCTATTTTGTCTCTCCCCAATTCCTCCATTGAGGAAGGAACAAAGCTTTAAGAAGTAGGTCAATTTCACTAGGGGTTCACTTCAATTTCGTGGGTTAATCTTCATTCAGGTATGGGTTCTTCACTCTTGGGATTCCTTTCTCCAAGTGGTTCTCTCAAAGTTTATTTCTAAATTACCCAATTATATGGCGTTTTCCAATTCTAATGGATTTTCTTCTAAGCTTCAAATTTATGATAAATTGTGATTTGTTATGACTAATTGAGTATATATTGTTGATTAATTGATGTTAATTTATGAATTGTCCATGTTTAATTGTTCCCTTTCCCCAATTTACAATATTGGATCTTGGTCTGGAATTGGATGGAAAAATTGAAGAATGATTGATTATTAGACTTGTGGTTATCTATTCTAATTTATGCATGAATTGAACAGGGTAATTTATGGTTGAGATTTGATCTACTTCTTGATGAATCATGATGAACCCTAATTCTCCTAACCCTAGGGTTATGAATTGATGTCAATTGGGGATAGTGATTATGTAATTGTCCTTGTTCTTGTGTTAACGTTATTTATTGATATACTACCCTATTAGATGGATGTCATTGTTTATTGAGTGGTAAGATCATGAGGATCATTTTGAATGATCTTTGGTAGTATTCATGAGCCCTACTTTGACTTCAATTATGTGGCTTGTGGATTGATGATGTTGTTTTGTGAAGCATGAATTGTATTAGCCTAATATGTGTTGGTATGATGTTGAGTGAATATCTTGAAATGTGATTGTTAGATATTAAATAACAGTAAATGATAAAGGTTGGTCATGAAGTACTTATAGCCCTTAATATGACGTGATTAATAGGGTTCCATGACAGGGATATTCTCATTCATTCCTAATGAGCTAATGACAATGAATCTACAAGGGATATACCCTGATGTCCTATACAAAGTGAATGATTCAATAAAGAAAAGAACTTCAGAAGAGACCTAGCTTAGCACGGAGTGGAACTTTATATGGGGGGTGGAGGTTTGGTGCCGCTGTCCATAGAGGAAGATTGGTGAGCGGGCCGGTGATGTTAATTCCATAGGAGGTGTTGATTCCCCTATCAGGCAAACGACCCAATGGTATTCCCCTGAGATATGCTTCCAATGCCGTGGGCATTTAGATGGTTATACATATCTCCAGTTCAGAACCAGGTTCAACCATAGAAGACTAGCTAGTGGATCCACCTAGAAAGCTAAGTTTGATGTTTGGTTCTAGTTTGACCGTAGACTGCCTTTTACGAGTGTCCGGTTTTTACAACAACAATTTCCACCACTTAGCTCTTGTGGGTCTATGCCAGTTAAGGAAAATGTTCACAAGGAAAAAAAATGTAAATGAAGTAATCATGAGAGGTTCAGAAACGGACGCAGTTGCGAAGCGTGGGGATTAAAATGGGGGGGCGGCAAGGTATAATTAGTGGCGTAGGGGTCAAGGGATAGTGAAAAGGTGAGGTGGGGAGTTGGGTGAGCTAGTGAAGGTTGCATTATGATAGGTTTTTGTAATCAGATGGTGAACATGGAAGAGATGGGACATGTTAAGAATTATAGGCTTTGAGGCGTATTTAAGACCTTGAAGTATATTTATAGAAGGATTTTTGTTAGTACGTGGTGACTAAGTGGATGACAGGCGGGAGACGGAAGGTGAAGATGAAGGTGGTGGAAGAAGGTGGAAGTTGGGGCTGGGCGAGGTGTAGGTGGTGAGGGGTGATGCAACGGGACCGGGGGGTTGCAGAGGGGGGTGATAAGTTTGGATTGAGTAAGATACTGTGGTAGGAGCGATGAAGTGAAGCGGGGGGGCGTGGGTGGCACGGAACTGAAAGGCGGCGAGATACTGCGTACGCGGGTAGCGGTTCGAAGGGGGCTGGAGGAGCAGTGAGGCGTGGTGAGGGTGAAGGAAGAAGATGTATGCGAGGGCTTATTTAAGAGTGGTTGTGTGGGTTAAAGAGTCGTGGGGGTGGGGACGTAAAAATAGGATTACGAGCTAGTAAAAGGCTAGACGGGGGTAGTGTTCGGAGGGTGTGGGTAGGGTAGAGGGTGTACGATGAGAGAGGTATCGAAATACTCGTGGGTTAGTTGAAAGATGGCTTAGTGAATTGTGTTTTTGGGTTGCAAAAGACAGCGGGAGTAGGTGGGTTGGGGAGGGAAGGAAGGTAATGAGGTAAGAACGGATATGGTTGAAAAGTGGAACGTAAGATTGGGTGGAATGGGAGAGTGCAGGTGCAAGAGGGGGGTGGTATGGGGGTTGATGGAGGGATGGAGAGTAGGGATAGTAGTAAGGCGGCGTGTTTCTTTCTCAAGGGAATGACATTTGGGACCGAACGGTTATGGATGAAGTGAAAGGGTTAGGCGATATTAAGGGAGGAATGATACAAACAGTAGTTTATAGGGAGTTACCTGCTGGGGGCAGTAGGAAGGTTATGATAGTATTTGATTGAGGAAGTGGAAAATAAAGGGCAGTGGAGTGGAACAGGTTTTGGGGGCGGAATTTGGGGCAGCAAGGCGCTTGTTATGGCTGTTAACGCGCGGGGGGGCGTGGGAAATGTGGTTCATGGTTGGAATATTTGTAGACGCGTTGTGGGTGGTATGAAGGGTGGGATAATATTCTCGAGGGAGGAGATGGGATTGGAGCTCGGGTTCTAGGGTTGGTAGTTAAGGAGTAGAAGGGTGAGCTTGGAAGAAATGCGTCCAAGTAGTGTTAGGGTAGTAGTCGTGGGGGGTGTTGGAGTGAACTATCGCGCGAGTTTGCGAGGGAGTGAAGAACGAAAGGGGAATAGTACGTTAATCGGCGTGCTGGGAGTGACGAAAGATGTTGAGCGGGGGAACAGTAGGTGGGTGAACATCTGTGAGTGTGCGGTATGGGCGTTCGGTAGGGGACATCGGTAATTATGTGAGGGTTGAAGGATGGAGCGGATGTTTTGGAATAAAATGGTGGAACTGGGTATGAGGGGGGATTAGAGGAACTACTTAGGGTAGGGTAGGGGGCTTTTTGGGAGGAGAGAGATAAGGTACGGATCATAATTCGAGCTAGACGATTGGACGTGGGAAGGGGAAGGATGGGGCGTGTCAGGGGGTGGGGAAAGCTCGAAGAGCTGGTGGGGGGTGTGGAGGGGAATAAACGTTGTGTGGAGGGGTTGAAAAGTGGAGGGGGTGGGGGATAGCTTGAGCGATTCGGCACCAATTGAGAGGGTTGGATGGAAGCGAAAGGAGCGGGGATTGGGGGCGAGCGGGAGAAAGTGGAGGGGGCGGGGGGGAGGGGTGTCCCTCTCTGTGGATCCGGGGGCTGCGAATGAGTTGGGGGCCGTGGGGTTGTGGGGTTGTGCCGGGAATCAAGAGAAAGATAGGCGGTATGGCGGCGATCGACTGAAAAGGTCGGATTGTGTGTGGTAGGAGGGTTGGGTTATGTTGGGGTGTAACATGAGGCGAGTGTGCTTTGAGACGTAGTGCGTAAGTATTGGGTCCTGAGTATGTCAGGGGTTGGGGGTGCGTCATTCTGCGTGGTGAGTCGATAAGTGGCAATCGGGGTCTGTAGGTTTGAGCGTGAATGTATGGTTGATCTGAAGGGAAGGAAAGCATTTGTGGGTTGCGTGAGGTTGGTGATAACCGGTGGGATTTCTAGGAGCTTAACTGAAGTAGATGCGGCACTGATGAGGACTTGGAGGGAACAGTGGTTTTTAGATTGGTGAGGATGTGGTGCACAAGTGTATAGCACTATTGGGGTTGGGTAGGGTCGGTTGGTGGTAGCGGCGGGAAGTAAGGGGGCGGAGGTATTGGAAGTAGAAGGGGGGACTTGGAGCGAATGTGGTCATTTGTGAAGGATTAGAGAGGGTATGTAGGAGTGATTGTCGTAAGGGGGGTTATGGACGTATGAGGAGGGAAGGACATTGTAATGGTGCGGGGGGCTGTAAAATGTTGGGGTGTCGGAATGGTGGAGGGGTTCGGGGAGATGGGTAAAAGTTAGACGTGGGGTTGCTGGAGGGGAAGAGTGGTTGAAGAAAAGGGATCTGATGGGGGTGATGAGGGTTGACGTCATGCTCGAACCATGAGGATGGGTAGGTGCCGGCGCTAAAGAGGGTGGGGGGTTGTATGGGTTGCGGGCATATAGAATGTGATGGATGGTAGGGGGACGCATACCGGTGGGGGGATTGGAGGTGGAGTTTGAAGCAAGTGGTGATCTGGTAGGAAAGGGGGGGGGTGGTGCGTTGGGTAGGGGGCGAAGAGGGTGTATCGATGCAGTAGGTCCAGGTGAATCATATAGCTTAGAGTAGATTCAGGGGGGATGTAGGGGTATCGTGGGTAGCTGGTTGTAGTGGGGAAACACGGGGGCGGGACAGGAAGGGGAAAGATCAAGAAAATGATAACGGGGGTGAGATAAGCTTTACTCTAGATAGGGTGACTTGAGAGGTTTGCTTAGTCTAGGTAGGTGTATGTGGACTATACCTAGGTATTGCACTTGTTGGTTTTGAGGGAAGTCTTAGAAGGATGGATCTTAAAAAGTAAATGTTATTCTTATATTGACCTTGCATGTTGATGATCCTATATGATGTTAGTTTCATTATGAACATGCTTTTGGCCTATATCGCTAAATATGATGATGGTTATTATTGATTCTATGTTATATTTTTGTTAGGAATTATTTGTGATCCTTTGTTTTGTTTACTTGATTAAGTAAGACTATGGGACTTTGCTTGGTCATTGCACTTGTAGGCTATATTGTGGGTTATGAGTAACGGTCTTACCTATATTATCATACTATTATCGTATTGTTAGGTACTTGACTATAAGTGTTGATCCTTGGTGTGTGTTGTAACATGGGTTGTGCCTATGTGAGTATTGGCTTATATGGTTTATCATTAGGCATAAGGCTTTTGAAATTACTCTATCATGGTTTTGAATAAATGTCCCCTTTAGCATGATTTAATTTTTTTTATGTGCATGCACTCATACTTAGTATAAGTGTGTAATAACCCCATGTTTATGTTTACTACAAATTGTAGGATCTGAACGTTGAGCTTAGTCTAAGGCCATTGAAGACTACTTAGATATTTTCCAAGTGTTCGGTAGTTTTTCACCTTCCGAGGATGATGCCACTATCTTGCTACTTGGTATTGTACTATGTGTATGTAGAGGTATATGCAAACATCAATGTAGAAGAAGATTCAAATGTTTTAAAATTTCCGCTAAATTTGACTTATGAATGTATTGATGCAAGCTACGAGGCTAGTCTTATTTTTCAAAGAGGACAACGATGTCGGTTATGTGTAGGAGGTGCTCCCCGAATGTGAGAAAGTCTTTTCATGTACGACGGAGACATAACACCATAAGATAACTGCCCTTTAATGGAATTATCACAATTGAGTATGAAATGCCGCGATATGTGCGATGTACTACAGAAAGGCCCAGTAAGATATGTATTAAAAGATCATCAAGGGAATGGGTTATTTGCCTATGCCAAGTCAACTTGGAGTGCTTTTATCTTGAAGACTTTATATCTCAAGAGCCCAGATTCAATGAGAAACAAAATCTCTAACTAACGGCTCGACATTGTCCAGTCAACTCAATTTATTTTCATGATGAAGACAATATTCAGGACTAGTTAAATTTTAAGCTTGTTTTCATGATTATTAAAACGTCAAGTTTTTAATGATTTTCTAGTTTTACAAAATAATATACACGCAATAGTGTACCTAAGATTTACACATTTAGAAATCACCTATGTGGAGTGTAAGTGGTACGCCATTTTGAAGAGAACTTATGGGAAAAGTCCCCTTCTCGATACATTCATGCAATAGTCATGGGTGTTCATGTACTTAACGAACGCAACATAAGATCATAAACGTAAAGGATTATTTGTGCATATGTTGTTTAGATATACACCAAATCTCATGGTTCCAAGATATCACTCTACCGATTGACTGAGTATATCTGACATATGTTAACTATGGGAAGTCCAAGGAAAAACTTATTTATCTAGATGAATTGACCTTGCTCGTTTGTTGGAAGTACACATTCATCCGTGCGTTCCTTATGTTTAAACCTTACAATTCAGGTGGGGGATTTTTTGGTATATAGCAAGAGTTAATGGGAAATAAGAATCCTTAAAACGAGAACTGTGAAAATCCTCTTATTCTTTAGTTAAAAGGCTTTCTCCCTCCAAAAAAAAATTCGGGTTTTTTGGTTAAAGGACAATAAAGAGTTTAATATATAAACACTCGATTAATTGTTTTAAAAGCTGGATGACAGGAGGGACCCCCTCCATGTCGCTCGCATTGCGTTGTCTTTAACTTTGAAAATAATCGATCGCAAGATTATATTTTGGACAATCCTTTTAGTTATTTAGTTAATTAATTAATTACATTAAATTCAATAGACAAAACATTTTAAAACTATTAGTTGAAATAAAATTTTTCAATTATTTTAGTTGGATTACAAAATGTTTGATCTTTTAGTTGATAACCGAAACGTTTGATCTGACTCCGGACTGCAATGCGACTTGTTTGTTTATTTAAAGTGACTTTTCCCTGTTTTATAAATTTCCTGTGCAACTTCGGAGAAACACCCACGACCGTTTGAAATATTGCAAAATTTTTCATGACTGGTGGTGTGTATTTCAAAAAATAGCAAACCTGTTAGAACAAGTTTCCTCCTGGCCATAAATACCCGTAATTCTTCAGACTTTTTATTTACAAAAAGTTCCAATTTCTTCTTCTTCTTTTGCACAAATTGCCTTAGTATACTTTACTTCTGTTGAATGGCTCGCTGACACCAACATTTTGGCTATCAATACACTGGTCATTGAGATCATTCTATTCTAGGAAGACATATTCCAAATCAAACCTCGGATACTAGAGTGGATTAATTTCCTTATGGGAACACTGCGCATTTAATGGGCTTGATGTTTTTCATGTTCTTTTTTTTTCCGATTCCTGTACATTTTACAGATTTTCAGTTTTTGTGAATTAATTTCAATTCTTCTGTTCTTCACTTGTTCATTAGAAACTTTTGTAACTTTATGTTTCTGCAACGTTTCTGGTAATCAGTATTACTGCTCTAAACACATATTGACAAGATTATCTCGTGGAGTTAGTCGAGTTTTTAGTTCAAATAACTTAGCTTTCTTTCATAGATTTACCTAGTCGATAGTCGCAGGTATTCCATGAAATTAAGGAGGCAGTTTATCTCTCTGCATTGCCATATGACTCAATAAAGAACAAGTTGATACATCTACTTTATTTATGGTTAAAATTTTATTAGGTGTGTGTGAAATAACTTGGTCGATTTCCAACATAAATAGAGATATAAAGGATCTAACTCACCTCTTTTCAGTGGGGATTGAACATATTCTTTTAAAAGGAAATACTCTAGTAGATTTTCTAGCTAATCTAGCTTTCGGGAACCCAAGAAGGTAGTGTTTCCACACCTTCCTAGAGTTTACTATCAAGTGTAGAAAGATAATCAATCTACAGAAAATATTGTTCCATGATATGAGGATAAAAATTGAGAGCAATCATTATTACATTAACGAGAGGGACCTGTTTTTTATAACAACAATATACAATCTTATTGCATTATCAGATCAGGAGACCTGACGAAGTATTATTTTGCATAGTATGAATTATACATGAGTATTTTCAGTGTGATAGTGATACAAATCTATAGAAAACTTATTTTCCTACAAATTTTCATACTAAACCCCTTGCAAAAATTGCATTAACTCACCTTTTTCTTGTAAGGATAGTAGACACAATAACTTTGACATACTCTTAGAAACATGTTCAATGGAAGATCAAATAAATTTGTTGACGGAAAATTTGAAATAAACTAGGAAAATCAGTAAAGAACAATTTCGCTATATAGTGAACAATATCAATGTTTTCAAAGAAAAGAAAGAACCAAAACTCATAAGCATAAATTGGGAAAACTATTTTTCTTGAAGGAAGCAGAAGAAGAATGCAACTATAATTTCATGAGGATCTTAGTGGGAGCTTACCGGTTAACATTTTGAAACAAATTGATCGATGGTCCCATAAAGAAAAGGTTGCAAATAGTTTTCAAGGATTCAAAGATCAATGGAGCCACATTGGAGGCGAGACATTTGAAGAAAGAACCAAAGGTTAAATGGTACTTACCATTGTATAAACAACTATTGAAAGATGAAGAGGGCATCAATAGTTTCTTTCTCTTACTTTGGTCAAGGTTAAAACAAAGAGATAAAATTTCTCATATAGTTTCTAAAGATAAGATTTTATTTTGATGTTTTAAATTTTTCTCTTTTTTTTTGTTTATATTCGCAGCTCACTTTTGGATGGCCCTTAGATTTTGTTGTTTATATTTGAGATTATACAAAACTTGCTCATACAATTAAATTCATTTTTAAAAAAGCGGACAGTGACATTTTTTAATCCAAACTACTACTAAGATAATTTTATCAATCACACACCTAAGGGGTATTTTGAGCTTTTTTTGCTAATTAAAATGATACTTGACACTGAAATTACTCCTAGAATTCACACAATTGAATTACATAATTTTCTCTTAGAAAAATCATTCCCCTATCGACAACCTTGGCTTTGCAAGTTTATGTGAGATGTTTCCTGTTTCTTTCTTTTTGATAATAATCATAAAAATTGGAGTACAATTCCATTTTAAATTAATACATGATTTGCACAATGTGAGTAATGAGCAATTTAAAAATATATATTATGCTACAATAGTTTTTGTTCTTTTTTCTTGTTACATTTTCTCTTCATCGAACACAATTGCTCTTACAGTAATTTTTGAAAGGATAATCTACACCCGATTAACATTATCATATATTAATGTCTATAAAAAATCTGAACAATTTTCCCCAAATTTTTCCCCAGAATCCTTTAACCAACTTTTGTTCAACAATTATATATTGAGTTTAATTTCAGTCATCTCTCTGGTAAATATCTTTCGATCTCCAAATTCCCCTCGACGAAATAAATTTTTTATATGCCACTTCCTGCGAATTTCCCATTTTTTTCACATCCTAATTTCCCTCAATTTCCAAAGGTACACATTCTTAATATTTTCATCCCAAACTCCACCATTGTTTCGTCCTCTATGTAAAATGGACATCCAGAGAAGTCTTACAATGGCTAAGCTGAATTTAATTACTTTTTAATTTCTTCAAGCATCAAGAAAATTACTATCAGGAATTTTTTTGACACTTCCTTTCCAACAATCAAACACAATTCTTCCAAATGGTCCCATAAAGACTCATGCCCTTACAAAAATGATCAAACTTTCTTCAATGGAACTGGGGTATCTTTGTAAAACTTCAAGTCTTAAATTATTTGCTAATTTCTACATAAGAAATAACGTCACTTTAATTCCTCATAATATAACATTTGGTTGGTTAATTATGGACTGATTTTGGCAAGAAGCAGGGCACATGAATTTCCATGATCTAGGTGAAGTCAACGGAATAAATAAGGACATGACCGTCAAAATATTGATCAAGTTCCCAATAACAAAAAAGATAAGGGGGGTTCTGACAAGTAAAAGGTTGATCTTGTTCAAAAATCGTATTTTTCTTTTGATTTCACTAATGCTATAAAAGTTATTTAACAAGTAATTTCTTGATTTTGTTGTAGAGACACAGAAATGAATCACTATCTTACTTCAATTGTGGTTGACACAATGCCAATCCAACAAACGCTAATTACTCTTGATGAGGACCAAAACGCTTAATCATTATAGATAGTTGATTTCCACCTATTCCTTTTTTCTTTAGGTAAGTAGAGAGAATTTCTTCCCACTCTCCACTTGAAGTCCCCCTCTTGTAAAGTATTTTGGGAGGATAATTTAAGAATGGTTTATTAATGATTGTGGCAGGTACATGATCTCTTTCAATCCTTTATTGTTCTGTGCTGTCCGGTATGAGCAATGACATTTGACCAAATTTTGAAGCTCACCTCCCAAGCCTCTTGATATTCTTGATTTTGAGTTGAAGATGTTTATGAGTTCATCTTAAATTGCTATGATAGGAAGCATAAATCTTTTTATGTTCACCAAACAATCGTGGAAAGCTTAAAATGAATGTAGATCAAGACTACATTACTTCACTTTACTTGAACTAATACCTAGGACCTTGACAATTGCAAAAGGAGACTTTATGGACTAGAGCAAGGTGGTATTTCTTTGGCTTCTTATGAGGCTATGTTTTCATGCTTTATAACATCTAAAAGTTGATACTCGAAGAGGAGCAGATCCGATTATTTGTTGAGGTTTGAATTTTGAGTTCCATGTTTTGTCAGTTCACATGACTCTTGCAGGGAAGAGTTTCAATGAGGTAATATATTATGTTTTAATAAGTGTAGGGGTGAAAAGAGATGGTAAAGCTAAAGCATTCATTAAGAGGGCCAGGAATTTTGGAAATTTTCAAGGCTCCTATGCTAGAGGATCCAATCGACCAACGCTTGTGTCCAAACAAATTAAGTACCCTTGCCAATCTTTATAGGTAACTATTAGGGAAGCCCATATAAAAATTTTCACAATAGTTAGAGTATTGTGCATGTGACATGTACATGACCATCTAACTACCACATTTGTTTTAATTGTTGGGAACTTGGACACATGAGAAGTGATTGTCCACACTCGTATGTTTTTGAGTATGGATATCATCCTTCTCGATCAATGGTACCAGTGAGGAATGATATTAATGGTACAGGACGTCCACGAGGTGGGTGAGGACGTAACTAGCGAGGTTGTGGAGGTGAATGAGTGTGTAACGAATATAGTGGTAACACGCAACTACGCAGACAAGTAGATCTTGTCTACGATAAAGCTTATAATTATGCTTTTCCAGGCAAAAAATAAGGTAGATGTATCTAATGCGGTGATCGCAGGTACTATTCTTTTCTGTGACCGGATGACTACTATAAGACCCCAAAAATGATTTAGGTTAACTAGATGGTTTATTTGATGATGTGTGATTATATCTACCTATATATGAAAGTATGTGTTAGAATATTGAGAGTATTTACGTAATCATGTTATGTTATGGCTATGCGTTAAGTGTGTAGTCTTTAGAATTGATACATGGTTGATCCTAAATTGTCTAGATGAGTCTAAAATGGCTAGGTCTATAATGTTAAGGTAATGAATGGCTTGACTAAAAAAGGTTAAGGGTCATTCCTAAGAGTCTAAAGTAAGATAGGCAATTTGTGTTAAATAGATGTATGTTGTGTCTTGTTTAGGTAGACTTGGATCCCTTACTTTATTACTAATGTGAATATGTGATGTCTTGACATAGGAACCTAAATGGTCTTAAGTCTTCAATTAATGAATATAGGTGAGACCTTGCATGATTATACGAAGGTCATTTATGTGGAACTTGAACCAAGTGGTGAAGTTATAAATTTGTTACGTATTATCGTAATAGTATCCTTCTATGTTAATAACTGATGGGACTTTAAGTTTGATTGGCTTGAACGTCACCATTCAGTACTTAGTAGACAGTCTCGAATGAGCTTCTTGTTCTCCATAGTATAAAATGGCCCTAGTGGAACCTTGCTTTGGTTGGATGAATGTAAATTGGGTCATGAAATCGCCACATTTATTATGAACTTTAAAAATGAGAATTAAATCTATGAGAACTATGACTAGGGCAAACCGAGTTAGGAATTAAGGAAGTAGTTCTAGTTAATGTGAAGACTAGAATCCAAAGAAGCTCTTCATATTCACTTAACCATAGTGCCGACATGGGATGTGTTTAAGTTTCCTACATTGGGCAAGTAATACACCTCATCAGAGTAATAGAACCTGGATTCCATATCTTGCTATCATGGACCATGTCGGTTATTGCTATTTCTCATCATGTGGATACCTATTAACATTGGAGAATCTTAGAGGTTTGATGGTGGTATGGGAAATGCTATCATCTAGACATACAAAATGATTGAAGGTTTCTATTGGAGTTTCCTAGGTTTCTTGTCCAAGACCATATATTGAATGTCCTTTATGTTATATATGGGCCTTAATGAACTAATGATTTATATTAAGAAGTATATAAATAATTGAGTACCCAATCTAATATGACTTACGCATTCCTTAGCTAAAGCGTGAACAAGGCATAAAGGATGATCTCTTCATGTATTTTCTTAGAAGTCGTGAGGATGACTCGAGTTTGGAAAGTTGGTTGATTTTGTGGACATTATCTAAGCCTTCTATTTAGGTAAATCTTTAAGATGTCACTATGGACGTTATCTTCGTAACTTACTTAAGTAGGTCCTTTAATAGCTTTGGAAGGAGAATATTCAATCACCTATGTGTTGATGTATTAAGTGAGCATGATTCTATCTTAGGGAGTCTATAGGATCTCTTAAGTGTCTGTATAAGTGATTGTATGGGCTGTCGCTTCTCAACTCCCTCAATTGAGATTTAGAGTTCACCTTTGGTAAAATAAACTTACGTTGATGTTCATGATACATTCTAAGTGTGTATGTGACTCATTATAAGTAATCCTATGGATCGTTTAAGCACACCTAGAGAGGGTGTATGGGCGGTCTCTCTTTGTGTGAGTTAAGTTAATCTTAGGATAGCATTGAGTGATAAAATTACATGCTAAAGGGTGTCTAAGGTGAAGAATAAGTCACTTCACTGTACACTAAATTAATTCACTGTAACAGTAAATGAGCTTATTTTTACAAGTGAGTTTCCTAAAATGTGATTTTCGTTTAAGAGAGAAGTTTATCTATGGTTTATAAGTTGTTACAAACAAATTTGTTTCTTAGAATTATAATATGAACAGTAAATGAAAAGATGCACATTTCCAATAAATGTCCTGTTTTCATGAGTTTTATGCAAAATGTCATACTTAGTACTCGTGGTTGTACTAATTCAATGCTTTTATCCATCTATATTGTTCATGGTAGGTGAAGATATTTTGAGAAGTGAAGAGTTGGAGTTAGAAGATCCTTCAAGAGAAGTTAAAGTATGTCCTCACTTGACTTGAGGGCATATATATATTTTATATGTTATCTTTCAAAGTATTGTAATAGACTAAGTATTCCGTACTACTTTTCACTATGTTTATGCGATGAATGATATGAATGTGCTTGTATAAGACCTCCGAGAGGTCGAGTACGCCGGTTACAATATGAGATTATACCCGAATCTTCTAGGGTGTAGTCTTGGGATATGACAACTACTGTGTTATTTGATCCGATTTCCACTTATTCTTATATGTATGTGAGATTTGACTCTGATCATAGATGTCTGTGATGTTTTTGAATTCCCTTATTCGTGTTTTCTACCGCTATTATTGAGTTAAGAACATAGCAACCCCGTCTATCGGCATGTCCTATATTTGTTACCAACACAGTGTTTAATACTTGGCTGATTTAGTAATTTTGGATAGAATTGATTTTGATTTTATCTTAGCATGACAAGGTTGTCCCCTTCAGCTGTACTTAAATTGTAATACTAGTAACGTGACCCTCTAGAAATTCCGTGGAAGGGAAAAATTAGAGGGGGAATGGGGGTAAAAGACTAGTTAAGCTAAGAATTAGATCCTTCCATCAGGGCTCGTGAACAAGTAAAGCAGGGTGTTAGCTGACTTGGCTTCATGTTAGGGATGTTGAGTGGAGGTGCCATCCTTGGGTCTGTTCCGTGTAATCTGATTTTTATAATGTATTTCCCAATAACCACCCGACCATGCCTACATATATATAGAGACATAGATATTTGTATTGACTTAGATATTGGTACTCACCCCATTGCAATTCATTAGTATCACATGGCTTCGAAAAAATTTAGAGAGCTTAAGGCTCAAATCCAAGAGCTCCTTGATAAGAGATTTATTCTATCTAGTGATTCCCCATAGGTTTCTCCGCTATTATTTCTCAAGAAGAAGGATGGTAGAATGAAGATGTGTATAGATTACCGACAATTGAATAGACTCACTATTTGGAATAGGTACCCCTTGGCTACAACATATGATCTTGTTCAACTGCAAGGTGCAACAGTCTTCTCTAAGATTGATTTAAGATCATTAATATCAATTCCAATTAGCTTGTAAGATGTACCCAAACAACTTTAGGACTCCTTTATGGATATATTTTTTGGTCTGTCTTAGGTTAACTAATGTGCCTGTAACTTTTACGAACTTGATGAATTGGGTGTTCAATCCACTTCTTGATTCCTTTGTGATAGTGTGTGATGATATTTTTTTTTATTTAAGGAGTGAAGAATAACACTCTTACCATCTTTATACTATTTTGGGTGTTCTTGGGAAGCAAACGTTATATGAAAAATTTTCCAAGTGCAAATTTCGATTGAAATCGGTTGCTCTTTTTGGCATGTAGTATCAAAATATGGAGTAAGGATAGATCCCCAAAAGGTTTAAATTGTCAAAAATTGGGTACAACCATGTTCGGTGATGATAATAATAAGTTTCATGGGATTCTCTAGGTATTATAATCATTTTGTTAAGAATTTTCATTCAATTGCTACTCACTTGACCAATATGACCACAAAGGAGGTAACATTTGAATGGACTGCGAAATGTGAGGAGAGCTTCCAAAAACATAGGACTTTTTTTTTACCGCGCCCATCTTAGCATTAACGGTTAAAGGTAAGGATTTTATTGTTTATTTTGATGCTTCACATTCTCATTTTGGTGCTGTGTTGATACAAAATAATAATGGCATAGCTTAAGTGCATGAGAGGAAAATATCCCACTCAAGATTTGGAGTCAGCGGCGATGGTGTTTGCATTTAAGATATGGCTACATTACCTTTATGGTGTTAAATGTGAGGTATTTACTGATCATCGTAATTTGAAGCATGTATTCACTCATATGGATTTGAATTTGAAACAACAAAGATGGATGGAGTTACTCAAGGATTATGATGCGACCATTCAATACCAACTGGGCAAGGATAATGTAGTGGGAAATGCTTTGAGTAGAAAAGTGGTAAGTATGGGCGTTTAACTTAATTGAGTGTAGCCAAGCGACCTTTGGCCAAGAAAATTAGAACCTTTGAATCCAAGTTCATTCAGTTGGGCATGTTTGAAAAAGTTGGGTGTTAGCTAGTATTAAAGCTAAGTCCATTTTCATGGAGCAGATCAAGTCCAAATAATTCGAAGATGGGACTTTAAAGGATCTTAGAACGAAGATTGCAATGAATAAGTACCAAGACACAACTCTTGATGAGAATGGTATGCTCAACCATAGAGGTAGGACATGTGTTCCTATAGTTCACCACTTGTTTACGAAATTTTTAGTGGAGTCTCATGGTTCACGGTATTCCATTCATCCGGATGTGACCAAGATGTATAGAGATATGAAACTAGTTTATTGGTGGTCGGTCATAAGAAAAGACAACCCAGAGTTCGTGGGAAAATTCCAGAATTGTAAACAAGTGAAGCATGAACATCGAAGGCTTGCAGGTTTACTTCTAAGAATGCCAATTTTTTAATGGAAGTGGGAAATAATAGACATAGATTTTGTTTGTTCTCCCCAAGACCTTGATAAGTTTGACTCTATTTGGGTTGTGGTTGATAGTTTGACTAAGTCAGCCCATTTTATTCTGTTAAGGGTAAATTACAATGTGGAAAAACTAGCTAAAATCTATGTGAAAGAGATAGTGAGAAATTGTGGTAACTTTTTCACCTCCTAGTTTTGGAGAAATTTGCATGATGAATTGGGTATGCAACTAACTATTAGTACAACCTTTCATCCTCAGACAAATGGCCAATCGAAAAGGACTATTCAAGTGTAAAAAGACATGGTGAGGGCTTGTGTGATTGATTTTGGAGGGCATTAGGATAAGTTCTTACCATTATGTGAGTTTTCTTACAATAATAGTTATCACTCAAGCATTGATATTGCACCATTTAAGGCGTTATATGAGAGGTAGTGTAGATAACCCATAGGTTTATTTGAGGCAGGATATGTGAAATCTTTGGGTGTCTACTTACTGAAGGATGCACAAAATAAGGTGAAGAGCAATTTAACTAAACTTCTAGAAACTCAAACTTGACAAAAGAAGTTATGAAGATCATAAGGTTTTTGAGCACATGAGGTTCCAGACTGGTTAAAATGGTTATTCCTTAATGTGCACTAATGACAGGTGTGAATGAAATTCCGTAAGAAGGTAAGTTTAGTGGCAATAGATGTTCCTTTGACATTCCGTTAATGATGCGTAGGACCGATGGCGTATAGAATTGGTTCTACCCCTTAATTTGTCTCATTTAAACAATCCCGTATTTTTCACGAGTCTATGTTTGGAAGAGTATCACATTATGGTTACGAATATCATAAGTGGGAATCAATCATGCTATATAAAGAACTCCAATAAGAGGAGTAACCGATTGATATCTGTTGATCCTGATGTTCAAAATTTAATGACTAAAGAAACTAAGGTCGTGAAGGTTTAATGGAAGCATCGTTCAGTCAAGGGAGCTACTTGGGAGACTAAGAAGGACATGCGAGACAAATATCCACAACTGTTCACTGATTCAGGTACTACTTTTATTCTTCTTTAGCTTACTTTCCCAAAGTTTCGTCACTCATGGACGAGTTATGGATAAATTTGTATCTATTGTAATGACAAAATTTCGTCGATATCGTAATGCCAACGAACGGGAAATTGGGGCCGAAAAATGATTTTTGTTGTACTAGGAATTTCCCAACATTGTCTAGAGCTAGAGAAAATTAGAGAAATCAAGCTATAGGGAAATATGATAGCAATTAGGTAGAGTAAAAATTAAATCGATTTCATAATAATCTAGATAAATCGTTATGAAATTCGTACGACTTTGTGAAGTCAAATTTTGATAACTAGATCCGCATCAATCGATCTTAGCGTTAAGGGTATTCTCTGAGTGTAATGGGTTAAGAGAGTGTTATAAAAATAGAGAATAAAATTTCTTTTAAAAGGGTTTTGTCCTGATTTGTGCCGCTTTAGCGAGAATCATGCCGCTACAGCGACACCACTATATCGAGATGGGTGCCACTCTACCACACAAACGACAATTGAAATTGTAGAATTTTGGAATTTTTCAAATGAGGGCTCACTGGTCCAAAAGGTGCAGTTGCAGCGGCATTTTTGCCTCTGTAGCGAGGCCCCTACAATGGGAGGGGTGCGGCTGTAGCGGAACATACATGAAATAAGTCGCAAATAAAACCACTAAACGATCTTATTTGGAACTTTTTGACATTTATAGGTAAAGTACAATCCTTGGGCTATTCCAACTCATTTTCCATCATTCTGAAAGGGAAAAGTAAGCTTTTCAGTCCTCGAATTTACTTTTCTATTCGTAGCATGTACTAGAATGGGTCATATTGGAAGAAGGGGTTATTGATCCATTTATATTGTGTCAATTAACCTTATTTGACTAGTTGAGATCATGGGTTGATCTAGGGTTCATAAAGTTTTTAGTAATTAGGGTAACTAGCGATTTCTATTGAGTCCTGTGTAAGTTAAATGAATGAATGAGATATGTTAATCGAAACAGAGTTTTTGGGGTGAAAACTTTCGTGATGAATACGAAGTGTTTTGAAGCAACCCACTGGAAATCCCATGAGATTTATAAGATATGTTGGAGGATGAATGCCCTTGGAGTTGAGATATGGTGTTTCCACTGTTATCCTTAAACTATAGATTATAATGGTTATACCATGGGATATGATTACTAGAACCTAGAGGATATGAAGAAGAGTGGTGACACTTGTGAGTTGAGCTATTGTCTTACAATGTACATCTTGGATTGAGTATCCCTCGTTAGTATAGAATTAGTTCTTACTAACAATCTACTTATCCCTTAACTATCGCGGCTAGTGAGCTATGGGGATAGCGCAGTAAAAAGCTAACTCCATGTCTAGCTCTCATGGTCTATGTCGGTTAAGCTAACTACCACAAAAGTAATAAAAGTACTAAGTCTCCTACAAAATGTGTTACTAAGGGTAGGTAGTGGTATGAGACACTATTTATCCATTGCTCTAAGTAGTTGCTTCTGAAGGGGAGTCTTAGTGAGTGTTATGTCAATTGATTTAACAAAGTCTTTTAAAAGAACGTACTACATAGGGTTCGTGGTGGTATGGGACGCTATACATCCATTCAACTATGTAGGACCTTTCAAAAGGGAAAACTTTGTGCCAAACTTTCTAAAAGAGTGTGCTACTTCGGGTAGGTGGTGGTATGGGACACAATCTATTCATTGCTTTGAGTAGGAACTTGGAAAGAGAAGACATTGGAGGTTGATGTCTTATGTAATGAATGATAGTTAAAGTGCTTGTACAAGGCCCTAAAGGGTCAACTTCGTCCGATCACGAAACGAGGGTTCCTCCTGACTTCTAGGGGGTACTTTCAGGTCGTGACAAACTTTGTATCATTGCATAAGTTTACTGGAAATAGTTTAGGGTCTAAAAGTCTCACAAGCCACATGTAGAAGTATTTTTTTGTTGGTGTAAGTCTCGACACATCCATGGATAAGAGGATATATGACGATAGAGTTTCACTTTCTTCATATCAATCGAATCCTCCCATAGAACTTACGTCCATAAGGCCTCTCTCTCTTCTGTTATCTTGTCCGGTGGTCTTCTAGGTGTGATTGCTCGGAAAGGGAGGTGTTTATTTGTTTGAGGGAGAGAAAATGTGAGTATTAATAATAAAATGGTTTTGTGGATAGATTATTATATTTGAAGGTTAGTTTTGAAAAAAATAATGATGTCATGCCAATTATGGCTAGGTGTGATTTATGAGATTGGAAGTGTTAATGAGAAACTTTATAGTGATGTATTTCTAAGTATAATAAGAATAATTATATTTTAATAATGTGCCTTTGAGTGCAAATGATATATCTTGTGATTATGATCGATGATGGTAGGAATTGAGGGAAACCTCCTTGTGTGGTTAATGTTTTTATAGTTTTTCTTCTGTGATAGTTGAAGTTCTTGAATAGGCTTACACTGACGAAGAAATGTGGTATGAATACCTAGTAAGGGAAATTTGTTCCATGAAATTGAGTTTAGTAATGAGTAAGAGTTGAATGAGGTGGTGCTTAAGGGAGTTTGTTTTGGCATAAATCCTAAGAGGAAAGTGTTATGCTTGACTTGTAAGGTTGATGTTTAGTCTTGATGTGCATGAGTTGGGGGTAGGGTGAGCACCTACCTTGTAAGAAGCCGAGAGGTGGGGCAGGGGAGGATCTGTGATTTCTCCATAACCATCTTTTCTCAACTTCCACTTCCCTAACTTCACCTCCCAGCCTCCCACATCATCTCTTTTCTGCCTTTCGTCCTACCCTAACTAAAACCCCTACAAAACCCGCCCACCCCCTTTAACATTACCCTCCATAACACGTCGTCGTAACCACATTAGTATACCCGCACCGTACTTTGCTCACAAAAAAAGCCACCCAGCACTTCGCCATCTTGTTCACCCACTCCGACCCTTCTCCTGTCGTAGCACTCCTCTCCTCTCCTCGCCGGTCCTCCTCAACAAACTATACAACTTTCCTTTATATACCCGGACACCTCCACAGCCCAGTAAGTCCTTACTCTTAACCATATAATTCTATTTTCAATGGTTTTCATACCCGCGCCTTCCTCTTTTCTCTGGAGCCTTGAATATGGCTTACGCTAAGTGGGGGAAAATGATTTGAATAGAATTTCATGTTATAATCTTAGTCCGAGAGAATCCTAAAAGGTCACTGAGTGGGAGTGGTAGTATGGGATGCTACTCTCACATTGCACTTTGTGAAAAATACGAAGTGTCTTTGAAGTATGTTAGTGTGGTTTTGTCCCTCATAGTGTCATTACATCTTGTTAAAGTTACTTGAAAGGTGCATTATGGAAATTTTAAGAATGTGACACACTAACGTTTTGAGTTCATTGTAAGTAATGTTCCAATTTTGTGAAAAATGAATCTTTGGTTAATTATGGTTTCAATGTGTTATGATATGAGTTTATATGGCATTATACTCAATGATCTGTTTCTTGATGAATGCTCAATGAATGAAACTTTTTAATTTGTTAGGCAAAATGGCAATGAGTAGGGGATGCTCAATGTGGGAATTCTCAGTTTTGAAAAAACATGCTGCCTTGAATTGAAGTTTCAAGGGGTAGCTGTTGTCTATGACATTTAATAATAGTAAAGGAGTACCTGTTAAAAGAAGGTTAAGATGAGTGGATGTTTGAGTGTGGTATGAGTTGCATGTGCTGAAGTGTTTGACAAGTGTGAAAATGTGATTCTCTGTAGTTCATTCTTTGATGTTGAGTGTTTTAGCCTTGAATGAAATGTGTTATGTGATACTAAGTGAGTCCTTGTTGATCTTGAATTTTTAGTGTCATTTGGGGATGATTGTTATTCTATGTTGGGGAGAATGGAACGCCCCAAAATGAACTAAGGTAAATTAGAGAATCATAAGTGTTTTTTCAGTTAATTTGATGGTTAAATGAGTGACTTTAGTGTTCATAGGCACTGTGTGATGTTTGGTTATGTTTGGAGGTCAGACGTCCTTGAACGTCCATGACGTTCGGAAGGTTTGGGGGGGGGCTTAGATAGAGCTTGTGTGTCCTCTAATGTGTTGAGTGAGGTACATGTTAATTTTAATAGAAATTGATGGGATGTTCCTAAGATCAAGATGAATATTCTTTGAGGGGTTTAAAGTCTGGGCATGACGCACGTAGGCTCAACAAGAAGCATAAAGAAGGGCCAAGACTTGGACGCAAAATTGCCTAGGAAGTGGTCCACCACGAAAACAAATGACGGCGTAAAGTCGACGCCAACGCGTCGTATTGTAGCGGTGAGTGGAATGCACTTGGGTTGTTCACGTTTATATTGGATCTAATTATCAACCCATGATACCCCACCAACGGTCCATTGATGGACAAAAGGTTATTTGGTTAGGTCTCGTCAATGAGGCTTGCAAATGCTTTGAAAAATCGTCCTTGTCTTGGGGGTTTGGTAAATTTACCCTAAGTCTTTTATGACCTTAAGCCCTTAATTTCAGTATTTAACTAGATATATTAAAGTGTTCTAAACCCTAAGACCTTAGTTTATATCCCCTCTTCATAAAACCCAAAACCCCCTCTTCTACTCTTAAGTCCCCCATTGACAATCTAGAAGGCAACAAGTTCTAGGAGGCTGTTAATGTCGTTTATTCATCAAAAATCTTTTCGGTGTTTCTGCAATGTAAGTTAGGGTATCCATCCTGAAGTCTATTCCATCAAGGCGACCCTTTCTAAAAGATTTCAAGAGTTTTCGCCCTCGTTTCTTCTATCTTCACATCTAAATATATGGGTTTTGAATTGAAAACGCTTTTGAAGACTTAAATGATGTTTGTATGTTGTTGATGAGTTTAAAGTTTATGAAATTCAATGAATATTAAGGTTTCATCTAATGTTGTCTTATGCAAGGTTTTGATGCGCTTGTTTGAAACTTGGAAACTTTGGTTTTCTTATGTCTTATTGATTTTTAGCTTTCCTAGTGATAATTTAGAATGAATTATGAATAATGGAATAGGTGATGGAATCTTGGATATTAAAGAGTAGTTGGTTATGTATTAAGCTTTCATTATAAAATGCTTCTGAGTGGTATGCGTCGCTTTAGTGGTGGCGGTGTGTACTGAATGTGTATGCATGGAAGTTACTAGTTTGTTGTGAAAGAGGCTATTAAGGCTTTTTATTTGAAGTAAGATGATGAATATGTCATTATTGTTAAATGTACCTCATGAAGTGATTATGTGAAGTAGAGTAGAGTGTATATTTGAATAAAGTTATTCTTGTTAGTTGTTTAATGAAGCTTGATATGAGAAGAATGTTAAGGATTTTTCTTAAAGGACTAAAATGATTGTGTAAAGAATGTAAAATAAGTGATGTAATGAATGAAGGTCTAAGCATATATAGTAGTTAAATGTAAACGAAATGAAGCTTATGTGCAAGGTGTGCTCATATATACACACAAACTTACACATGAACGAATGAACGAAGCTAAGTTAAGTTCGAAAGGGGAAATTTGGGGTGAACACTCTTCGTGTTTTGAGATGAAGTGTTTAGTAGCAACCTTACTATATCTCATGAGCTTTATAAGATAGGTTGGAGAATGAATGCCCTTCGTGAGTTGAGATGTGGAGTTCACTATTTATTCTTAACCGATAGTTTATAATATTTAGAACCCGTGGGAAGTAATTTCTAGAACCGAGAGGATATGAAGAGAGTTGGTTACACTTCATGAATTTAGATATTGTATTCCAATGTACCTCTTGATATGATTACTCCTCTTTAGTAGATAATGACTTACTTAGTAGCAACCTCCTTATCCCTAAACTATGCCGCCACATAGGTGTAGCTATTTGGAAAGCCATGTAGAAGCTAAGAGAATGACCTCATTCTAGGCTAGTGAGGAACCCTCATCCGGTAGGGGTTAGTATCGGGATTCCATGTCTAGTTCTCATGGTCTATGTGGGGTTATGTTAATTCTAAAAGAAGTACTGAAAGCACTATGTCTTCTAAAAGAATGTGCTACTTAGGGTTGGTAGTGGTATAGGACGCTATTTATCCATTGCAATAAGTAGGACAATCGGAAAGTGGAGTCTTAGTGAGTCTTATGTCAATTGATTCGAAAATAAGCTTTTAAAAAAGAACGTTACTACTTATGTGGGTAGTATGTATGGGGACATTATTTACATTGCACTAAGTAGACCTTGCAAAAACGATAGATAGGATGCCAACCTTCTAAAGGAGTGTGATAACTTAGGGTAGGTGGTGGTATGGGAAAGCTATCTACTCATTGCACTAAGTAGGCATTCCAAAGGGAATACTTTGTTGGGGTGTTGGGTGTTCTTTTAATTCTTGTTATAGAGTGGGGGCTTGTCTCCTGTGAGGAGTGAGCCAAAAAGGGGGGAGTCTTGGAGGACTCGGTTGGTGGTATTTGAAGGAGGCATATGCATAAGTCCTTATGTCTTGCCTTGGTGAGGATTAGGATAATCCTTAGTTTAGGATAATCCTTAGTTATGAACACTCCTATGGAAGAGCCTTCCACTATCCTCTTTGTACATTGCTTTGAGTTCACTGCTTAAGACCATAAGAAAAGTTCACTATCTACTGATGGTCAAATTGAGTAGTCACTGTAACATTTGTTGTAAGTTACTTTCAGGTTTTTTTGGGTTTAATTTATGGAATTCTCTCTAAGAGTTAAATGAATCGGTTCCTTATGATGTTTTCTTAAATTTGCATACGTAAAATGTTTGTTTTTTTAAA
This sequence comes from Solanum habrochaites, assembly GCA_027704765.1. Classification (NCBI taxonomy): domain Eukaryota; kingdom Viridiplantae; phylum Streptophyta; class Magnoliopsida; order Solanales; family Solanaceae; genus Solanum; species Solanum habrochaites. Next base: position 37,579,496 of record JAKWJA010002499.1, on the reverse strand, counting down.
ATATCCCTTCCACATGTTATTGTTGCATAGTCATCCTTTATCATATTGTTCTTACTACCCCCATACTTTTTTCTATTCCATCTAAGTATAGGTGTTGGAAGAAGGTGCACTTTAGCAGTGAGCAGCTTGGGAAGTTCCTCTAACAAAAAACCCAGTGTGTGTTACCGTCATAGATCCGAGTCGCAATAATTCTATCTTCTTATTTTCCTTATCGTAAGAATTTTTATGTATCTCTTTCAAATGTAAAGGGCAGTGTCCCTAAGTTTATTATGTCGTGTCTTAAGATGGCTTGTGACGATGAGATTTTCTATAAGTCACTTAATTAATTAAATTATCCATTTAATTAATTAGTCTAAAGGGTTCAAAACGAAATTCTTAGGAAAAATTTCAGATTTGACTAAGTGTTATGTTTTCCTAGTTCTAGCCAATCTAGGGGCTTTTTAGTAATTAGGTAATAAATTTATTTAATTAACTTATCAAACCTTAGTTGAATGAGTCAATATTAGTTCCTAAGACTTATGCTCACGTTCAAAAACTAAGAGTTTGAGAATGCAAATCAGAAAACAACGAACAATAGAAAAAAGTAGAAAGTTTATCGATTTGTCTAGGGCGATTTAAAGATTTCATTCAAGGTAGTCTTCCTAGATTAAGTTCTACTTAAGGTATGGGTTTATCTCTTTGAATTCTTTCTCCAATAGTATTTTCCTTAGAACAAATCCATGAAATAGCAAAAACTAGGGTTGTTCCCAAAGTTCTCGCCGAATTTCCCACCTTCCCTAATATCCTTGTATGATTTTCATGTTGTATAGATTAGTTTTGATCATGTTTTTAGTATATGGTGATGCCTGATCTTAATTTGTAGGGTTCTTGATTGTTAATTTTGGAATGAACCATGAATTGAACTCAAATGAGGCTAAAGGTGTTCTTAAGTGAAATAAAGAACGATATATTTCTATGTTATGTCCGAAAATGTTTAAGTGTTGATGTTAAACGTATTAATGCATACTTAATGTTAATGTGACTTTATGAAGATGCTATATTCATCAAATGTTAATAATATGTTGTGAAAGATGTTTAAAAACGTATTTCTTAAAGTCCTGAACTAAGATTGGCTTAAAAGATCTCCATGAAGCTATACTTGAGTAAATTGCCTTCCTTACGCCAGTGCTTTCCACCATTCGATTTCACCTTGGCTAATGATATCATCTCTTTTTGGTGGAGAGTAGACACTGGATTTCATGTCTAGATCATATGATCTTTGTCGGTTAATACTCAAAACATTTTCTTGGTTCACTATTGCCGTGAGCTACTCCTTATTAGTGTGGAGTGAAAACCTGAGATGGATTCTCCTTAGCCGGGAATCACCCCTTTTTGGTGTGGGGCATACATTAAGATTTCTGAGTAGTCTCACATGATCTAATTCATTTTACTTGGTGATCACCTCTTTTCGTTGTGGGGAATCCTTGTTTCATTATATATTGCAATGATCTTCTTTCTTATGATTCTCTATTAATTAAGAAGGAATGAATGATGGAACGATGTTCAAGTGAGAATATAAGAAAAGCTAAGAATTCAATTGTCAATAGCACCTTATAATTTTTAGAGCAATAATTGCAACGCCAAATACAGTTGGCTATAATGACTTCTTAATGATGCCAAATAAAGGGAGTAGAAAGATAAAGACAACTTACAACCTCCCATACTTCCCTAACGTAACAAGTAATGAAACGATTGGCGTAGCCAATAGAAATTAGCTTAGAAATAGAATGAATCACATCGATTAAATAATGACTCATTTTTTTGTAATGTATTGAACCATTCCTTTCCCTCAGACCTATGGAATTACTTACCTTTGATCCTTGTGAAGTAAAATCTTTCCTCATACTTGATTCTTACTTGATTCATGTAGTGAATATTTCTCAGACTTAGATTACTTTACTTGATTCAATTGTGGGTATGGGACTACAATTGAACATTGCGTTGTAAGTAAAATCGAGATCAAAAAAATATTGAACTAGCCAACAATAAAAAAAAAACATTAAAGCCGCATAATCGGAGTATAATAGATGCCTAAGGTATATAAAAAGGGTTAATACCAATTACTGGACATAGATACATTAAAGGCATTGTCTAGTATCAACTACATCATCTCCCCATTTAGAATCGAAAATTTATTTCACATAAACTTGTAAGTCCAGTGGTTAGCCACTAATGCTCTATTCGACATGAAAATCAACTAATGAATGGTGTCCTCCATCCTCCGTAGGCCATAAATATTTGCATATATTATATAATCATACCTCTCTCGACGCAGAGGAAATGGAGACCTGGCTCACTGTCCGTTCATCCGTGATCTAAAGTAGAGCTTCAGTCCCACTCGACTTCCCTCATGCCTTATCCTCCTTCTCTGTTATAAGAGTGCTTCCTTGATTGACACATTGCTAGGTATGTGACCTAATATTGTATTCGATTGCACGCATTGTTCAGGTTGAAGCACCAGGTAAAGATTTAAAGGAGATCATTGACTTCACCATAAAAAGGAATGATTAACAGGGAATGTGTGGGTCGAAAACAATTCATCTAAGTATAAAAAAATACACTGGCTCTCGACAGGTTTGGACGTCAAATTTCCAATCTTCGTCTTATCGTCTCCAGAGTTCTTTTATAAAATTAATGTTAATGATTTAAGGCTATTCTAATCAATCTCTAAAATGAGATTGTGTGTTCCTTATATGAATAAAATACATCATAGTCATACCACACTATCACACCAACAATTAGAAAAGACTAGTGACTACATTCCCTCCCCTAAATCTAGGCTCATTGATTTTTAGGAAGAGCCTTTTCCTTGTGATGCATAGCCTTAGATGTACTGTGTGCAATACACCAAGTACTGAGTCACAATTGGTTTAATTATCCCCTATACAATTTTACCTATTTTTTATAGTTGCAGATTGAAGACTCATCGCACGCGGTTTGGAACTCAACGATCTCTAGAACCATTTGGGTAGTCCGCTAGATTTCGAGGATGCTATAGTTTGCGCAACTAAAAGAATTAAGGATATTTAAGACTATCCAAAATATAGGATGTGGTTCCCTAGAATTTCTTTTCCTTTTCATAACATTATTCAAACTTTGTATAAGGCATTTTGGCAAACTTTGTCTTATAATGTTATTATTGATTTTGAATTGATTCTGCCAACTATTGCTGTTTTTTCCTTTACCTTGAGCTTGAGCATTGATGTATCACGAAGAAGTAAATATGAAGTCTATTATACTTCTTGTTTTATAAGGTTTAAATTTTCCTGCAAATTTACGTAGATTGAATTGACAATGAATAAGAGGCTTGTCTCCGACCTAGGAGAGGTCAATGACGTCGATGGCACTCGGGTTCCAAAATGTGGGTGTTACAAAGGTTATGGGGATTTGATTTTTTATTGCACTTGTTGACATAATTAGGGTTCAACGGTGATTGTTTTTCTTCAATTATGTTGAAATAAACTCTTATCTATGCTAGTTGCTATTATTACTTGCTGATAGAGTTGTTTGATGAAGTGTCCAATTATACGATATGCATGATGACTTGTCTATACTTAGTATTGTTAGTCATGTGGTGTACATTCTTTCGACTTAATGAATGTGCGTAACTGATAGGTATGGTCTTATTGAATATGCATATGGTTTTCATAGGTTATAATAACATGTTTTTTTTATAGTAGGTCCCCATTTAGCATGTTTCCATGATATGTGTGCATATATTCTCATAGTACTAGTGGTTTACTAACCCCATTTCTACCTTTTGCCAACATTTTAGGTTCTGGTCATTGAAGGATTTCAAGACGACTTGAAGAAACATGGATTTTTTGATCATCCAACATGTATGATCATCCCTCTCCTAACGCAATGCCATATCAGCTATGAATTGTTTTAATAATTAAGACTCTTATGTTTTTTTCTTTTCACTTTTTTTGAGTATTGAGAAACATTATATGACCTCTATTGTCTATTGTTTTAATGCTATGGGCCTAGACCAATTTTGGTATCTCTTGTTATTGTTACCTGAAGTAAGAACACTATTTTTAGACTAATTTATTTTATGTATATATGTGCACTAAATGTATAGATTAAGAACTCTCCTATATGAACGGTCTATGTTATATATATATATATATATATATATATATATTATAATATATAATATATATAGTTTGTATGTAGAGATCTATGTAAACCTCATAGTAGGAGTATATATATATAATATATTATATATATATATATATATATATAATAAATACATCTATAATATATATTATATATATATAATATATGCTATACTATATTGTGTATAGAATCTATGTGAAACCTCAGAGTAGGAGTACTAAAAAGTTTTAACTTTCCTGCTAAATGGTGACCTTTGAATGTAATGATGTAGCTAAGAGGCTAGTCCTTATACCTCAAGGGGAAGGACGAACGCCAGTTACGTTTATGGGGTATCTTTGGATGTGACAAGGACGGTAGTGTTCATGGACGTCGGTTTAATAAGTGGGGTCCTTTAATTAGTTTAGTTGGTTCATTAATGGTTTGGCTGTCTAATTAAGTTCTTAAGAACATTTCAGACATCACCTTCATCAAGTAACTTAACGTCGCTTCAATTCAAAAAAATCTATCTAATCGTACAACCTTCTCTTCTATGTCCTCTCACCAAAGAAGATTCCATAGAAAAAACCAAGATCAAAGGCAAAGGCCTTAGGTCTGGTAGACTACTTCACTTCTTCTCCATCAATATTCAAGGCATTAAAATGATACGGGAAATCTTCACCTTATTGAGATTCCTTTTCAAAGGGTTTTTTTTCAATTGATTTCCAGGATTGAGAAAAACTGGTTTATTCTTAATCTGAAATAGATGTTTCCAAATTTTATTTTTGTGATTTCTTTTGATTATTATGGATGAATTAGATATATTTTTTTTTAAATTTGGGTAGTTACTGGAGGTATGAATAGTTCTATGGAAGACGATCAATAACTTGCCCTATTTCCTTTCCCCTAACCCTAGTTAATGAATTGATGTTGAATTGGTTAGTGATGATGCAATTTACTTAATATGTGTTGTATTAAAGCCTATTTATTGATGAATATTGTTGGTTGATGGGAAGACCATGGAAGAAGGCTTGTGAGGGTGAATTGGTAAGACGTATGATCTTGAATCCTTACTTCAATTGTGATGATTTATACTTGATGATGTTATTCATTTGAAGTGTTGATTGTGATATTATGATTTAGGTATGACAATATAAGGTTGATTGTAAATCACTTATGTGAATTTATATTACATGATGATGATGATGTGTTAATCTCACATATGAGGGTTGTATTGAAAGTAAGCTCTCATGCAATTCCTAGTGAGCCAATGATTGTGATATACAAAGGGGTTATCTCCAATGACCTATACTAAGTTATGATGACAAATAAAGAGTTAAATACATTCAAAAAGGGATTCTAGCTTAACACCGAGTATAGTAGTTATGAGAGATGTCCTTCCCAATTAGGGAAGGTAGGTTTACAATGGTTCTCCTGAGATAGAGACTACAATGCAATTGTTCATAAAGAGGGTCTCAAGCATGTCTTGTAGTTCTTAAACTATGTTGCCCCCATAGGAACACTATCTAGTGAATCCACCTAGAAAGTTATTTTATGTTTTTATACTATCTTGGCAAGTAGTCCACCTTCTTTAGGTGTAGGGTTTCATGACACTGAATTCCACATTATCTCATATGGTCTATGTTGGTTAAGGCAAGTGTTTTGGAAAGCAAAATGAAGTAATAATGTGAACTCTAACTAATGTGACTCAAGGGGTTTGACTTAGTCTAGCTAGGGATATGGGAATCTACCCATACATTGCACTAATTTGCTTTGAGGGAAGTCCTAGGAGGACGTTCTTATAAGGTAAATTATATGCATATGTTGACTTCACGTGTTAATGATCCTATATGATGTTAGTTTCACTTATGAACATGTTATTGATCTATAATGCTATATATGATGATGAATAATCATGATGATATGTTATATGAAGTTAGACGTTATTTGTGATCCTTTGTGTGGTTTAATTGATTGAGTGGGTATATGGGATTAAACTTGATCATTGCACTTGTGAGTTGATAAGGGGTTATGAGTAAGGGCACTTGCATATGTTGGAATGTTATGAAATCTTTTACATGCTTTCTGATTATAACATGATGTTTGAGTTTCTTTGATTAAGGTTCTAATATGCTACTACACATGTTGACTTGACTCGATTTGATGATGTTGGTTGATATACCGTGGTTTCACAGTATTTTAATGCTTTTTTCTTAAGTTTAGTGTGTGTCCAAAAGCCTTTTAGTATTAACTTTAATGTAAGTTTCGCTTTATTTGCAGGAAATCTGTCTAAAATATGAATGCATAGGTTTTTTGCGAAGAATTTAGACGAAGTACCATCCCCCCCCCCCCCTACGGACCTTGTTGACGTTCGTCGTGCCCGTGACGGTCCGTAGGTGGTATCATGTGCAGCTTGCTGAAAGGAAGAATAGGGAATCTGACCAAGTGTGGGTTACGAGAGTGAGTGACAACCATAGTAGCCATGAACGGTCCGTCTTGCCATCGGCCATGAATATCATAAATTAGTCCTAGTACCCCCGAATTCCAATAGTACAAGATTATGGAACGGAGAACCCTCGACGGACCGTTCATGCTGTGATGATCTATCATACCTGCCGTCGAGGATAATGATGAGAGATGCCAGAAAAAGAATTTGCCATGTAATTGGATAACATAGTCCATGACGGCCCGTCAGGACCAGACGACTCGTCCCAGGTCCTTTCTACCCGCCACACCGCGTTTTGATAGAGTTCCAACAAATTAGTCCTTCTTTTAATTAGGTTTTTGGTTTTTTATAATAGTTTTTGAAAACCTCATTTTTGGGGTTAGACTCTTTGGTGATTAGACTCTCTTATAGTTTAGAGTCTTGGTATTTTAACTTCTTTTGTGGATTAACTTTGGTAATTAATTATTATTACACTTTTGGAGAATCTTTAGTCTTCAATTAATTCAGTAATTGAATTGTTGGTGATTTGTTGAGTAATCAGTGAACTTTATTGGATTTCTAATTCTTTCTATGAAATAAGTGCATGAATTCTTATACATTACATATTTGAATTTGTGATTATCAGACTGTGGTAACTAAACTCCATAACTAGGGTTGTGGTAACCATATTGAATATTGAGGTAAAACCTAACAAAAATACAATCTAGAATATTGTCTGCATGTATGATAATGCTTTCATGAAGAAGTCTTTTAACAGATGCAGCAACGTTAGAACTCGCCTTAATGCTACTTCCGGACCAAGGAAGTAGATAATGGGAAAAGAATTATCAACATAGATTTAGTGTATAGTATCTAATAGACAAGTATTGATTGGTGCGAGGTAATAATTTAGTGAAATATCGAATACGATGCTTAATATGTGGTAAAGGTAAGGGTTAGTATAGCAACACACGTAGCCGGACCAAGGTGCGGAGTGAAATGTTCTACATGCCGGACCAACGATTTAGAAATCCATAACTTATCACTTTGCATGCAAAATACTAGGAATTAATTGTTTTAGTTAGAATTACCAAGTTAGGAACCTGTGGGGAACATGTAAACCCTAGTTACTTTAATTAACTGATTAAACTCCAAAAGTTGAATTTGTTAGTGGTCTATTTTGATTTAGCTAATTATTATCATTCATTTCACTACACCATTTTAGGCCTACGACCACACTTATTCTGGACTACACTTGTAAAGTGTTGCCTAAAGTAGTTTTAGGAACGCTTTTAAAGCGTAGCCAAAATTTTAACTTTGTAGTACAATAATTTTGGCAACACTTCAAAGTTTACTCTTTAATAATATAAGATACACTTTTAAGGTTGTTAAAATATTGATATAATTGGCACACCTATTTACATATAGACCACACTTCTAAAATGTCCATTTTTATAATGAAAAAAAAACCACTTTTCAAGTGTTGCCTCTTTTAAAATTTTTTCACTAAAATATTATATTCCCTCCACTATTTTACATCCTGCCCATTTTGATTGGCCAAAAATTAAATTAATTCACATTAATAAAACAAAAGACTTCTAGTTCCTTATCCCTTCTCTTTTCCTTTTCTGAAGGAACTCACGAATTTACCTTTCCTTTCTCTGAGATTGTGCTGAAGATGGAGTATTTCCTTCAAGTCACGCTTTCCCTTTCCTTCCTCGAGTTGAAGACTCACAATTTCTTTTATCCGAGCTGAAGATCGAACTGAAGATCGAGCTGAAGACCGAGCTGCAAAATCATCGAGCTGACCGAGCTTTATCTTCTCCGAGTGAAGATTTTTGTCAAGGTTAAGAGTGGAATTTTGGCATTCAAGCGTCATCATATTGAATAAATTTTTAGATATTTTTTAGTTTAGAAGGAATTGATGGGGTTGTTAAGCAAAGATGACAATGAAGTAGTTAAGTCTCTCGTCACACGTTTCTCTCAAATTTTCTGTTGCAGGAACTTGATTTTAGAAAGATTTAGGGTTTACTGGTAAGAATTCTATCTTTAAAGTCTTAAATTCTAGTTTTAAGGTTTTTGATTGTTCTTGTATTTTTGTACAATTTTTGGGAGGCTAGCCGTAATCCTTCTGCTCTCGGTAATTTAGCTTACTAGTTGATTTTGGTATGCCCTGAAGCCTTAATAGGCTTGTATCGTGGTGAACTAATGAAAAGTCCAGGGGAAGAAGGAAAACTGACTTGGAAACTGAGATATTTAGTTGTTCCGTTCGATAAAAGTAAAGAATTGTGAAGATTGAGTATAATGAAATGATGGGCATTAAACAGAACAAGTGGTGTTTGTAATAGGTTATCATGATATTTGAATTTGATATGGAACCGGTACCTATATGTTTTTATTGAAACATTCTCCTCCAGTTTATTTATATGACATAGTTCAATCAATTTTTTTAAACTTGCGTCTTGGTAAATTGTTTTGACATTTATGTAGCCTTATAAAACTTTTTGAAAACCTGTAGATTCTCCTGAGTAGCTAAGCTGAAAACCACAGAAAGAATTGAGTGAAGATCTCCTCTCCAGATTTTGAATTTGCTCGACGAAATGAAGAGGAGAGTTGATGCTTGTGAAGAAATGGGAGATCGAAGAGAGAAGAAAGAAATAAAAATCTTTCATCAAGTTAAGTACCAAATTAGACTTACTTTAGAGACTGAAATAGAGGTTGTCAGGTAAAAGTATTGGAGAACTGTTGTGTGTAAGGTGCCTTGTTTAATTGTCACTGTCGGCCTCTTGTTGTTGACCATGCGGCTGTTTTAGATTGTTGTGCTGAGTTAATTGTTAGTTGGGGCTCTTAATGTCAGGGTTAGGTTGGGACTATACCCCATCATGAATAAACATGGGCAAATCCCTCCTCTTGTTGCCCCTTCTGCAGAAGTGAGGCTTGTATTAACAACCCAATCCATCCCTCCTTCAACTTCAACAATCTTAGTAGCGTTTAGACAAATATTGAGTAAGGTTTCCATAGTTATAATACCTGAATTTTGCTATTGAATCCCCCCTTGTTGCATTTTTGTTTTATTTCATTCATTTTAATTGCTCCTACCTGTTAAATTAAGCCATTGTGGGAAAAACTCAATTATACTCACCCTGATCAAATGGTCTCATTTTCATGTCATACCTGGTACATTCAGACAGGTTATATAGCTAGGGAACACAAACTGTTGAGTTTTGAAATATTTGTCATTCATGTTGTTTGGTTTGTAGCGATGGAGGCCTACGAGAGTAGATTGCCTTTATTTGTAATTCAGCATATGCATTTCAGTGAGTCATTAATATAAAGGCTGTATAGCTTTTGTAAGCTTTGTTATTAGGTCACTTGGGACATCTCTATAACAATTTTACTGTAAGAGTCAATAAATGAAGGAATTATTGTTTATTTTTGTGGATGAGTTCACTGGTTATAGTGAATATCTTTAATGTATATTAAATAATTGTATTATAGAATAACTATAGTTTCAAATGGTGATTCCTTGTCAATTAAACCACAATTTAACGTAATTGGGATGGATGCTCGCCAAATGCTTTATTGATGACTACTCAATGCATTGGCCATATGATATATTAAATATAAGGTTGATGGAAAATCAATCCTGCTTTTCACTCAGTAGACTAAGTTATAGGGATAAGTTTATTGCATCTCCCTTTTCCATCCCCGGGACATTTAGGTTTTCTCCGAAATAATGTCATACCCAGGCAACATTTTTTGTTGAATTTTTTTTTTCTATGTTCTGACATGAGGTAATATATCTCTTAATTAATCTATGGGTTTTTTATTTTGTTTAAACGTTTTAGATGGTGTTGCTCACATAAGTTATTCATTAAGTTATGTTCAGATTTACATCAAACAATAAGAAGATTGGCAAATAAACTGTATGATGTTCAAATTTATCATTGTTTGTGATGATTTGTTGAAGCATCTACCGTGTTTACTTATAAACATTGTTTAAACCATGTTTTGTTAGTGTTAACTCAAGACTTGAAGTTAATAACAATGTCTTCATTTACCAACCATTTGAATTATGCTATAAAAATTATGTCGTAAGTTTCTTCCCATCGTGGTTCAGTTTCCTCGAATAAAAGGTCTTTTATTATATGCTCAAGGCCGTTGTTGATTGTAGACAAAGAAAGGTTCCTACAGCCCAAGAATTGTTTTTTATAATTAGGGAGAAGTGAAGAAGTGATTTAGGTGGACAAAACTCTCTAGGATATCATTTGTAAGCTTGAATCTACTATTGAAAAAGAAACTAACAAGAAAAATTATTCAAGACAATTGCAGGAAGAAGAGCAGAGATGATAACACACCGGAATAGATGGTTTGCATGAAATAATGAGTTTGGGTGCCTCAAATGTTTTCTGTAAAGAGTTGTTGCTCCTGCAAAAAAAAAAATCATAGTGCTGCTAAAAGATCGTAGAAGTAAGATAGGACTTCGAAATAATTCAATCAGAAAGATAAGAGTAACTCTAAAATCAAAAAGAATATTCAAAAAGCTTCTCTCCTCTGGTTCTCTGTTTGTCGATGTCGTTATACACTTTGATAGGTATGTGCAAAAACATATGTATTAATCTTCTCACCATCAAATGTCGTTTATATTTTAAGATTTTTCTGCCTTATATCTATTCTTGCTTCTCTTCTGTCACATTGGTCTCTTTTGTGGTAATCGTAAAGTCGTTCTTTTCTCTCAGGCTAGCAAGAAATAACTAATGCAAATTTGTTTTAGATTTAAAGTGTATTGAAAGAGCTCCAAAAGCTAAGAGCTCTGCAGCTAAGATAGAGACATCACATTCTCCTTTTTTCCCAAGAGTTCTTCCTTCTAGGTAATTGATGACCCTTAGATTATACTACACTGGGATTAACATCAGTTTCCTGATATTGCTTACTGTATGAATTCCCATTTGGGGGACTCTTTGCTTTCAAAGTATGGTCAGCGACTCCTACTTTGAAATGGGATGTGTTTGGGGAAGGAATTTAGAAAATAGGAGGCAAGAAGATTTCTTGAACGATGGGTAAGGTACTAGAGATTCACGCTAGTGACACTACACAATGTTTTGAGATTATATAGGTCCACAAGGACTGATCCTTGCATTGTCCAGAGAGTATCCTATTAGTTCCATTCTTATCCAAGTGTTTTCTATTATAAAACTATATGATACTAACATAGAACTATCAAAGGTATCTTATGTAGATTCGATCAAAATGAGATCTGGGCGGCACTGAAACCATAAGGACAGTGCGAACATTTAAAATGACTCGAAATTACATTTAACTTTGATGCGGAAAAATTCCCCTATAATTACTGTGCAATTTTATATGAGCAAAGTTCAGCTTTGTGCATATTTTCTCATATGGTGGAGGGGATATATAAAGATGTATATCACCGTATCAGGGGGGGGGGGAGGATAAGTAAGAAGATAATCAGGTAGGAAGTAGTATGCGACGGGTAGTAACTGTTCCCAGTCGATGGAAAATACCCATGTTCTAAGAAAAATTTTGATACTAGCTACCCCAAACTCCTGCTGGGACTTCCCCTCGCATTCAGCAAACAATAAGTTAAGGTTCATAAATGGAATTTTAATATTATACTATTGCCTTTTTGGTTGTAGGGCCAATTCAAGTGAATAGTATAATGGATGGCTGCTTAATCTATTTTATAGCATAGAGGACACAAAATAGGGGATAGTATATAACAACTGCTCTTTTTGTTCCTTTTGGTTCTTTGCATGAGTATGTTTCGGACTTTTTGTCAAATCGATCTTGTAATATATTCAATTGGTGTTAATAATTTGTGAGGATGGTAACTCATTTACACTACGACACAAGAATAAATCATACGAGCTAGTACTAGATAGAATTTTGATACAGTAATTTGTGACTATTTCTCATTACTCCGTCTGTCCAACATGAATTTATATCTTATTTACCAGGTGGTCTTAGATAATGAAAGGAAGTCGTTGGACAAGAACAATGAGTTTGCGTGGAATGAAATAGCTGAAACCTGTTTGAAAAGCTATATGAAGCTATAGATGGTTAATTCCATTTAAAAAAAACAATATGTGTTTTTTTGCCATTGTCGAGATACAGAGCTTGGTTTTGTGTCTTGCCCAGCAAAAGAGAGTTAGACCAGCTTGAGAGTGTTCTTGCATGCTGAGCATGTTCTGAAAGAGTGGGCAGTTCATTGTGAATTAAGCCCAGGTTGCGCCATATCTTAGGCTTTGCATTGATTCCTAACTTCTTGCTCTCCTTCTATTTTAATTGAAGAATCAATCAACTAGGCATCATTTCATGGAAAACCGACCTCGTTTAACTTAGTGACCGGAATAATATAAACAGGTACAAAAAACTGCAAGGAAACCTAATGGAATATAGAGGAGATATGTCGATGTGTTATGTTACTTGGCAGAACAAAACAGGATATACTTATTTTCAAGGAGGAGGAGGATGCTGGTATTGCCAAATAAATACGCAGTACCAAAAATGGAGGAAGGATGCAGGACATCTCATTGTACTTGAGGTGTAATGCAATGATTCCTAGTGTATGCATGTGATGTAGAAAATTAGGCGCACAATTTTTATCAATTAAAACTGATATCTCTTATAAGCTTTTGAATTGGTTTGTTTTTATCTGTATTGTTGATGGTTCACTTTAATTTTGACATATTTTTATATGTTTGTTTTAAATGACAATTTAGCAAATAGTGAAGTGATTGGTGGGGAGCATGGCCAATTCTAAGGTCACTTTGGCTACGTTAAAAAACTAAAAACATTTTCTTCTAGATTATTGGCCAGCCAGCAGAACATGGTTCACAGGTATTTTTGTATACTGCTGCCGTGTTACTCCCTTCTAAATAGAAAAATATTTATTCCTTTAACCTAATATGTTATTAATCTTTATTTTTTCTACCTTGCCTGTGATGTTGCTTGATTCTAATGCAGTTGTAAAGAAATAAAATACATTTGAACTTCTAAATGCTACAAATCTAGTTAATGGGTTTTTTGAATCTATTTTAAATTTTTCTTAATAAATTGCAGCAAAAGTGAATAAATAATTTAGTTGTCTGATGAGCGGTTTGATACCATTGCGTAACACAAAATCTGCCAACAACTATTGATTTAAAACATGGAAGATGTCCAATTACTACATCTAAGTGTTTTTCTAATTTTTTGTTACTCGTTGATGTGTAACTGAAAGCTTTAACCCTAGAATAGCTGGGAACTTGAAGTTGAAATTTTCAAGCTAACATTTTTTTTATAGCATTCCTTCTCTTCTTACTAAACTCTGTTATGAACCTTGTTGCCAGTTGGTCATCATGGTTGTTTGAACTACTTGTGATTGTAATTTTTCATGAAGTTTACAACAGAAAAGACGCACAAATAAACTTTTGAAGTTTAATGTTTGAGAGCCAAACAACAGAACGGACTGCACAAATGTTGTAGTCCCTCAAGTGTAATTTGTACATTGAATTATATTTAGAGTGGGATTGGTTCGTCCTTACAGTGAATTCTCTTGATTATGCACTTCCACCAATTAACTTCACAAAACTTATAATTTATTTTGAAATGGCAGGAAAATCAAGTAATTGATTTGGAAATTGGCCAGAAGTAAACTCAATCCATTGTGGAAAAAGATGAAGAAAAGAAATTTTTGATTGTTGTCATGAACGTTGAATGGACAATTTGGGTTTTTGGAACTTGTTGATATTAGAGATTCTTAAGCAATCACTTTCTATGTTTTGGTTGGAGATGAAATATTTCTCGAAGTTATTTGAAATATGTAGCTTCCACTTAATGATTAATTAGGTTCATTTTGGTTTTAGGTTCACTTGTATGAAGGTAAATATATTATAATATGTATTTTTTGTTGCTACATTGTAGGTTATAAATGTTGAATTACACTTTGTAAGTGTTGCTCTTAGGTAGATAAAAAGTACACTTTGAAGTTTTGCTATAGTTGACAATAAAGTTAACCACAATATAGTGTTGGCAATAGAGAGATATAAAGTTACACTTATAAAATGTTGCAATAGATGACCAATTAAAAGTTGCAAACACCTTTTTAAGTTTTGGGACCAAGAAATCTGGAAAAGACAACGCTTTTAAGTGTAGTTTAACAAAAATAGGGTGTTGCTAATACATGTCTTCAAAGCGTGCCCTTTATACCATTTGGCCTACGCTTATAAGGGTGGCCTAATGATGGGCAACATTTAAAAAAAGTGTTGCCTAATGTCAAGGTTACGCGCTTCTAATTGGGCAAGCCCTAAAAAGTGTTGTGAATGTCAAAATGTAGCCTTTTATCCAAAGGCCACACTTTTGCTAGTTTAGGCTACACTACGTTGGGTTGCTGTAGGCCGAAAAAGGTTTTTTTTTTTAGTGTTTAGAAATAAAAATCATCTTTTTATTGTTCTTGCTTTTCCAAACAAGAAAATAATTTACTAAATAGTAGTAATAATAGATTGACGTTAAGTCTAAACGATTTTCCTCGTAGGAATGATGCCCAACCTTATTAGATTAGTGCTCTTTACAATACGGACGCTTTACTTATATTTGAGAAGTATATTAGAGCGTATCAAAAATTTTGGCAACCGCTGCCGGGGGACCACAACTTTTGATTAACTTAAAATTATTATTAAAAATGAGTCAATTTTCTTAATTTTTACTTTGTTTATTGTTTTTTTTATTCATGCAGACTATCCTTCCTTGTATGCCCAAATACACGAAGTGGAAGAGAACCCTGTTTTGTTTCACTATTATCACGAAACTAGTGCGTTTTACACGACGCAACATGGAATTGAAAATGGGGCATTATGAGATGATTTTTCAAAACCAGAACATCCCAGCTTCCGCTGATGTTCATGGTCAGTGTTTACCCGATTGCTCCGGGTTGAAAACACACCATAGAGAACTGCTGTAAGGGAGTAAAATCCCGCCTCCACCCTGACCCCAAGAAAACTACAGAGGCTAGTGAAAATATAGCAGACTCCGAGGGCCACTTTGTCTTGCCCGGACATGAAAAAAGACACAGAACAAAGATCAAGCGTGCGAAATACAGGCAGTGATGATCAATTAAGAAGGGCACAAGGCGAAGCACCTGTGGCAGAGAGCACCTTGTGGTAACTAGTAGCCGATTGCAAATGGTCACTGCCAGAGGTTTGTTTCAGGGATATCCTTCGAGGCATTCCACTGCCCATAGAGCTAAGTAATATAAGGGCAGCGGTAAATTGTTAAAAGTTGTTGTAAGAAGCTGTAGAGAGGCTTTGTGATTGGACATGGATGTCAACATAGGGCTAAGAAATCATCCTCTTCAACTGATGGGGAGATGTGGATATTTGGTTCACTGAGCTCTCTTATAACTCAATTTTCACTTGGAACCAAAACTATGATCGGTGATTATCACGCTAATACCCGGGTATCCAAGAAACTAAACCATCAAAGACGACGTGAACAACTTGTGGTGGCACTACTAGAAAAGTCAGTTGAGTAGTTGTTTTGGGATTAGATCACCTCGGCTTTTAGAAGCAACCCCAATCACTGTATAGATGATGAGTGACTGAAGGAATACTTCTATCAGGGACAAGATGATAATTGTGAAGAGGTGTTGGATACTATAGCAGGTGGTTCTTATGGGGAGTGTCCTTATACTATGATTGCTGAAAAGTTAGTGAAAATCTCCCGGAACAATAAAGCTTGGAGTACTAGGAAGTCAGATACTGGAAGAAATACCTTCGCAGTGCAATCCACTCACAACCTGACCACAGATGAGATTCGTGAAGAGATGGCTCAGATGAGAACTGAGCTTGGGATTGTATTAAAATATGTCAATGGGGTGCAAAAAAGATAAATGTAGTGAACTACTTGTAAAACCACCACAACCAAATGATGAATGCTATTATGAGGAGGATTCCTATGCGTTAAACGAGAGGACAGGGGGTTTTCGACCGAGTTCTCAAGGATCTAATAAGGAGAATTGGCACCAAGGTCAAGGAAACCATGGTCGGATATATGGTAACTATAACCGTGAGGGTCATTATATTCGAGAAGGAAATTGCAACCGCGACAACGACTTCAACAGGGGTAACTATGGTAAATAGGAAATGATAGGAATGGGCCCTATGTTCCTCCTCAAAATAGTTGAAGTAATCGGTAGGAGGTGGAGGTAGTAGGTATGGCGCCGTTGAGGCTATGTTGCATAAATGATGGGGGAGGTTCGATGCTAGTTGAGTGAACATACCTAAAGAGTTGAGGAATGAAGTTTGTGGGATGGGCAGAGAAAGTCGATACACATTTCAATATCGATAAGCAGTTGGAAGTTACAATTGGTCCAATTATATGCACTATGAAACACAAGGCAACCCGGGCACTCTTACTTGCAACACTGTCCAAAATCCA
Source organism: Solanum habrochaites (assembly GCA_027704765.1). Classification (NCBI taxonomy): domain Eukaryota; kingdom Viridiplantae; phylum Streptophyta; class Magnoliopsida; order Solanales; family Solanaceae; genus Solanum; species Solanum habrochaites. Next base: position 37,562,497 of record JAKWJA010002499.1, on the reverse strand, counting down.
AAAAAACATCGAGGACATTTTATGGAAATCACCCCTAAGCGCGTGGAAAGGCAAAACCAATAACCACCTAGCCGTCTCTAAATAAGAAAAAAGGTGACAAAATGATACTACTAAAGTTTGGTAGAGGTTATGTTGATGTGTCCGAAGATAACACTTATTTTTAAAAGATGTTGTAGTGCCTAAAAGGAGAACTCCAAGCCAACCAAGCAAGACCAGCCCCCCATTTCCTCAAAGAGTAGTGAAAAACACTGAAGGATGGTGAAAATATCGGCGTTTATAACAAGGTTGAAGCAACTTTCTATCAATGTCCCCTGTGGTAGAAGCTTTAGGAGAAATGGCCGGTTTATACCATGTTTAGAAAGATTGGTTCAGAGAAATAAAGATCGGTAATTTGAGAGATGATGATTAGAATGCCAGCATTGTCGTGCTATTGCACATGGATTCTCTTGTACAAAAGAAAGAAAGATCCTGGGTGTGTTCTATTATTCCTGGTCCCAATAGGGATATTTAATTTGGTGGAAGATTATGTGATATGGGCCAAACATAAATCTTATGCCCTCTAAGATTTACAAGAAGTTGGGTTTGAGTGATCCAAAGCTCACTGCGATGCGGCTTAATGATGGATTATCGAAAAGTAAAAAGGCCTATAGGGATACTCCACGATTGTTACAAGTAAAAAGGGGTTCATTCATACTTCTTGTAGACTTGGTTATTCTGATGTGAAGTTGATTTTGATAGGAGAGAAGTGTCCGATTAGTTTAGGAGTCCATTCCTTGCTATTGGAAGAGCCTTAGAAGAATATGGAGAAAGGGGAAGATGGGGCAGATGGAAATTTTCGGGTTGAACAATGAACGAGGACCTTTCACATTTGTAGGTCCATGAGGCAGGGTTGTGAGTTCCAACCGTATACGCTATATCCTACAACGTTGGTGAGTCATCTGAGTACAAATTGAAGATGTCTAGGTTGTACTAAACTTAGCGGCACGGGATTCTAAGAATTGTGATAACAATTATATTGAAGAGGTTTGAGTCATTATCGGTCTCTTGACGAGGGTGATGTTCAGTTTAAACCGAAGAAATATGAGTTGGATATGAAGAATCGCGAGTCTACCACACGTGAATTGGAAAAACCCATCTATAGAGGAGCTCCAAAGTTAAATAAAATATCCCCACATCATTCTCATGTATGGAATTATGAGGAAAGGGTTAAACTTTTGACGATTAATGATTGCATATGACCTGATAATGAACAACAGTTGAGAGTTGTGGTGAAAGTGAAAGTGCTAACAAAATTCAAAAGAGTTGGGTGGACTATTGCATACATATTGGGATTCCTCCTGGTATTTTTCTCGTAAAAATCCAATCATGCTTGATAATAACCCAAGTATTGAGCACCAGAAACGCTTCTAAATCTACTATGAAAAAGAGGTAGTTTTAAAAAAGGGAAATCATTAAGTGGTTTGGGATGCCGGAGTAGGGAAGTAATAAATCCGATCACCGATAGTAGTTGGGGCATGCCCTGTAAGTGTGTACCTAATAAAGGGGGAATGGAACATGGTCTCCACAAGAAAAATTAACTTGTTCCAATGAGGACCGGGTATAACGATTGATGGTGTGATAGGATTACCGCAAATTTAATGCATGACATGAAAAAGACCATTTCCTATGCCTTTCAGGATCAGCTGTGGATGACTTTCAGAGAAAAAAGTTGGTTACTTTTTTCTTATGGATATTCAGGGTATCATAAGATTTCTATTGCACCTGAAGATCAAGAGAAAAACCACTTGATCTGTCCATATGGGACACTTGCGTCCAAAGGAATGTTGTTTGGGTGTTGCAATTCTGCACCCACCAACATTTTCCGATGATGTCTTATGTCGATTATTTTGAAACATGGTGGAAGAGGAAGATACTATAGAATGCTTTGCATGGATTTTGCTATGTTGGTGATTCATTCGAGCGTTTGTTTGAACAATTTGTACTAAGGCCTTAAGGGGAGTGGAAGACTGCAATTTAGTACTACATTGGGAAAATGCCATTTATGGTGATGAAAGAGGTATTGCTTGGGTCATTGAATTTCAGGAAAATGGCCCATCCATAGAGCCCATCATAGAGTTGACTCGAGCTAAGTCGAGGTAATAGAGACGACTTACACATACCTATCTCTGTAAAAGGTGGAAGATGTGAGAAAGAAACTTCTGCGCATGAGGTTTTTACCGAAGATTTATCAAGATTTTCCAAATAGTTGCACATCCGTTGTGCAAAACTGCTGGAGAAAAGATTGTTAAAAATTTTGTTTTGATGAATCCTGTCTTAAAGCATTCGAGAGCTAAAAGAAAAATTGGTGTCTGCACCTATAATTAATCTCTGAATTGGAATAGTCCATTTGAGCGTGATGTGCAGATGCTAGTCTGGTTGCCCTTGGTGTAGTATTGGGACAAAGAAAGGAAACAAAATCCCTTCACCCAATTTACCATGGTAGTAAAGCCCTAAATGGAAAGCTCAATGAAGCATAACAACAATGAACTTGAGGCAAGAACTCCTTGACCAGTTATAGTGTTTGCTTTTGAAAAATTTCGTTAACAATGTTGCTAGGTTACTAGAGTTTTATAATGCATACCTAACCATTAAACATTGAAAGATATTCTATGGAAAAGAAGGATGCAAAACTGATGTTCATTCATTGGTATTTATTACTACAAAAGACTTGACTTTGCAGTATGGGATAGAAAAGGGACATAAAATCCGTTGTCGACACTTGTTCCCAAACTAGATATAGTATTAAGCTATGATGAGAGTTAGGGATAAGACTACATTGATGAACTTCCCCGTGAGCTGTATTGGCGTGCCTCACAAGAAAAAGATCTTGATTCCATGGTTTTCATATTTTCGCAAACTATCTGGCTAGTGATTTTTCCACTGACATGTGGTTCATCAAAGGAAAAAAAGTTCCATGTATTGATGTGAAGAAGTTCTTTTGGGATGAACCACTATTTATAGAGGAGTTGTGCAATGGGCACTGATTCACGCGTTGGGTCCAGAAACGTGACATGTTGAGTGTTTTAAGGCATGCCCATTCCTCATCCGTGGTGGACTTCATAGGGAACTAATATATATTCCCAATGTGGGGTTGTGCACTATTGGCTAACTCTTCATCAGATGCTCAAGAGTTGGCCTAAAGCAGTGATTGATGCCCGAAAGAGAGATGACGGCCATTTCAATGGAAAAGGAAAGCAAGAGCTCATTCTAAGTCCCATTTTGTGATTGAGTTATTGATTGTTTGGGGTATGGTTAGTGACTCTTGGGTCTTTGTGCGTTCACATGGGAATGATGTATATTTTATTAGCGGTGCCATAGTATATAAAAGGGTTGTTGAAGCTATCCCCTCGAAAAAACAATGAAGGTAAGAGTTGTCATACGTGCTAAAAAAATATATTCTCTCGTTTTGCACCCCACGGGCAATATTAGGATGGGGGCTCCCACTTTTGCAACAGATGTGCAATGTTATTGGAGAAATTGGGGGTTCGCATTAATGTGAAACCACCTTACCATCCTCACACAAGTGGGAAAGTTGAGTGGTCAAATAGGGAGATAAACAGATATTGTCAAAAAAAAAAGGGAACGCTAGTAGAACGGATTGGTCAAGGAGGCTTGATGATGCTCTTGGGCCCTACGGACATGTTATAAAGGGACATTACCGTAGGTATGTACCCATAACCAACTTATTCTATGGGAAGGCTTGTCATCGCCGTTTGAATTAGGGCATATAATTTAACATAATTAGCCATGTGGGCATGAAAGGAAGTTGAAATGGAGGAGGAGAAGCTGGCAGAACAATGGCTAACTAGGTTATGAACTATAGAATTTCCCGAGCTACTCTCGCTCAGGTCCAGTTTCCCCCCCCCAGCTCCTGGTTCCTCTAGCTAGGGTCCGAAACTAGAGGACAGATGGCTAAACTTTGCATCACATCCTAGACTTGGAGATGCAAAGGTGTATTTCTGAATGGGCAGAAGAGCGCTTGGAATCGGAGACATGGTCAAGTTTGCACCGAGCGAATTATTGTGATGTTAATCAGTGCTGGAGCTTTTGAGTTGGGGTGGGTGGATGTGTGACCTTCATAATGCGGTAGACAGACTTCGTGCAGGGACATCGATATGATCTTAAGGAGTTAGGGTGCCTGAGTTCATGAGGCCACTTCTGCAGCGACTGTTGAGGACACAGGATGGCAACCTTAGTTCGCCCATATTTTTAGATTTTGCAATATCCCCATCGAGAGCATGACAAGAAGAGTAGGGGTCGAGAGGAGGATGAGGATAGGAGCACGGAGAAGGTGCATCGTTGAGAAGGAGGTTGGAAGGAGATCCTTCATTGCGTATGAGGAGTAGGTCGGATGAAGGGCCGTTTCGAGGTAGCTGGGGGCATCTAGCTCACAGAAAATTATGGAGGGATAGCGGGATCAAGGACTACTGATAGTGTGTTTGCTCTAAGGATATTACTGAGGCTGTCCAGATTACAGAGGTAGTTGGTTCCGGGGAACCGAAACTACCAACTTACTGATCGTCGGCGCTTTGCACCCTAGGTTTGCTTCACATACCACTCTTGTACTTTAATTTTTTTATGTAGTGGGGACAATTTCATGTTTTTTTGTTGGGGTGGGGTAAATGGAAAGTGAATGCTAGGGTGATGTTTGAGTAGCCCGATTCACTATCCTCTATTGGGGTTTTCTTGCCTGTGTTCTTTTTCCCCAAGAGACGATTATTTTTTTTACTGTTTAACCGGCATGTCAGATCTGTGACATAGTTTAATTCTGACAGCATATGGACTAAAATGATATCTTGATGAACTGAAAATGATGCATGACCAAGCCTAGTAATTGATAAATATTGGGCTTAAGCATGACATAGAAGTATCACCACTTGACCATAAGTCTAAAAGTTGAACTAGGTGTCTTATAATCTGGAAGATTATGAGTTCAAGTGAGTGTGAGGAAGATTTGGAATAGTCAACTTTTGGTACGAGATAGAAACTTGACGGTTAGTCTGTTAAATATGTTGTTGTAATGGACAATAGGAAACGTATCATAGGCCCTTGTTCAATAATTATAGACCATTTTTAGACAGATAAAAAAAAAGAATGAAATTAATCCTTCTTTGATCCCAAATAGATTTGAGCCGTAAAAAACTAGAATAAGTTGAGGGTGGATATTTCGTTTACAAAAACCTTTTTATGGCCTGAACCACATGGGTATGGACTTGGACTCATCGCAAAGCCTTGATTTGAGGGTGGATCTTTTTTTTAGTTTTTTTTGGAGGAACGGTCTGATGAAAGTGGGGGCTAAAAGAACAAAAGAGAAGCGAAAGAACAAAGTAAAGTGACTCAGAATCAGTTTACAATAAAAAAGAAATAAAAAAATATATTAAAAAAATACAACGAAATACAAGCAAGAAAAAAAGAGTTGTTAACTTTCAACCAAAGAATAAATAAGAAGGGCAAATAGCAATGTGAAAGAATATGAGAAACTGGGCAAATAAAATGAAAAAAAATGGTTTCTGTTAGAATATGTCAAGAAGGGAATAAAAGTTCTCTAAAGTATACCAAATATACCCTACCTGACCCTGAGGACTATGTACAAGATAAAGAAAGTCGTATTTATCTTGATCCTAATAAAAGTATATAGCGAACTTAAGCAGTTAAAATCCAAAGGCAAGCTTATGGCAATATGATGAATGGTTTGTTTTGACATTGAGTGTGGAAAAGTAATCCTTCTACTCTCAAACGAAAAAAGTGTGGTGAATGAAAAATGAGGAGGTATTATTTTGAGAGTAAGGACACTAGTTAAAATACCGGAAATATTAACAAGCTTAGTTGAGAAATTGACTGAGGATAGGTTGTTAGTGCGTTGGTGAGTCTTGTCATGGGTCTGATTCCAAATAATGTCAAGCTAATAGATATGACATGCATTAAATATGATAAGACTTATAGGGATTGATAACCAAGTATTGCGAACGAAAAAACATTGGATACTCTTGTACATTAATTTTTGTAGTGAGTCATAGTGCATCGATAGAGGACAAACAACAAATTTAAGTTGAAGGTGTTTTGATATACCGTGGTTTCACAATATTTTTAATGCTTTTTCCTTAAGTTTAGTGTGTGACCACAAAGGAAATTTTTGTCTTAATTTTTATGTAAATTTTTCATATTTATTTGCAAGAAAGAAATCTGTCTAAAAGAGAATGCAAGGTCTTTTTTTGAGCAAGAAATGCAGAAAAAGTACAATCTAAGGAGCTTGTTGGGATGTCCGTTAGTTGCCCGTGATGTCCGTAGGTGGCATTCGTACGTCAATGTTGATGAGGGAAAGCATGGTGTAAGTATGACCAAGTGTGGGGATTACGGGTACGTGATTGGACCGTCGTAGCCATTGACGATCGGCCCTTGCTGCTTCGTCATGTAGATTTAGGAGCAAGTAGTCCCTTGTACCCAAATTCCAAAAGTTAAATTGTTATGGAATGGAGAAAACCCCACGACGGACCATTGTGCCTTTTTGGGTCCGAGTGTTGAAGATCCCATTTGTCATACATGCACTCAAGGAAAAATAAAGAAGAGCGGGCAGAAAGAATTTGCCCAAAGTATGGACCGACGGAGTCAATGAAGGCCCGTGGACACGACGACCCCAGCGAGGTTTCGTCAACCCAACGGCGTAGTATTTTCACGTTTTTTGAAGATTTCAGCAAATAGGTCACTCTTTAATAGGTATTCTTTTTTATATATAGTTCGAAAAAAGAAAAAAACCTTCATTTGGGGCGGGGGTTAGGACTTTTGGTGATAGACTTTCTTGATAGTAGGACTCTTTGTTATTTTAGTTTCTTTTGTGGTATTAGATTAGTGATTATTATTAAACTTTCTGGAAAATTTTTAGTCTATAAATAAAATTTCACGTAATTATTGTTGGCTTGATTTTGTTGATTAATGCAATGTGAACCTTTTGGACATGTTATTGCTTTCTCATTGAAGTAATGCCAGAAGAATCTTATATTACATATGTGAATATTGTGATATGACTATGGGGTTAACTAAACTCATAAATAGGGTTGTGGGAAGAAACCAAGGCGAACCTGAATAAGATTGGTTAAACCTATAAATAAAATAAACCACATGGTCGCAATAGGTCTTGGCATATGTAGTCGCTGATAATTCTTTCTTTTAGAGTTATTTTCGAACAAGGGCCAACAGTTAGAACTACCTTAATTCTAATCTGCCAGACCAAGGAGGGTAGATAATAGGAAAAGGAATTATTCAACCATCATTAGTTGTATAGCTATCTAATTAGGCTAGTATTGATTGGTACCGGGTACATAACTTAGTCAAAATGTCGAATACGATGTAATATGACGGTAAAAGGTAACGGGTTAGTTTTAGGATAGCAACACACTTACCCAGATCAAGGTTTTGCAAGGGTGATTGAAGTGGAAATTTTTGGATTTTGCCGCGACCAAAGATTTAGAAAATACATAACATTACCACTTTGCATGCAAGTATCACTACGGAAGGAAGGAAAGAATTTTGTTTATAGTTAGAAATTATAAAGTTAGGAACCTGTTGATGAGGAACACCGTAAACCCTAGTTACTGTTATTTAAGGATTAAACCCAACATTTGAATCTGTTGTTAGTGGTCTACTTTTATGTTGATATTAGTTCTCCCACAGATCCATTTAGAAATAATAATATTCCCCATTTTATTCATCTTTGCTTTTCTAAGAAAATAATTGACCCCAAATAAAAGGTACTAATAGATTGAACGTTAAAAGAGAACTATTTTACTCGTGGGAACATCCCAACCTCATGCGCTGGGTTCTTTACTAATCGACTGATTCTTTACTTCTTATTGAGAAAGTAATCGAATGTAGAAGCGTCTACTCGATTATCATTGGTCTGTGTTATAAGTGATTGGTAGTATTAGTATGGAATATATAAATGTTTACTTATATGGTTGTTAGTTATGAATAAGCCTTCCAAAAAGGTAACTTAGAATGGTTTTAAACTGGTGTCCCTTTTAGCATGATTTCAATGTTTTAAGTACATATGTTTCCATACTTCGTACAAGTGGTGTACTAACCAATATTTATATGGTTCTATAATTATGTATGTTTCGGTTATTGTTAAGTCCCCATGTTCGGGGATGTTACCTTGTTCCACATTCTAGCTTTAAATTTGTATTATGGTACGGTCAACGACATTGTCATTCACATTTATTCGTTGGATATTCGATGTACCTTATATTGGCATGATTGACTTTGTATTGTCTATGTCAAATATTTAAAACTTATTGAGATGGATTCCCCCCAACCCCCTATGAGATTAAGTATTACATTATTTCTTAATATTATTGATTACGTTGTCTAACCGAGAAGCCTACATAATTCATATGTAGGAGTGGCTTTGTAAACTCCATATTTAGTGTGAGAGGGTCAATGTACAACCTCGACTATATTTGTATATGTATTTAAAATTATTATTATTCCGATTTTTAAAACCTCTATGAATTGTAAACATAATCCCTAAGAGGCGAGTCTTGATTACAAGGCTAGGGGTCCTGGTTCCCAAATTGTGCAAATTCCAATAATAGGAGCACAAAGTTAAAGCAAAATCGACGGATTTAATTTTATCACTTGAAATTCAGTCTTTACTAAGGCTTGTTTCAGGGGTCTTGTGAAGCGAACAACAAATTATGAAAGAGCGTCCATGGATGCTTAGGAATTTAATGATTGTTAAACTTGAACAGTAGCCTATGAGGGTAATATATATTGTCCCCTATTTATTCTAATCATTTTCTCGTGGCTATAGAGTATGACTACAAGGCTTGCCCGCGGCAAGAAAAGTGGAGAATCTGAGGCTAATGATCGAGTTCCTCCCCAAGATAAAAAATTCCCTCACAAGAAAAGACCAAGGGCCATCCAACAAGGCCAAGATCCGGATCATTCCTCACTACTGACAGATGTAGGATAAGGTTGGCCATTGTAATTTTTCCTGATTGGCCATGACTGCCCAAGCTCCAGAGTGTAGACTCTCAAGCAAATCATGAGACTTAAGTCCAATCGGGAGGTAGAAATCATGTTTCAACCAAATATGAGTACTAAACTCCTTATGGAGGGACTTCATAAAGGACATGAACCCTCATATACCTTAGGGTCGAAGGCTCGAATGTGAATGTACTATCCTCAAAAAATTATTGATGAGCGGGACGTAAGAGCATTCGTGAATGTCAGGGTTTACTTTAATGAAAAGGCGGATCTAGAGTTCTACAAACTCAAAGGATGTAGAGGTACTAACGTTTCATCAAGGAGAGTAATAGGCCTTTATTGGGTGGGAATCCTATCAATTGGCGAGATGCTTTCTTAGAAGTTCTTCGAGTGAGGTCTTTTTCCTAGGGATGAATAAGGAAGGCTGAACGTGGAAGAAATTATCAATCTTTACAAGGAGGTATGGAGGAGGTGTGCAAGAATAATCTGAGGTTCAAAAATATCCCAAAGAAATATGATCTCCTTGGGTAACAACCCAAGCGGTGAGATGATAATTTTATCACCGGAGCTGTCTGTAAGATTTAATTGAAGAATAATGTCGACGGAATGCTCCATGACAAATTTAAGTAGGTCTCATAGGCTTGTATCGTCTTCACAAACAGTTAAGAGGACTAGAATCAATAAGAAGAATAAAGAAGGCTCTAAGAGCGGCATGTGATGATGACAGAGGTACTTTCAAGGTAGCTATACAATCTCAA
>JAKWJA010002499.1:37070031-37552618 GCA_027704765.1 Solanum habrochaites | reverse complement strand
GACGCACGTGACTAAGCAGAATTATCCATTTGTATTGTCGGATGAATGTGAAGGATATTCGCCATGCAGAAACTCAAGACCTTGTTGAATTACCACGCAACCTATCCTTACCCCGTGCCATTTTGTATAGGGTAGAACATTACATTGTTTGATGTGATGCATCTTATTCATGTTTGGGGGGTGCAAGGTGCTATGCAAAAGAAGAAGATTTAATTGCGTATGCTTCGAGGCAATATAAAGGTGCATTACGTAAATTATCTACCTCCACCACGATTTAGTAGTTGGTTGCGTTGGTGTTTGCATTAAAAACATGGAGACACTATCTATATTGGGGTTAAGTGTGAAGTCTATCGGATCATTCGTAGTTTACAGTATGTCTTTACCTATACCGTCAAACTCAGGAGAGATGATTAAATTGATACAGAGGAGGTGATGGAACTACTGAGGATTGTGATGTAAAACCATCTTGTATCACAATCAAACATCCTGGAAAGGCTAATGTTGTGGCAGACGACTTATAAGTACAAAGCAGGAGCAGGGTATTTAGCCGCACTTACAAGTTTCTAAGACGCCCATTGCTATAGAGGTTTTCAGGACTCATGCTATGATTTATATGAGGTTAGAATTAAATGAGAAAGGGAGGATTGTTGCCAGTGTGGAGGAGAGATCTTATTTTTCCTTGACAAGATCGAAGGGGAAAATAGTTTGAATACGAGAAACTAAGTCCGAATCCGAGATAAAGGTGTTGCGAGGGATAGGCTGAAAGAAGCAATTCATGGATGAGGAGTTGTTTTGAGAATCAAGGAAGGGTATGTGGTACCCCGTGATGATGAAGTTGATATGATTCCCCACTATTCTTACAGAGACTACCTCATAGTTTTCTCTGGATTTCTATCCATCCGTGGGCAAACCAAGATGTACCGCTGCAAGTTGACCTAAGGCCACAAAAAACATTTTTGGTGGAGTAGAATGAATCGCGAACATTGTTAGTTTGTTGCCCCACATGGCCAACTGTTCAACAAAGACAGTATGAACACAACACCATAGCCCCCCGCCGGAGGAACCCTCAGAGAAGGTGCCATTCCGATAGAAGGGAAAGAATTTCACTGACTTGTTTCGTGGTTGGTCTTTTCAGAACATATGGGGTCAGTTTTGACGTTATTTAGTTAATGTTGGACAGATTAACTAAGTCTGCTCATTTCATTTCATCCGTTAGAGTAGGTGAACTTACAACAATGCAGAGAAGATTAGCCAGACTCTACAATCTCCAGACATTATTTTTCTGGTTGCATTGGAGTTGCCTTCACAATCATAATCAGATAGAGTACGGCATTTTTACTTCAAAAGTTTTGGAGAACATTTGCAACAAAGCAAACGCAGGAATTAGGTACTGGTTTTGGACCTGTAGTACTCTCTACTCCTACTTCTCTCTCCTCTGCATTTCACCCTCAGCCCGATGACAGTCTGAGCGAACGATTAATAATGTGTTGGAAGATATTCTTCGAGCTGTGTGATAGAATTCGGTGGTCCATTGGGATAATTTCCTTACCCTTAGCGGTAGTTCTTTATACAATAATAAGCTATCACTCAAGTATTGATATGCTTCTTCCTTTATTTGAAGCGTTTATGGGAGAGAATGAGGGGTCCTCTCCCAATTGTTATGGTTGTGTTGCATTAAGAAGGTTGGAGTCTTGGGGTACTACTGACCTTTTGAGGGACGTTTAGAGAATGTGACAATCTATCGTATTCAAGAAAAGCTTTTTTGTATTTAGTAATAGCTGTGGCTCAAAGTAGGCAAAAATGAGTATGGCGTAGTCGAAAGTTGTGGACTTTGGAGTTATGGAGGTGAGCAAGTTTTTGCTGAAGGTTTTCCCAATGAAGGGTGTGAATGTGCGGTTTGGTAAAAAGAGGTAAGCTAAGCCAGGAGGTAATTGGTCCTTTGAAGTACTTAAGTGAGGTAGGGAGGGGAGGTGGTTATTATTAGCCTTCCTCCAGGGCTGTCAGGAGTGCATCCCCGGTATTTTCATGGGTGTCTATGTGGTCTATGCTGAAAAGATACCATGGGGATGGAACTACATACAATCATTCCCGTTGGGATTCGTTCTGCTTGATGAATTGTCTTATGAGGAGGAGCCTGTTGCCATTTTAGATAGGGAAGTCCGCAAGTTGAGAGGTCGAGGGAGATTGCATGCAAAAATCCATTATAGGTCAGATGAAAATCTGAGCCATTTGAATAATCCACTTTTGGGAAAGGATGGCTGAATTAGGCAAGAACGATAACCGCAGCCCCTGTTTCCAAGATTCATTTCAACCTACTACTCCTTTTCACTCTTGATTGTTTTTTTTTTGCGTCTTCCTCTTCTCGTGATCGTTTCGAGGACGAACTATGGGTAAATTGTATCTATTTGGTACGACCTGTTTTAGGAGAGGATCGTTGTTGAGCAGGCAGATTTAATTTCCTTTATTTCCTTTTCTCTGGAAAAAACTTGGGGCCCATTCGAACGACCAACCCGCCACGATAAAACCGTCATGGGCACGAACTGACCGTCGTGGTGGTCCGTTCCACTAACACTTAGAAATTAGAAATTTGGGGTACTGAGAGCGACTCTCCTTCTGAACACTACGACGGAATGGCAGGGACCACCGTCGTGGGCACGACGGACCTGTCCCACAACAACAAACAAAGACTCTTCAAGGAAATTGAGTCTCTGAACTTTTGACGAGCAGCAGGACGGAACCGTCGCAAGGCGGCACGACACAACAGAAAGCCGTCACAGGCTATCGTATACCCAGTTCTGGGCGGATGTTCTGTAATAATTAATTTAAGGGGCATTTTGGACTTTCTTTCCTTTCCGCTTTAATTATAGAGTAGAAGGGTTAATGTTACTAAGTTAATTACTTGGACTTGGGGTTTAAAAGAGAGGTAACCTGAGTTAATTAGTGGGTTATTAATTGCCACAGCAATATATCTCATCTTTTATACTTAATTATAGATAAGTAAGGGGTAAAAGAAAGAGGGTTGATTAAGAACATAGAAAGAACAGAGCGGGGAGAAACAAAATCCGATCAGAAGGAGAGTAGAAAGAACGACAGCTGTGAGAAGGATAGATTGTTTATCCACACATTCTTCGGTGGTGTATGTTATTGGTTTTTATAACTATTCGTAGTAAACTCTTAATAGCGACTGATACTGTGTTTGGGTTTTGGTAAAGTCTTCGATATGCTTAATTGTAATGCTTGTATTACTGTGTTATACAATTAGCGATAAAATAAGCACGCTGAGAAGCTTATTTGAATCCCAAAATCTTTGAAATCCCCCTTGTTAAGGGATTACGCCTTGGTATAAAAGAGGCTTGATGAACTAAAGTAATGGGGCCTGATGAAATGCTTGGTTAAAAGAAGATTGATGAATTGCATAGAATGAGATTAGTGGGCGGGTTGTCCAAACGAACCGACATGTAGTATTAAGGGTGCCGGGTGTCACAACCGACACGTAGTATTAGGGGGAGCGGGTGTCACAAACCGACAGTCATAGAATTAGGAGGGGTATCGTGTCACGAACTTAGACACATGAGTTAGGGGATCGGAGTGGTCACTACCGCCCCATTTTAGTAGGAGGGGAACCCGAGTGTCCACGTCCGACACAATAGAATAAGATAATGAAATCATTGAAAATGTAATATACTCAACTAATGAACCTAAATCCCAATGAGTATGGTATTGAGAGCTTGAGGGTCCTCATGTGGTGAACTTTGCAGTAGTACTTATAATGATTATAGAACTTGTATGTTTTGGTACATGTTGAGTATTATAGTTGATTTATCTGATATTATCACTATATATACGGTTTTCTAATTTTGGAGTTGGCCGATGAATAACCTACTCAGTACTACTTCGTGTTCTGACTGACCCCTACTGATATGTTTCTCTCTTCTTTCCTCTTTCCTTTCCTTGTTTATATGGTGGAATTGCAGTGCAGCAACATCACGTCTTCTTCAACCAACCGCAACTCTAGCCAGTTTATTACAACAACCCCAAACAAACACCAACCCTAAAAAACAAAAATTACAACAAAAATACAATATTTCATACCTTAACAAACAACAAAAAAACCAAATGACAACCACTACAAAAACACTCCCGGATTTCGGGTGAGCTCAACGCTTCTCTAGCTTGGACTGGAATCTTTCTCCTCATTTCTTGAATGCCTGGAAGTTGCGCATGGACTATCTTTTGTTATGTTTAGCTGTCTTAGAATACTGTTAGTTTTTTTAGTATTTTTGATCATAGATGTTTTGGGGTGATACTTCCCTTCCAGATTTTGGGGAAATAATAGATGTTTGAATTTTATAATTGATTACAATTGGTTTTTATAATGAGTTTCCCCAACGGTCTTACCGCATTCCTTTCCTGTTGTATATTATATTGAAAAGTCCGGGTTTAAGAGTTGGTTGGGTTTCGCTCACGATAGGAGGGTAAGTGTGGGTGCCATGCGGGACCCTGTTGGGTTGGGTCGTGAACAATTTCAAGAGGGATCTATTGATGTATATCTTCCAGAAGGCGTGTCAACGCCCGGAAAGTTGCTATTTGGCAAATGTTGTTGTGTGAATTTTTGACATTGTCTTGTGACTCAGAAAGCGATAAAGACACATGCTTTGGGTCGATGAGTCTTGTAGAAAAAAATAATCCTGTTCATAGAGAGTATGAGCCACTTAGGACTTATTTTCATTCCCATCCCAAAATGAAGAGTGTCATTTGTTTGGTGAGGATATTTTCCTGACGCGTATCCTGTTGGAGATTTTTTTTGATGGAAGCGGGCAAAAATCATCAAGGTAAGGAACGAGCACTATTAGTGTTTAGACTTTTTGGTAAGCACTACCCCATGGCCAGCTAAGTTCAACAGACTTATTGCACGAACAACATATGGCTAACCAAACCAGACTGTTTTGCTTGTCATTTTTTATATCAATAAAGCAGATTTGGAATCTGTGACTTAATCCTAGATTACTAACCTAACGTCTAACCATAAGAAAGTCGATACGGGCCGTATGGCTCATCATTTATTTTTTTGTTGAGAACATCTTGATAGGAGGACAAACGAGTTTAGGGTCTTCCTCAGATTGTCGACGACCGTTTAAGCTGCAAGGCTTATTGACATATACATGCTAGAGTCTGTTAAATATGACGGGATCTTTGTTCAAGAAAGATCCCTACGATCACGGGTCATTTTCTTGATGACTTATGGAGAATGAAGTGTTGCAAAATTTTTGCAAAGGTTCCACAAATGTCAGTGCCAAAACGTGATTTGATCCGAGTGAACACCTCACGAGCTTAATTTCTATGAATTCACATTGCCAGTTGTAGATTGGGGCAAATGGTTTTAATCAATCAGTCCATAAGGTCTTCCTCTTCTAATGGAAATTAGATTCCTTTTGTTACCATGATTACTATCATTAACTGTGTGGAAGTAAGCTTCATAAAAGTCGGGGTAACCCAGAACTGGTGGTTGATATTGTTTTCTTCACAATCTGATAATGCAGATTTGGGAGTACCATAATCCATCAATTAACTATAAAGGTTCAAATCTCAAAGTCACTTGATGAGAATATATGTGAGAAATTTGATGTCAACACGCATGGAAATTTAACGGCTTAAATTCGGCCCCAAATGAAGTGGAGCGTAGAGGCCCTCAATAAGAATATAAAAAGATTTTTGAAGAAAATGATTGAACACGCAAAGTTTTGGCATGAGATGTTACCATCTGCTTTTTTGGACAACCCACACAAACATCGATCTGAGCTACTGACTCATATCCGTATTTGCTGGTGTAAATCGGGACAAGAAGCAATCCATAGAACCTGCTGAATGTCGAATACCATCTTTGGAGAATCATCCAAGAAGCTTAGTTTAAGTGAAGCTGAATGGTCAGCAATCGTTTGAATAACTAACTTTGATTATGAGAAAGCACGATTGGGTCCCGTCTGCCATGTCCCAGTTGTATAGACAAAGATACTCCGTTGCCTTTCACACAAGAGTAAGGAGCCCAAAAATTTTTGGAAGTTGGTCATTGTTGGTTCTTAAGCGTATTTTTTTCCTCCTCCTCATCAAAACGAGGCAAGGATGTTTCGCAGCGAACTGGAAAGACCATACAAATGTTCGAAAGTATTATCTGGGGTTGGTGCTTTGGTCCTTGTCGGAGATGGATTGCATCGTGAACCTAACCGATCAACCCAAGAGGGCCGTCAAGGGATAACTACGTGTGAACTGCGTTTGCATTTATGTTATTTTACGAGGGAAACGTGGAACGAACGCGCAGTGAAAGTAGGTAGAGGGGGACCCCTGTATCATTCTGTTTGCTCTTTATTGTCTTTCTGAAAATTTTTATAATATTCCCTATTTGTAAGAGAACTACGTCTGACTGGGATTCTCAAGAATGAGATACGTATCGGCCTTCGCGGTCCCCTGTCACCCCATTATCTCCCCCCTTATTTCTGTTAATTGTATTTGACTACTAACGTTTGACCTAAATTCTTCAATGAATGAGATACGTAGGTGACCTATGTAGGCCTTGGTAAATTTCTTTGTAAATTTTTATTTTTATTAACCTTTGGGAGGAACTATGTTTGACCTAATTCCTATCTCAACGGGATACGTAGGCGCCACAAGGGTTCGGTCATATCTCCCATAACATTTCTTTTCCTCTTTACAATAGAAACTGCGACAAAATTTTTGATAGGGACTCAAAAATTCTCAAAAATAGATTCTTCCTAAGCAAGTCAAGACAGAAGGATCTCGAGATTTGCAAGTGGGACAGAATTTTTGAGAAGATCTTAAAATTCTGCGATCTGCTCAGTTACAGTGGAAAGATAAGCAAAGACACCTTAATGGGAAAGAAATTTTTAAGGATGACCTCAAAAATTTCAGAAACCAGATGTAATTTATATCTGCAAGTCCGTATCTACTACTCTGAAAAATCCCAGCGAATGAGCTCAATAGATAGGCCTTCAAGCATCGACTCAAAGAAGTTTTTTAAGCCTGATATGCATACTTGGAAGAGAACCTTTTTTAGATATATTATCTCAAAAAAATTATTTCTCTTAAATTTTCCCTCTTTTTTTTTGTGTTTATTTGTTTTTTTTTGCATAAATAAACTTTGTCCTTTCCTTAAGAATCGGTATATCAGGAAATTCAACTGGAGATTAGCAAGCAGGGAGCCAATAAAACTTAAAGAGTTTTCAACACAGAGATATTTCGTTTTTTTTTAAAAAAATACATTTTTCTATTGCGCACGTTTAAGTTTTTTGCTCTGAAATCAAAAAATTCTTTCCGATTGATGAATAAGGAAAGTTTCAAAGAGGATAAAAACAAAACAGCCCCAAATTCAATCGTTGTCCCTAGAATCAAGAGACATTTTCTATCTCCCTTCTTTTCAGAGATATTGAGGACTTTGAACTTGATTTATTTCAATTTCAATCAATATCCAAAACTACATGAAATTTATATAAAGTAGCAATCATTTGTTTGCATCATCATGTTGGATATATCCTATGCTTTACCTAGATGGAGGGGGGTAAGAGCATTCCTGAGACAGAATGGTTTAAATTATTTTAAAACCAGGTATTCATTGTTTGGAGGCGATATTAATTAGTCCTGCATCCCGGTCCCAATACGCATGGATCACGAAAATGATGCCCTCGCGAGTTCAATATGCAACATCGCGGAAATCTTGCATCGCGAGTCCAATACGCTGCCAATCACGGAAAATCAGTATCGCGAGTCAAATACTCGTGCATCGTGGACGACTCGTGCATCGTGATCCAACAACTCATGTCTTGGCAGAAGACCCGTGCAATGGCAGAAGAGTCCATGCCTCGTAGTAAATTATGCATCGCGAGAAGGTTTTCATACCTCGAAAAAAATTAGTGGTCTCGAGAAGGCTTGTCTACATCGCAAAAATAATGCTTCGCAAATTTTATACCTCGCAAAATTTATGCATCTGAGAAGATTTCACACATAAAAGAATTAATGTGCGCGAGAAGATTTTCCATACCCTCGCAAATTACGCATCATCAAAACTTGAAGATCTTCAGTCCCGTAAGAACTCATCATGAACTAATCGAGAAGGATTCCGCGTACCAAGAAGAAATTTTTTATTCGCCGTTGCATCAACTACATTATTTAAATTTGTATAACCAACACTAAGGTGTCCAAATCGACATCAAGAGAAGCGTCAACACACACAATATCTATCTTCCATTTATGTTTACATCTCATCATGAAGATTACATTGACCTCAAAAGAAATATCAGCAAAGCAAACAAGCGAGTCCACTTTATTGATTTCGACATCACAAGTAAAGTACATTGGATGTAACATTTATTACAAACAAAGACCAGACTAAGCTTTACTTTGCTTATATGTCAGACGATCGCCGTTGAGTCAGATGTCGAGGAGGAGAACACTTGAGTGTCGACTGGTAACAGGCAACTGGTTCTCCGATCAGAATTACCATAGTAAGCTGAGAATTTTGTCTCAGTCCTTTGGTCAAGAGCATCCGAAAGGGACAGAAGCTTCTTCTCAAAAACCCACACCACAGGTCCACAGAACGACGTTCAAAAGGGACGCTAGGCACAACGTGGAACTTTTTCTTAGCAGTCCAACTGGGACCCAATTGCCCAAAGAGGAATGTCAAAATCTAGAACTTTTGATCATGGAGACCCAGAACCCGACTTCAACACACCATAATCAAACCACACCCCTATTGGCATGTGGGTTTTTCTTTCTTTCTTTTCTTTTTCTCTTTTCTTTTCTTCCTTCCCTTTCTTTCTTTTCTTATTTTCTTTTTCTCTCCTTTTTTCTTTTTTCTTCGGTTTTTTGTTAGTTTTGGGTCTCGATCCAGCATTTTAGTATCTGCAGGAAGCGTGTTTTTCAATCTGAGTGAAATATGGCCTAAGGGCTTTAGAAATCAATGCCGTGTTAAATTCGGTGGATTATGAGTGTGGAACACGCCACTCATGATAGAGGTCACAAGCCTCTTTTCCATCTCATACTCCCCCAAATCAACTTTGTCACTGGAATCAAGAACCAAGCTTCTAACATAAGAATTTCCATTTCCCTTTACAAATTACAACGATTGAGCGAACTACCACAGCCTGATTCCTAAGGTTTAAGGATATGTAGACCGACTCAATGTTAAAACTCAGCTGTATTTCACCATTCGCTCTTAAACCTTATTCTCGAGCATTTCAGCTCCTTCATAATTTGGTATCAGAATAATTTTTGAATTCTTTCAGAATCGTGCGTTAAATCAAGCTTGGTAAACTACGAATGGCCTGAATTCTCATATATCTAGGGATATGTTGAAGACCCATTTTTGGGGTTCGGCCATATCTCCTAAGTCCATACCAAACTCTTTGGCGTAAAGATAATATGGGTAAGGTCTAAGATTTGCTAGTGTATTTTTTCATTCCCTCGAAAAAAATCTATTCTTGCAAATCAGTTCAAGTAAAATAGGGACAAGTGTTGACAAAAACAACCAAAATTTTGACCATCCTCGATAATAATTAAACAAAACAAGCTTCGAACAATCTTCTTCTTCTCGAAGTTGTAACAAAAATTGTAAAATAATTATTTTTTTTTATGATTGTATATATTAATAACTTTAACAATAGTAGTAATTCAGTAAATTTTTTTAGCTTGCGAATGATTTTAAATAATGATTTTTTTATTGAACTTTTGTATTGATTTGCTAATGTGTGTTACGCACTAACTCAAGTTTTCGTATAGCTTATTTTAAATTTTGTTTATTCATAAAATAAATCGGCAAAAAAATAATAGCATAGAGTAAACACTTTGTTTTATATATAAAATTTTTGGCTAAGGGATCTTAGCTTTATTTGAAATTATTAGATTACATTCAAATTAATATTTATATTGTTAATCTTAAGAAGCTTGGTAATTAAATACTAACTCGTCATATCTTTTAAGTTTAATCAATTCACCAATTACAAGTAAACTCGACTAAATTTGTAATATTCCCAATTCCATAACATGTTACCTATTATAATATCTTTTTTTTAAAAAAAAAAAGGGCCAACCCTTTATTTAAAATTATTCCATGCCCAACCGATTTCACATCAACAGCCGCCTTTTTTACCACCTTTAAAACATTAAAAATTCCTTTAACACCGCTTTCCACTAACCCCCAAACTTTTTAAAGAAACCCAAATGTCCAGCCAGCCCACACCATTTTTTCCACCACGACCGACCCATCATGTTTCTTCCTTCAACAAAGAAAGAGAAAGACAAAAACCAGCGTGCCCAAAGATTAATGTGCGGAAATCGCGAAAGGAATCTTTTGATGGCGCTCAACTCTTCAGTTTGTCCGCTCAATTCTCCAAAGCGCATTGGCAGTGTCAAAGGAGGCAGGCAGTGCCTCCGCACGTAGACGAAGAATGTTCCATCCAACGTAGCCTCCTGCCTTTACCACCCTTACCACCTTATAACCTTAACCCACTACGCCCTCGCCGTAACAACTCTTGCACTTGGGCAATAAGCTTATAGCCGGCCTGTAGCTCTGTCTGACCAGCAGTATGGAAGTTACTTGAGTGAGAGATTCTTCAATGTAACGCCCAAAGTACAACGAGTATACTCTGGAACGTCCACCTCGTCTCCCTCCCGTTGAAATTGGATGAAATTTGGGCATCTAATCGGCATATTCTCTTAGTTTTTGATAAGATTTGGCGTTTGAAATCCAAATTTTGGTGGGCCTGGAAATTCAATTTTCCAGCCCTTTTCCTTTTTGGAACCGTAATGATATTCTTTAAAAAGCCTCCTTGTTCTTCGTTCGAGGGTTTTTTAAAAAAAATTTCATTGATATTTTTTTTAAATTTACAAGAGAACCAAAGAAGAGTCGATTTTCTAGCATAAGCAATTTTAAGAGCAGTCGGAGCACAAAGAAATCTCTAACTAGAACAGATACACATTTGAGTGTCAGTTGAAATCCGAGACTGCGCTTGGAAATTTATTTCGTTGTTCATATTTGAGTCTCGTAGTGAAGATAAACTCCTTGATCGCCTCTCGTCTCAAGTTCGCTGCATAGTATATATACAACTTTGCTCTTCTTAAAGTTTTTTTTTTATTTTATTTTATTCGAGTATGTATTTGTTTTTTTAGTTAGGTATGTTGTTCTGATAGCTCATTAAGGATGGGTTTTCATTGTGTTCTTTAGGTTGTTGGTCTTTGACCTGTTGAATAAGAGTCGAGTATGTATGTGTGGTAAATGAATATATCTGAAGTCACTTTCTAGTTCAAAATTTTTACTGCTCTTGTTCCTTTTCGGGTTTTCATAGCTACATTTGGTATAGTCTTTAAAATATTCTGTTATCTTAATTTACTTCCATTCATCGTGATTCTTTAAAATGTTTTTAATATTGTCATCAACCAGTATTGGTTCTTCTTTCACCTCAAAAGGAGGTCCGAATGAACGAACTAAAATGACATTCTTACTCTGTGTATTGCATTTGGCCAAACCATTTGAGTTCTCATATCCAGAATACATTGCTCATATTTGATACGTTGTTGTCATGTTTTAATATATGGTTTGATTACATGTGTAAAGTTCAATTTCTTCTTCTCCGGATGAAATGAGCTTTGTTTTCATTCCAAGTTTTTCTCTCTACAAGTTTGCCATCTATTTTTGTTCCTGTTGTTCTCTAGTTATACTTCTTGGTTTGATTTTTTTGATTTTTGATGGTATTAAGGATAATAATCAATCTAGGAGATTTTTCTTTCTTAAAGACGAAAAAAAAAAAGTAAATAATCGTTGATTCGAAAATAGTGGACGCGCCATTGGCTTTGGAATAGTATGTCTTTGAGAAATTTTGTATTTTTATGTTTATTTTAAAAAATGTATCCACTATTTAATATTGTTGCCACGTGATGTGTGTTTAGAGTTCGTATAAGAATATTGTAGCTATCACATTCCGACCCTTTTTATCTTGTTTATTTCATGCCAAGACTTTTGTAACTAATGGTCCTGCTTTCACGTTGGCTTTTATAGAATGGTAGCAGTAAATCTAATGGTTTGGGTTTTCAAAGTGAAATGATGTCTCGAGTGCCTTGCGTTTGCTTATTTAAATTTTAATTCAGTAGAGGCTAATGTAAAGTTATTTTCGCATATCTTGTTTCTTGAAAATCATGTTTTTTTCTGTTAAACTTACCACTTGTGTTTGCGGTGCTGGAATTTAATTCATAGAGAAGTTCATGGTTTTTTCTCCCGCCTCTAAGCTCATTTATAATCTGTCACAACCAATTTTTTCACTGATTATTCCCTGCTTAATTTTCCCTTTATAACGTGACGTCAAGTAGATCGTGTTGTTTTTGTTGCTCAGAGTTATGTGTATAGGACTTGGATTGAGTGCTAAGCATCAATGAAATTAGCTACAAAATGAGTAGGTTTGGCACATGTGTTTTCCTTACCGTTCCTTAACAATTGATTCGATCAAAATTATAGTTTTTTACTTTTCAAAACATCTCTAAAATGCATTTAATATAAGTAGCTTTCCAAGTATGCATATTATCATGTTGTTTTTAATGGCTTGCATAATTTAAGTTCTCATATAGATAAGGGTATGAACTAGTTATGTGTGCCCGATGTTTTCTGCAACCTGTAGGTGTTACATTTGCTATCTATCACTATTGGAGAGTCTAGCTTCTTAATTTACCTAGTAATTTGTACGTTTTTATGATTATCTTAGCATAGATTTGTCTAGAGACTAAGCATATACATCATAAGTTTTTTATTTTTATTTCGTTCCCATAAGCCTTGTTTATGTTACATATCTGCGCTTTCTGATAAAATAGAGTGAGCAATTAGTTTGAGTGAATTTATTCGTAATCTCCGACATTCTTTTTTTTAGTCGATATGGGAACTTATTGTTATGTAGTGTCTTATGTGATTCATCATATCGTCCTTATTCCTCATAATTTGTCACTTACTTTTTTTTATTTTATTATTTTAACAATGCAGCTAATTCGTCCCGAGTTCATGCGAACTCTCCATCTTCCCTTTTACATTACATTTCAAAGGACGGGGCCGTAAAGGCTTAACTTCTTCTTTCTCCCTGTCTTTCAATTCAAACCAGCCCATCAAATACACATACAGGTTCCAGGGACATATATATCTAAAAGACATGAATAAGCAGCTCGTCCTTGTCTATTTTTCTTATTCTATTTGTATTTGTTATTTTTGGGCACACCCTTGTTGTCTTTTACTTTATGTTTTACTTTTTTGTTATCCATCATCTTTAGATTTAGGAACAGAGACAAAAGAAAATGGGCTGAAAAAAAAAAACCTAAATCCGAATGGGTTTTCAAACCCAAAGCAGGTGGGGTGGTCCCCATTTCTTCCCGGCCAAGGCAGACAGAATCCGATTGGACACCCAAACAAATCTCTCTCCTCTTCGTCTCTCCTTCATCCTCTCTCTTTAGTTTATCGCTTATTTATTTTAATTGATTACCGCGCTAGTTTTAAGGTTCGAAACTTGCGAATCCTCACCAACGCTACCTTTTATTATCATATATTTGAAATCACTCGAAAAAATATTAATAACCAACGAAAAAAAAAATAAAATTTGGCAAAGTCCAATTGCATAATTAAAATGAACATTTTCGTTTTCACAAAAAAACTCTCTTTAATTTTAATCTCAAAAATAAAAGTTAAATTTTTTTTAGCCAATCAAGTAAGTTGTCCGAAAAAGTGTTTTCAAAAGCGGATTTTTTTTAGGGGTGCCTAACAAGCTTCCACACAACACTAATTTTAAATTTCCCATATCCGAACTCCCCTAAAAAGTTTTTAATAAAATTTAAAATCCAGTTTTTTTCTCTATTTAGAATTTTTGAAAAAATCAATTTTGTTAATTTTTCTTTCCCCTCAAAAATCAAGTGGAGACTCTAAAAAAGTCAAACAAACCCTTCAAAAATATAATTTTATTAAACCAATCTTTTTTGATAAAACATTTATATATATATATATATATATATATATATATATATTTATTATATATATATATATATATATATCATATATAATATAATCTATATATATTTAAAATTTTTTATATGTGAAAAGATTCTAATTAATAAATATTTTGAAAAATAAAAAATCAAGTATTTTACAATATCATCTTGCATTGTGAATTGTATATGAAGACGAACTTCTTAAGGAAATAATATCACATGTTGATTCAAATATGATCGATGGTGAAAGTAGAAGCTGAGTTGTAAAACATTAATTAATGAGTCATGTCACGACCCGAAAGTACCTCTTAGAAGTTAGGAGGAACCCTCGTTTTGTGGCGGCACGTACTTTAACCTTTGGGATCTTGTATAAGCCCTTCAACTATCATTCATTACATAATTCATGAAAAGTAGTGCGGAATTAAAACATTTCATGAATAATTTAATAAAAGGAAATCTTTCATAAATACTTATGAAATCTGATCGCCACAAGCCAAACTTTATACACTACATATAATATCTTAGGGACACAACAAAAAACGACCGCTTCATTAATCAAATCATAATAGTCTTAATAAGAAACTAGGATATAAGTAGACTATGGACCCTCGAATATCAGAGGACATACCCATTCTTGAGAGAGTTGAATTTCCCAAGCTTTGGCCTTTCGAATCTTCCAAAAATCTTCACACATATACTTATATGGTAGTGAAATTCTGGGGTTAGAACAAATAATAACTCAGATAGGACATATTTGCCAAGAACATGGGAAAAGAGGAATGTTAGGTAAATGACATTTGTCACATGCATTTAAGTAAAACATTCAAGGATTAAAGAAATATTATTTAAACATAAAACACTTAGATAAGAGATTCCATAATTTTAAACCAAAGGGAACCATTTACAAACTTAACTTTCAAACATACAGTGAAAGTAAAGAGGACCCTTACAACACTGAATACAAACCTGAAACTATTTAACAATCACAATGAATCATTGTAAGCTCTAACCATGAATTATCCTAATCCTAAATGAATGACTCTAAGGAAAGGCCAAGCTAAAGTAAAAGTGAACTTATTTTCCCTAAGAGGTTCCCTACTTTGAGATTATCCTTAAAGACTCACTAAGGTAAGACATGAATAAAGTATGCATATGCCTCCTTCAAAACACAACCAAAGCAATCCTCAGACTATCCTTTTTCGCGTCGGCTTCCTTAAACTCGGTAGACAGGCCCTCAATCAATGAAAAGACATTAAAAGACACCAACCCAACAAACCACAAAAGTCTTCCCTTGTCGGAGCTACTTAGTGGCATAGTAGATAGCGTCCACATAGAACCACCTACACTAAGTAGTACATTCTTTTGAAGTTGGCACCAAGTCTTCCCTTTCGGAAGGTCCTAATAGTGCAATGTTGTAGGATAGCGCCATAATACCGGTAGTCTACTCCGCGAAAGTTGTACGTGACTTTTAGAAGACTTACTTCTAAATCAATTATTGGTTATTTTATTGGAGTTTCTTTAAGCTTAACTGACATAGACAAACACAAACAGAGAGATAGACATGACATCCCGACATTAACCCCTATTTGAGGGATCCTCACTTGCCTAGAGTAAGTTATTATATCTAGAATGTTTTTACATGGCTTTTCCCATTAGATACAACCTATGCGGAGCGCTTAGTTATAGGATAACGTATTTCTTCTACTAATTACTCTCATATTCTACTCTACTAACGAGGAGTACTCATCTCAAGAGGTATATAGGAATACAACATCTCAACTCACGTAGTGTAACCACATCTTCTTCATATCCTCTCGGTGACACATAACGCCCACGGATTCTAAACACTTTAACCTATAGGTTAAGGATAGATAGTGAACACCACATCTCAACTTACGAAGGGCATTAATCCTCCCACCTATCTCAAAAAGCTCTTAGGATGTAGTGAGGTTGGAACTATACAATTCATCTCAACTCACAAAGAATTTCAACCTCAATACTCCTAAAATTATCTTCTATACAAGCTTTAGTCCTACATTTATCAATTTAACAAAAAAAAAGAAACACTTTACAACTCTTCATCCACAAAAGAGTCATATACTACTCTACCCTATATGCATAAATAAGCCAACATGCCTTTCACAAACTTCACACAAACAACAAGACATAGACTTTATCTTCAATACCACTTTATTTAACTTATGAGGAGTCCATTAAATCAATACTCACACAAACCTAATAGTAATATCAGTTCATCAATAAACCAACCCCGCCACCAAGAAGGTGGACTATACCACTCAAGAGCAATTATAATGAAAACAATACACTAAAAGAAACTTTACATTTACTCAATAAATAATAAACTATAAGCATTTTAACAACATTTCATCAAAATAATACTCTTATGGCAGTAGATATATCAACATATTAACACAAGAAAACCAAAGTTCATACTTTACCCAAACATGCTCATTTAACCCATTTCTTAAGCTAAAAGTTTGAAATATACATATACATGAATTCATTAGGTCTTTAACATGTAAATCATAAAATAATACAGGAGTAAACACATTTAAATTATTAGAACACTTTTAAATGAAGACCTATTCTTAAAATCAACGATAGAAGAATTTTGAGTTTGAAAAGCCTTTTTGAAAATCTTTTGGAAATGACTCCTTGAATGGAAGAGGGTCCAAGGATGGATACAATACCTCAAATATAATTAAATCCACTAATTTTTATGAATACACACGTCCAAACCATCCCTTCTTTCCCTCCTTGAGTCTTAGCTTCAATGGTGACTTTGGGAGACTTTTCTTTAGAGAGGGAGTTTAATTATTTGGTGTGAGGGGTCTTGTCAATGTATAGGGTTCTAACTAAATTAATATAACCTAAAAACACTAAAAATTATCATCCTATTGTCCTAAAAGACTTGGGGTGAATTTACACAAAACACCCAAAAATAGGCAGCCGCATGCAGCAGTCTTTGCAGGTGCCAATCGACGACCCAAGCTACTGGGCGTCGATTGATCGACGACTTGTGATGCTAGGCGTCGATGACATGAAAGACTGGCAAAGGGAGGGTTTGAGACTTCTACAAAGTATGAAAAGACTTACCCCCAGTGGAAGGGGCATCGAATGGCTTACGCCCATTAGACTGCTGCGTCATTGGGGCTGTATCCTTGGTAGGTTTTGTCCAATTCTTGGGCCCTTCATCTATGGCCCCTTGTGGCTCCTATGTGGGATTTTTCCCGGACGTTAAAACCCTATACTAAGTCTTATAGGTAATAGGTACATACCACCTTATTTTAAAAGAAAACCAACACGTAGAACTCACTCAATCACGGCAAGACACACAAGTATATTATAAATCGTGATCTCCGAACGTCATGGACGTTTTTGGGCGTTTCAGCTAAAAACTTTACGAAACTTCACACACTGCCTAAGAACAGTAAAGCAAGTAATTTTAACTCCAAATTAACTCAATAAACACTCATGAGTCTCTCGTTCACCTTTGTTCATTTTGTTGCGTTACATCACTTATTATTTAGAAATTTAGATTTGTTAATTATTTATATTTTGTGGGAGAAATGATGGAATGATCAAGACTTATACTCTAAATATTACATGGGTATTACGTATTTTTTAAATCATTCACCAAAGTGTGTGATTTATAAATGTGTTTTTGTAAGTATTCACTAATCTGTGTGATTTATAAATGAATTCTTGTATGAATTGATGTCCTCTTATAGATGTCAACATTCAATACACCTTCTAAGAGAGTAATATTGTTAATATTTTTGTTTAAGGGTCAAACTGTCCCAACCCGTCGCCGCTTAAGGGTGGGTTGGGCCTCTATTTTATTGTCCTTTAATTAAAAGTGTCAGCCGCCCCAACCCATTGAACATTCTAGCCTATTAGGGTTGGGTTGGGTTGGATAGGGCCAGCCAAATTTCACACCTCTACTTAGAGTGTTGGAATCAACTAATGAACATCACTTAGCAATAACGAATAGGTTGGGGAGAATGGGGTTTCCAGGTCGCTTTGGCGGTCTGAAAGGCGCGGGGCACCAAAGCCTGATGGACAGACATTGTCCTCAAGCTCTGGCTTGCGTGGAACCCAAGAGCCTTATGAACATATTTTATCTTGAGGTGCTCTGGTTTTTGTGGCGCCCCAAGGCCTGTTCGATGGAATTTATGACTATTCTTCTCCAATTTTCAACTCTAAACCTCCTAAAGTTTCATGAATATTTCCCCAAAAAACATAGGATAACTAACATTCTCAATACATTATAGCTTAGACTCAACGAACAAGAGTTCAATGATTATTCATCAAGAACTTCAATATTCATCATTCAATCTACTCTAATTGCGCTAAATTAATCATGTTGGTGCGTGGGTGGAACAAAACAAACAAAGAATGATCTCACATAACTCGATAGGGATCATACCCGACGAATTCCACTCACGAACTTTAAGCGTTCTTTCAATGATCTCTCTTCCGTTTGTCTTATAATTCTCTCTCTCCCAGCCCTAGCTTTATTCACTTTCTAAAACTAAATTAAGACTTAGTTTTACCCTTGATAAATCCTTAAAACGAATTAGGAAATAGTAGGGTGAAAATACTAATTAAGAGATGACCCTAACTTCTTTTGAGGTAGAAGTTATAACCGTTTTAAAATGACAAACAATTCACTTTTTAAACTTAGGAATTTCCCGATATTTTCCATTTATTTCCAAAAGTGATTATTTATAGTTTCTGGTCTTATTCCTAGCTATTTCGAGCAATGGGATGTTCTAATATCTCCCCCTTGGGAACATCCTTCCTCTAGTGAGAATTCTTTCACTAAGCTAAGGGTAGTAACATCATTTCAGCACTCAACAAAAAAAGCAAGTAATAACATGCTTAAATAATCTTGTAAAGTGCTAAGAAGAATATTTAGTACTTTAATATACATTCTTTCTGGATTCAAAGAGATGTGGATATCTTTTATTCATATCCTCCTAACCTTTCCAAGTCTACTCTTTAACAAATTGGTTCCTCCAAAGGACCTTGACTGATGCAACTTCGTTAGTTCTGAACTTGCGAACTTGATGATATAAAATATTGATTGTTATCTCTGTAAAGGATAAGCTATACTTAATTCCACCATCCTTAGTTGGTATAATCAATAAAGGATCACCCTAGCACTTCTTCAACATAGAAATATGGAATAAAGGCTGAACTACTGCTAAATCTTGGTGTAACTCTAACTCATGAAATACATTTCCAACTCTCTTTGAGATTCTGTAAGGGCCAATATATCGGGAATAAGTTTCCCCTTATTACTAAACCTTAAAACACCCTTCCTGATTAAGACTTTCACAAACACCCAAACATCCATCTAAAACTCTAACGGCCTTCTCCTAATATCCGTTAGGACTTTTGGCGGCTCTGTGTTGTTTTCAGTATCTCTTGAAACACTTTCACCTTCTCCATAGCTTGGGGAACTAGATTTAGTCCTTTCAACCCTTCTTGACTAAATTCGAACCACCTAATAGGATATCTCTTCTCCAATAAAGAGCTTCATATGGAGCCATTTGGATACTAGAATAGTATTTGTTTTTCTAAGGGAACTCAATGAGAGGTATGTGATTGTTCCAATTCCCTTTGAAGAAGATCATTTATGCTCGTAACATATATTCTAAACTATAGATAGTATGCTCCACTTTTTAGAGCTGTTTGAGGATAAAAAGCAATGCTTAAGTTCACTTCTGAACCCAAACCTTTTCGGAAAGATTTCCATAATTGTGCAGTAAATTGTGCACCTCTATCTTAAATAATGAAAACCGGAGCTCTATGAATCCTAACCACTTACTTCAAGGTACAACTTAGCATAATTCTCGGCCTAATAGGTAGTCTTTACGGACAAAAAATGGGCTTATTTTGTCACATCTTTCGACATTTACCCAAATAGAATCATGCTAGATGCGAGATCTTGGAAAGCCTATGATGAAGTGTATATTAATCATCTACCACACCTATTATGGAAGTTCTATAGTATGAGCAAAACCTCCTACCCTTTGATGTTCTACTTTCAATTGCAGCCAATTCGGGCACTTGGCAACAAGCTCAGCAATGGCCTTCTTCATAACTTCCAACAACTAAATTTCCCTCAAATCATGGTAGGTCTTTGTGGAACCAGGATGAATGGAATATCTGGGGCTATGAGATTCCTCCATGATCCTCTCTTTGACTTCATCCACCCTAGGTACAAACAACCTATCTTGATAATTTATCTCACCATTTGCCCCATGTTAAAAAACTAATACTTTGTGCTTATGAATATTTGCCTTCAAGTCAAACAAAATGGTATCTTCGTATTGTTTCTTTTTCACCTCTAACACTAATGACAACTCATCCCCATTAGTCACCATTAATCCTCCTTCTATGGAATAAATAAGCTTGACTCCGACGCGTGCAAGTTTGTGCACATCTTTAGGTAACTCCCTCTTTTCTTCTCAAGATTGGCAATACTCCACATGGATAACATTCTGATGGCATGAAACACGACATTAGCCTTATCTGGGTGGTAAAGAATACTCGTGTCATAATCCTTGAATAATTCTGACCACCTCCTGTATCTGTGATTTAGCTCCTCTTGAGTGAACACATATTGGAGGCTCTTGTGATATGTAATATGTCAACATGAACAGCATATAAGTAGTGATGCTCTTCAAGGCAAAAACTACAACATCCATGTATTGGGTAATTCTTCTCATGAACCTTCAACTATCTGGAGGCACAAGCTATAACCTTGACATTCTGCATTAACACGCAATTTTGCATCAAAAATTGCTAGCAAGTGAACGTGGTCACTCATGTAGTAAAAAGACTCGTTCGCGCCTAATATTCATACCCAAGGAACTTCAAATCAATAAAGAACAATTTGCAATGACTATCTAAATTCATTCAAGTACCCATTAGATTGAGAAATTTGTTTAAACTACAAATTTAACATTAACAAGAATTAGCAACTATAGGTAAATGATTTAAACAAAGAATCTTCACAAGTTGGAAAATCATGCCAGGGTTGTAGCATAAATCCATTTCTGTTTCAATGTGGTTCTATTCTAAGGTTCAAAGAGGTAACTCATGACGGGTTTTCAATGTTCATTTTACGATCATAATCTTCCAAGCTCTAATCGCCTACCATTCTAATAACCTATCTACATCATCGAGCGGGGTTGGGTATGAAGAAATAAAAGTGCACTAAATATTCTTTTTGCATTTCAACCTAATGTGGCGCATAGGTATAAATCGATCCTACCCACAAAACAATCTTGAACTAACTCTAGATTGAACACACCTCTTGCATTCTTTGTTCTATCCCTCTATTCATATTCAGAGTTGAATAATGGACACTAATTTTATTCTATTGTTGATGAAGCATTAAAATAGTGAAATGAGAATGCAAGCAAAAATTATACATTAACTGTTCTCAACCAAGAAAAAAATTAACATTAAACCATCATTCACAGATACAACCCTAGGATAAGGGATTTTTGTTACTCATCACACAAAATAACAATATAGAATAAAATATTATTATACAACTCTTTACCGATATTAAGAATAATAAAAACCCTAGAAATTTGTACAAAAATCATATTTTGCCTTAGCACCTTTTTTTTTGGAAAGTGTAGTGTGCAATAAGAGACACTTAAACTATATATAGTCTAAATAATAGGTGGTTCACTTTTTGTGTCCAGGTCCGTGACATGAACCTTTCCCTCGCACCATTTTACTCAATCGAAGTATGACCCCCCCCTACGTTCCTTCCTCTATCACAACTCACCCTGGTATGTGAAATTCTTTTCGCACATGGAAAGAAATGCCTCTCTGCACACGGAGGTGCTTCCCTATCGTGCTATTATTTCAGTTTCTTTGGGCCTTCTTTCCGCCACTTCTTCTTCTACTTTCCGACCCATGTTCTGGTGCCCAATTTTTAGCACGTTTTCCATTGTTCGTCGATTTGAAATATCTAATCATACTAATTAGACGATGCGGAATCAAAACAACTTTAAATACTTGACTTTGCCATCGAAAATGTGCTCAACTCAGCTATATATATATTTGGGATAAAATGGTTGTTAGGTTCATAATTACACCTAAGATCACCACCCCACACTTATAACTTTGTTCGTCCTTAAAACCCATTTTTTCCCCACCCCCACCTTTTATAGACCCACTATGAATTCCTTACCACTTCACCTAAAAATCTTAGCTTCGCCCCCACACTACATCCTCTCTGCCGATCGACCCCTCCGCCTCTTGCACTCGTCTCGAGGGGGATGTGGTGGAATGTTTTTAAGTAGTAAAACAAGGCCGATAGCATGGAATCCTCATGCAGGCTCGACAAAAAGGGCCCTCAAACTCAACTCCGCACCCTTGCCTCTAGGATCGTGTCGATGTCTGCAACTAGACCTGTCAACTGCAAGCCTGAACGTGACACTCCACCAGAGGGGCTGTCGGGCTGAACACTCTCAACTCAAATGCTCCAGAACCGGTTTGCCCTCGCAATCTTCCGCTCTATAAACTCTAGCATCTTCCTCTCTAACTGCTTCAGACTCTGTAATCGACTTCTACAATCCACGGCTGAATATGGTGCATAGGGTGGCCATTTTGCCTCTAGTTTTTGGACCCTAGCAATCGGGACCAGTAACGGTAGAGGGGATGTGCGAACGAAGCTCGGGGCTGTGCTACTCACCCGGGATAGCTCGACGGGGTGTGTCAGTGATGCCTGTGTTCGCTGTGCGGGCCTGGGCTTACCGTATCCGCAAGATCATCATCAAGTGGGGCACTCTGGACCGAGGCCTTCTGCGTGAGCCCAACTCATTTGCCCGGTCTCTGATGAGGCCGACGTCGACAATGGCCCTGCGGGTCCTAAGTTTGATCGATGTTCCAGATGGGCCACCTGCGGACCTGCAAGGTCCAAAGATCATACACGGGAGGGTGTTAGGGCATATGACCTTGAATGCACGCTCGTGCATACTTGCCTGAGAAGCCATGGTAAGTCCACTCGAAGCCCGGCTAGCATCGCCGCCATCATCACTGGCTCGATCCCAGGTAACTATGTTTCAGCATTTTTTTTTGGTATTTTTTTCTGTGGGGGAAAGGCAGTGACGGACAAGAATCCACAAGAACTTTGTGCGTACCGAACGTAGGTTGGCCTTCTTAATTTCCCCTTCGTCTCTGTACCCAATCGCACCCCCTCTCATCAACTGACAGGTGGCAGGGCCTCCACCTCTTGTTTGTCTCTCTCAGTGCTGGCTCTCGCAAGAATGTCCATCCGATACTATCTGCTAGTTTTTTTTTGTTTTTTTGTTTTGTGTCAAACTCAGCAGTGGGGGTTCCGAGTAGCATCTACACTCTCACATCAACCGTATAGAACAGGCATGATGCTGGCAGGAAATGTCAACCTGCACGCCCGGACTCGACCTCACTCCATGGGTCCTGTTAAGCTGGGGAAGCCCCCTGTCGATCTGTGATCGGAGAGATCTTACGTAGGATTGCGTAGAACTCTCCGGACCATCTCCTCGTTGTATCGTCCCCAACGGACATGCTGTCCAATTCTAAGCGATGCCTATGAAGAGGTTATGGATTCAACGGCATCGGGGAACCTCCCTGTAAGTACCCGCGCCGCTCTGAAGGTGGTTGTTTGAGTCATTACTCCTTTAATCGGTCAGTAACTTCCACGTCGAGTAAAACTTGAAACTGGCTCCGACTGTCGTTCGACACATAATCCACCGGTTTGGCTGGTCAGGCGGATGGGGTGGGGCCTGAACTGTGCGCCGGATGTTAGTAGAACTGTCAGCCTCATCAGACAAGGCCTACGCTAGAGCATTGGCGGGTATGAACCCTCTGCAGAGCGAAGAAGCTTCCGCGGACCATGATACTCCTAAGGATCCAGACGCTCCTTTCTCATTTGTGGTCTATCCGAGAGGGTGTGGCCGTTAGTGGCGCTCCTCATCAGAACTGGGAGGCCGTGACTACAACCGGACGCCACCGTCTTGGGTATAGCTCTAGTGTCCCGTGCAGCACGGGAAGGGGCTGAAGTTTCCTTGGGGGCACGTACTCAGGGTCACGCTCATAATCAGATCTGATGATCATGCGGGCAGACGCAGTGATAACTTAGATCGGCTCGCGAGCGTAGGTGCGTCTTTCTTGGGTGCCATAGTAGATAGTACCTAACAAACTGGATCAATATATAGTATGAGTTGTGGCAAACAATACAGGCAAGCCCTACAAAAACATTAAAAATAGTGTGTTAGTGCTACTAAAATTGTATCACACGACGGGCCAGATGACGGCTCGTCGTGCTATGACGACGCCGTCATGAGGTCCGTCCGTGTGGTACTAGCTTAGTCTATGTATATATAGAAGAACCCTGAAGGAGGTGTCCTCTGACTGAACCATCATGACGGTCGAGCAGGACGGACCTTCGGGGTTACGACGGTCCGTCGTAAGTGCCCATCGGGTGTAGGACACTTAGAAATTGTTGGGATACCCTTTAGCAGTGGGGTCTGTGACCTTCCTGATGGGCGTGCGACGGACCGTCGTGGGTATGACGTCCGTCATAGGTACTTCGAAAATTTTTGCGAGACCCCTAGCATAGGGGTCTTCTGACCATCATGACAAGTCATGCAGGGGACGAACCGTCGTGTGTATGAATGTCCGTCGTCGACACTAAAATTTTGGGAGACCCTAGCAGAGGGGTCTCTGATCGTCATGACGGTCAATGCAAGACGACCACGTGTGTATGACGGTCCTTCACATGTCTCTGTGGAAATGACACTTAGCAAAAGTGAGAGACCTTAGAACGAGGTCTCTGACAACCATAACTTGTGCAGGACGGACCGTCGTGAATACAACGGTCCGTCACGACCGTCGTGGTACAGGGTGCTAGGGCTTTAAGAATTACCCTACGACCGGTCCGCGTGTGTGCGACGGTCCGTCATCGAGGTCCCTCATCTGAAAGAAGTGTAGACTAGGGGTACCCTATCATCCCCGATTAACCCACATGGTCTTTTGTATTGTTGTGGACCTATAGTGTCTATACCAACTACCTAGGACACTATCATGAAAAACACCTGATGTCTAGGTTGTCAAAGGCAAATTCGAACATTTTGAGCCTAGGTTTAGGCTAATCATATAAAGGAAACAATATACTACTAAGAACTAACTCTCAGCTAATACTAACTACTAAACAAAATGCAGTAATGAGTATAATTTAGAAGAACATACCTTGGACTGGTTAAAAAGCAATGGGAGAATGATTCAGTTGGAAAGGTAGACACAACACGCACAGCACAGACTATTAGATGATTATTATAAGGCTAGGAGGATTTTGGGGGCATGGTCAGTGAGGGGAAAATGTGTAATTTAAAAGAGAGGGGTATATGAGAGAATAATGAAGAGTGGGGTGAAAATAGGGGTTGGGTGTTTTAAAAACCAAAACGGTCAGATTTAGAAAGGGTCAGCCGGTCGTGTCGGGTATAATTCTTACTCACGCGACGGTTTCCCGACGACGGTCCGTCACTGTGACGGCCCTCGTGGTTTCCGTCGTTGTGCCCTAGTTTCAAAGAACACAGAAAACGTACATGGTACGACAGAGCGCGACGTCCGTCGCAGGCGCAAAGGTCATAGATGTTTCTCATGAATCTCAGGTAATTTTTCTGTCAGAAAAAATTTCCTATATGTGCCTGCAAATTCCACAAAAACCCCATTATAGAAAAATGCTACATTACTAAAATGATAAGATTCTGGTTGCCTCCCAACAAGACCGCCTGTTAAAATGTCGCGCAAACGACTGGGACACTTATTCTCATACTCATCAAGATGGTTTGCCTAATACATTATTCGCCCGTGGCACATTATGCCAAATAGAGTCTATTCTATCCTATTCCTCTAAACGCCTCCTCCTTGGATTTTACTCAACTACTGCTCCTTAGGGAATACTTGGTTAATCAAATAAGGGCATGTCTCATTTTGGACTTGAGCTTGCCGAATACAAGGCACCCCAGAACTTGTCCTACAAGCAACCAATCCCCCAACCTAAACTCTTGTTTTTGCATTTGTCCTGTCGTCCTCCTTCCTTTCATCTTTTCTTTTTGGCTATGGCAGATACCGATTAGATAGATCTCACCACTCTGCCTCATGGTCTTACAAATGTTGAATGTCCTTCTTCATTATTCAACGACGTCCCATCTGTTCCCTTCTCCATATCAACTAGCTCTACCTGTAGTCAAGGAATGGTCCTCCCATGAATAATAGGGACTTCAAGTCGACTTCACAATCAAGAATACAAAATCTCCGGAAGATAATGATCCACTTTTACTAGCACATTATGGAGTATCCCTCACAGGCCTTTTAACTATCGATCGCCATCATTAGCCGCTCGAAGTGGGTTTTGGATCCCCCAAACCCACCTTCTTGTAATTGAAATCGCATGAATTTATGCTTGCCCCAGATCACATACTGCTTTCGCAAAATGTATACCCAACTGTACAGGAATGTGAATCGCACCCGTATCTTCTTTTCTTTTGTACGAGGGATCTTGTCGCAATAGCACTACAATGCGTGTAGCTTCATCATCTCGAAAGTGACCGATCTTTCTTGGTGACCCATATCTTCATAAATTTAGCATACCGGGCATTTTGTTCTAGAGCTTCAACCAAATGGACGTTGATAGAAAGTGTTTCGACACACATGTTTAAAGGCAGGTAATTTTTACCATCCTCCTCGGTTTTTTTCACTAATCTTCTCATGAGGGAAAGGGGTGGTGCCTAGGAATGGTAAGTACCTTGATAGATACTTCTGGATCTTTTCCATTACTTTCCTCCTCTGCTGTCCCACTACCCTTTACTACTAATTATCCTTTCTCCTTTTTCCTCAGTAAGATGGCATAGATGGGTCGATGGTTTGCCTACCACCCCCGAGTAGTGATTGCCATATGTGCGCACTCATTCTTTGGATTGTGGCCACGTTGTTTTGCTAGGAAGGAGTGCCCGGTTTGCCGTGTGTTCACTGTAGCAGATCATTGGGCCGACTGCAATTTCGCTTGCTTAAATGAATTGCATATGTTCTCAACTTTTTGCCCAACACTAGCTAAATCACACCTCACTCTGAATGTGCTCATCACTATCATCGACCTCCTCATCATTTGGGCACATATCCTCAACTCGCGGCGCCATATTATCTCCACCGTCCTAGTAGTAACTTAGGATTTTAGGCAGGGATTGGCCCATCCTGTCGTTTCTAACTAGCTGAGTTACCCCTGTTAAGTTGTTGTCGTCGTTTAGTTTCCATCTCGAAATATGACCCTCACGGTTGTAGTTAACCGTAGTTTCCGACTTTGTTCCCTGACCTTGGCGCCAATTATCCTGATTGAGCCCTGGGCGCTTGGTCGGCAAACCCCACCTCTGTTCATTTCCTCCTACTGCATGGATCCTCCTCATAATAACACTCATCGTTTGGAGGTGTGGTTTAGCAAGTAGTTGACTGCATTAATCTTTCCTTCTACACCCCAGTGACATGTTTTAGTACTCAACCCAAGCTGATTTCTCATCTGAGCCATTCTTTCTTCCCCGATTTTCACGGTGGCTGTTTGTGAGGGGACTGCCTCCGAAGTGTTTCTTCCTTATCAGACTTCCTAGTAATCTCCACGCTTGTTATTCCGGGAAGATTTTTTCTAATTTTTTCAGCCTCTCAGCATAAGGCATGCTCCATAATAATCCCCCTACTATAATGTCGCAACACTTCTTTGTTGTTATCACTTGTCCCCTATAGAAGTTTTTTTTTCATCCAGTGAATCATCATCTATACGTTATTTGAAACACTTCTCAAGAATGAGGTGAATCTAGCCCAAGAACTACTAACTACAACTTACTCTCCTGGTATGCCACAAAGTTTTCGCTCTGTCTTGTGGTTTTAGTTTCTTGGAGACGATAGTAGCGTGCTTAGAAGACATCCCGTGTTTGATTCCAAGTAAAGATCGGAGTTTGTATGGTAGCTCATTGAACCAAATAGCAGCCCTCCCGTCAGTGATAGGGAAATACTCTGACCCTTTACATCTCTAGATCCAAATCGGCCTCCCCACCACTTTACACAACTGCCCTTACCTTAGCTATATGTCATGTGGATCCTCAGAAGGTACCCTGAAAACAAACCTCTGCAGTGAGGCATTTGCATCAGCTACTTAGTCCCACAAAAGTGTGGGCATGTGGGGTTTTTAGAGGAGGCAAAACCACTGGCCCATCCGAATCTGCTATTTATCATAGCCTCTGTATAATGGTTTGGGGCCGTGGAGCTGATTCTGTCCCCCTCTGTTGATGTCACTCGCGGGAGCATAGGTAACATTTTACCATGAAGCATCAACCCGGAGCTGGATGTTCTGGTTTCGATCCTCATCATTTATTCCAATTTATGATTCATATGCGCAGTGTGCGCTCTAACTCTTATCATAGGGAAACACGGTTCCTTCCTCTCCAAGTATTGGCACACAAGGAGGATAGTTCTGAAAGAAAATCAAAAAATAAAAAACTAAAAAATAAGAAACTAATCAACTAACGATTGTATAATTTTCGAAGTTAATCTAAAAGCTAAATCCGCCGGCAGCAGCGCCAACATTTGATAACGCTCTCAAACTTATGTCTTAATAAGAAGTAAGCGGTCGTTTCAAGTAATAACCCAATAACTATGATGTTTTGGGAATCGTTCCCAAGAGGAAATTAGTCTAGACTTAACGGCACTTGTTATTACTATTTTTTCGGTTGAAGACTTCCTAGAATAAAAACATAAAAAGGTGGTTTTATATCGGTAATTGCCATGTCAACTCCATGTCTTTGTCGGTAAGCTAAACTCCCACCACGAATTATTTTAACTAACTTATCATTTTTATTTAGTGCGTTTTTGAATGAGTATCGTGGGTACTCAATCCAATAGCCACCATTAGGATCCCAAGTGGGAGTAGTGTATGTGGATGCTTTCTCACATTCAACTTTGGTGTGAATCCATACCTTCTTGAGAAGAGATTTTTCATGAAATTCGTGCGAGTGAGTGTTATGTATGATCTTATGGATGATTATTGTGAAGTGCTTGAGTTAATGGAATCCGTTCAGATCACCTAAGTGATAGTGGTAGTATGGGATGCTTCTCTCACATTGATCTTAGTGTGACCTATATCTCCATGAATGTGTTGCACATCTTAGCCAAGGGCGTAGATTTGAATTCTAAATGAGGTAAGCCTAAGATTTGGTGGTCTTCAGGGTCTCTTAGGTGTGTCTCTAATGGGGTGTGCAAATGATCCCTTCTTTGGCTCACCTTAGGGAATCTTAGGATACCCTTGTGTTAGGGAAGATTCAAAGGAAAACGGGTTCATATGACTTGAATTGTGCCATTCACTGGAAGGCCTTTAATATAATTATTCAAACTGTTCACTGTAATGTTCGTTTGAGTTCACCGTTAAGTTGTGGTAAGTTTTATGTAAAGTGTCTTTTGGTTTAAAAATTATGTGAGTCTTTCTCTAATGGTAAAATGATTCCTATTATGTTAATTTTTTTCTAAATTCATGAATGTTATAATTACTTGGAATGAAAACTTATTTTACTAAAATATCACTTTTTACATGATTTTGCATATGACATACTTAGTACATTATTTATACTAACCCCATAAATTTCTATACTATAAGTATAAGTTGGGAGCATTTTGAAAGTTGAAAGCTAGAAGGTAAAGTTTGGGAAAGTTTCACTCAAGGCAAAGTATGTCCTCATATAGTAGAGCGCATTGTCCTTTTGTTAAATTATTAGTTAAAGACTTAATATGTATTTGATCTTAATGTAAAGGGTCGTGTCCCTAAGATATTATATGTCAAGTCTTAAGTTTGGTCTTGTAACAATGAGATCTCTTAAGTATTTATGAAAGATTTCCCTTTTATCAATTTATTCGTGAAAATTTTTAATTCCGCA
Organism: Solanum habrochaites; assembly: GCA_027704765.1. Taxonomy (NCBI): domain Eukaryota; kingdom Viridiplantae; phylum Streptophyta; class Magnoliopsida; order Solanales; family Solanaceae; genus Solanum; species Solanum habrochaites. Next base: position 37,522,589 of record JAKWJA010002499.1, on the reverse strand, counting down.
TTACTTTTCATGTGTTAAGTAATGAACGATAGTTGAGGGGCTTGTACAAGACCCCAAAGGGTCAAGTATGCCAGGTCATGAAACAAGGGTTTTTCCTAACTTCTAGGGGGTACTATCGGGTCGTGATACCTTTCCATCACCTAACCTAAGTAGTATGTTCTTTTAGGAGACTTAGTTCATTCAATTCAATTAAGACTCACCAAGACTCCCCTTTCGGAATGCCTACCTAGTGAAATGGATAAATAGTGTCCCATTCCACTACCTACCCTAGGTAGAACACTTCTTTAGAAGACATAGCACATTCAATACTTTTGTGGGAGGTTAGCTCAACCAACAAAGAACATGAGAGGTAGACATGGAATCCTGTCATTAGCCCCTATTGGATGAGGGATCCTCACTTGCCTAGAGTAAGGTCATTCTTTTTAGCTTTTACATGGCTTTACCAATAGCTACACCTATGCTGGCACATAGTTAAGGGATCAAGAGATTTCTATTAAGTAACTCATTCTCTACTATCACAGACAAAATCTACACCCCAGATGATATCGGCGTCATTGACCTCTCAGAGGTCACAGACAAGACTACATACATCATATTTACTTCATCTAAGTTAATAGTAGCGGAAAATATGAATTTTTTATTTCTTAACACTCATGTAAAAGATTCTACCTAAACTCATAAACGTTCAAAATCAACCATCTAACATTAAGATCATTAAATGAAAGAAATAGTTCAACACTGCATTAAGTGTATACTTGCCAAAATGGAACCAATTCAATGTATGAAATAAAAGTTGAAATGAAACACTAGTGGAACATTATCCACTAGCTAAATCCTACATCTAAGCAAGATAATAAAGTAGACATCCTCAAAAGCATGAGGGCTGACCAATTCCGGATGAAAGTTGTCCAGATAGATGCAACATCGTATGGTAAGCTCTAACAACCACCTGTGCCTGCACCTAAAATTGATATTAAATGGGATTAGTACACACTTGTACTAAGTATGGATATATGCAAGCGCACAACAACAACATGCATGAGTAAGAATAGATCATTCCTAACAACATGAGTTATGCAAAGTCAAGTCAGTGGACTTGCATAATTGAGATTAGGAAAGTCAGGGAACTTGCCAAATTTGAATTAGGAAAGTCAGGGGACTTGCCAAATTTGAATTAGGACTGTCAGGGGACTTGCCAAATTTGGTTTAGGAAAGTCATGCCATGAGAGTAAAATGTGTCATCATACGTATCATATTGTACACAACACATAACATCTTACACAGAATATATAACATATCTCATATAACACATAAAATATTTTACATCATTCGTTCATATTCAATTAGACCCCTGGATCATGGACCATGGACTTGACATTAAGACTTCCCAACAATTAAGGCTCAACATATGTGTACCTCACCTAGGGAGCCTGCTTTAGCAAAACAAAGAGTATTGCGTTATTCATTCATACGTACTTCATTTAATTCATGCATAAGCTCGTGTAACCCACCACTGTCATACTTAGGCGTAGTTTTAAAAATCATCGTGTTTGCTGTGCAATGATCAAGCAATAAACCTAGTGTCGTTACTTGAGTCTTAGCGCCCTCTAGATTATTCCATCCTAACCACCTTTGGTATCGACTCATATCATATGTGCATCATGAGGGAGTTGTCCTCATTATTATTTGAACAACTTAACTTTAACCGAATAGATCGTGTGTGAATCATGAATATTCGGTGTCTGTCCACACCAAAAGAGGTGGAATCACTAGGCCAAGTGACCAAACCTTTCTAGCATACTAGGGAAATGAACCCTCGCTAGATCCTATTTGGCAGCATTGTTCAAAAGACATGGAATATAGAGACCAATACGGGATACCGGACAGGTTCATCTAATGAGAGGTTACATGAACTCTACCCTTCACGGAATAAGGCATCACCACTAATAACGTAGCCTATCGGTGCTTCAGGATAACGTTCCCTTACATTCAACTAAAGTTCCATGGAAAGTTGGCCTTGTGTATGAGGAAATCATTGCTCAACGTGATTTCTCATATTATCATAGTATAAGTACCAATTAAGTCTCAATACTTTCCTTAGTGTGGTCATGAAGAATGGTCACTTGTTTAGCTTACACTTCATAGGTCGAAGTATGTTTTGGTCATTTAATAGGGCTCAATTGAGATTGCTCTCCTCATCTTACAAATTAGTGTGTTTCACTCTCAATGGCACTGGCCATTTAGCTTGTGTTTCACACTCTTACTTGACCCTTCTAGGGTTTCATCATTTCGTTACATACATCTTAGGTTCACTTACTTAACACGTATGCTAGACTTATAGGTCTATACATACAAGCCATGAGGCTTAAATCATAGTTCATTTAAGTGATTCATATCTATCTATGATTATGTGGTACAAGACTTATACATTTTTTAAGTATGCCAACATCTCAATTTTTATCTATGTAGGCAACATTATTTTTGTACATATTTTCATGTATGACTTATGTATCAATGCGGAATTCGGGAAAGGGAACCCGATTTCAAATCCCTTGGACAACACTTAAATTTTTTTTTTATTTTTTTTGATCCACACGGCTTGAGGACCCAAAATCGAGCCTCAACGTCTTTATTTTATTTTTTTCCCTTGATTTGTCTCTTTATTTTTAGTTCATTGGGACTGAGAGGATGTGGGATCGAATCCCCACAACCTCATTTCCTTTTATTTTATTTTCTTTTAATTCTCTCCTTCTTGGCCGAGAGGGTGTGGGATTGAATCCCCACAACCCCACATTAATTTTCTACTTATATTCCTTTCATTCTTCCTAAAGGTCGTGGGTTCGATTCCCACACGCCTCAACCTTTTTATTTGTCGTTTTAATTCCCTAAATATGACCTGAGAGATCGGTGGGTTCGGATCCCATCCTTTCATTCTATTTTTTTTTCGTATTTCATTTCGGTCAAGGTCCCGCCGGCTCAAATCCTTGCACACCATCTTTTTAACTTACATTATTTCTATGACTTTTAACATGGTGAGGTCATGGGTTTGATCCTCAGAGACCTCATTTATTTTTCTTCATTGTTCATCACATGTTAATTGACTTAGCTTGACCGAAATTAACATCAAAGTGCTGGAATTTTGATCACATTTTGTGCAGCCTATTTTCTCACCTCTTTCACATTAAATGTGTATACGTTTGGAGTAGTTTTTAGTGCATTGTTTAGGTACATTTTCAAGGTTAAACTCGATAAAGAGTTTGAACTCAAAACAACATTTTTACATCACTTATAAACATTAGGATTTAAACAAGCTTGTGCACATAAATACAATCATAAACATGTCATTTTAATGATCCAATCCGTGTCCAAAAGTCACGGCTACACATTGCACACACAGAAACACTTATTTTCGGAAAACATAGGTTATCATTCATACGATTCCAAAAACACATTCATGAACATATTCATCACAAAAACACATTAAATGCCTAATATCTACTAAAAGACATACAAACTTACAACCACCGATAGGAGCTAGTGACGGGGACATGCAACGGGGAAACAATCCTAGTTTTCGGATTACAATCGTCTGAATCCTAGGTGTCTGTTGGGAAAGGGACCAAGAGTAAGAAAATCCATACCTTTTCTGTCATTCAAAACTTGAACTTGCTTACCAAAACCTTCTCAAAAATCACGTCCAATTCCCTCCAACAACAACACAAATTCGACGGAGAAACTTCCCATTTTGCCTAACGTTTTTCCTTATGTTTTGATTATATTTTTTTTTAGTATGAGTTCTTCAAATGTGAAGAACTTTAGTATTTTTTTCTGCTTTAGTACTTTTGTTTGGCAGAGAAAACGTGAAAGAGATGAGCGTGAGAGAGTAGTTTAGGATTAGGAGTTTTAGTTTGGGAATTAGTCAAAATAGGACTCCTTATTAATGTAATAAAAATCTGATTTAATTAGCTTAGTGAAATGACCATAAATCCCTTAAAAATCAGTTTATAAACCACAAATAAAATACATTTAATTGAAGCTTCCATTGGGGTTCGAGCCTAGGTGGAGTGACCAACGCAAATAAGTCATTTCGGGTGGACCCTACTCGAACCATTCACTTAAATAAATTAATTAATAAATTAAAATTTCATAAGGTAATTAGTGATATTACCCTTGTCCTGGAAAAGACCATTTTACCCCTAGACCCTCCAAACCTAAGATTTTCCCTTTTTAGGTTCGGTAAAGACTAATCTGAGTAAATCTTCGTGTTTGAGAGCCCTACACGGCTGGACACAACCTTTTCTAGCTCAACTAACTCCCCAAGTTAGTTGTCTTGGCCGTAGCAAGAATTCAGAGGTCTGGTTCTACGCGCATCAATTTGTGTGAACCCGGTCTAATCGTAGGCATCTTGACACATTAAGCATTACTTAACATATCCATTTTTAGGGTTGTTACATCTACTAACGAGGAGTACTCATCTCACGAGGTAAATTGGAATGCAAAATCTAAACTCACAAAGTTTAATTACCTCTTTTTCATATCCTCTCGGTGCTAGACATGACCCCCACGAATTTTAAACATCATATACTTAAGGATAACTAGTGACCACCACATATCAAGTCACTAAGGACATTCATCCTCCGATCTATCTTAGAAATCTCCTAGGATGTATTGAGGTTACTTCTATACACTTCATCTCAACTTACAAAGAGTGTCCACCTCAAAACTCTTCTATTCGCTACGCTTACCTTCATACGTTCATTCAAGTATGTGTGTGTACTTGTGAGAACATCTTGCATATAAGCATCATTTCATTCACATTATCTTCTATACGTGCTTTAGATCTACATTCATCAATTCACACGGTTTACATGCTCACAAAATCATATACTTCACTTACGCATAATCTAAGCCAAACATGCAATTCAACTTGACGAAAAACAAGACAAGACATATCTTCAATATCACTTCATTTGATATATTATGCGTTCAAATACACACTCACTATACATACTAAGTAATACCATGTTCATCAAAATTACACCACCACCAAGAAGGTGGATCATACCACTCACGAGCAATTTATCATACGAATTACACAATATAAGCAAATAACAATTCAACAAATCCATCAACACCTATAATCATTTTCTCAATATTTCATAATAATAAGGCCCTTAGGTCAGAAGCTAAATAATAATAACACAAGAAAACCAAAGTTCATAACCTACACAAACATGCTCATTTAACCCATTTCTTAAGCTTAAAGTTAGAAATATGCATGAACATGAATTCATTAGGGTTTTGACATTAATAAAATGAATTAATACTAGAATAAACATATTTGAATCATTAAAACACTTTTACAAGACTATCCATGCTTAACATCAAAGATTGAAGGAAATAGAGTTCGAAAACATTTTTTGAAATCTTTTGGAAATGAATCCTTGAATGGAAGAGGGTTAAAGAATGGATACCATACTTCAAACACAAGTAAAACCACTATGTTTTTTTGAAGAAAAACGTCCAACCCAGACCTTCTTGCCCTCGTTGAGTCTTAACTCCAATGGTGTCTATTAGAGAGTTTTCTTTAGAGAGGGGGTTTGAATATTTGAAGTGAGAGGTCTTGTCAAGATCTAGGACTTAAAAATAATCGAATATAACTTAAAAACCCTAAACATATTATCCTTGGGTCTTAAAATACTTGGGTTGAATTTACACAAAACACCCCAAGATGGTAGCAAAAGTTCCAACAAACCTTTTGTTGGGACATCAATGACCCCCCCAAGTACCCCCCCCACACCCCCTGGCGACGTCGTTCTGATCGAGGCCCCAGTTCTGCCTGTGCCATCGATGGATTTTAAAAGACTTATTAATGGGGGGATACAATACCACTAATTATGGGACTAGGCCCCCCAAATGATTGGGCGTCATTAATTCTACGGCCAGTAGACTGCCCTCTGTCGATGGAGCAGTGGTTCGGCAGCTTGATGCTAAGTCTTGGGTCCTCTTCTATGGCCCCTCGTGCATCCTAGATGGAGTCGTTCTCAGAATTCAAAACCATAAAATAATTTGTTAAGATTTTAGGAACATCCCACTTAAATTTTGATTAAAATGAACACGTAAAACTTAGTCAAAACATCAAGACACGCGAGTTCTTTCTAAGGCATATCTTCCAAATGTCAAGGACGTTTGACCTCCAAACTTAACAAAACATCACACACTGATCAAGAACACTAAATTAACTCATTTTAAAACAAAACTAAATTAATAAACACTCATAGTTCTCTAGTTCACCTTAGTTCGTTTTGGAGAGTTACATATATATATATATATATATAGCCATTTGATTAACTCTTTGAGCACCTCTTTCACTGAAATGAGAGGAGGAGGCTTTTAAATTACTTCCACTTTGGCACGATTAACTTCCAGTTCTTCCTTTTATAACTTATGCCCCAACACAATACCTTCCTTTACTAGAAAATGAAAAATTTCTTAGTTTAAGGCAATATTAGTTTCTTCACACCTAGCTAAAACACCTTTCAAAATCTCCAGAATCTGTCCAAAAGGGGATCCCCAAACAATGAGACATCATGCAGTTTTTTTCAAGATCCTCAAAAGGTTTCAACATATCATGAAAAATATCCAGAATGATCTTTGGAATGTATTCGGGCATTGGAATAAACCCAATAAAGGCAGCTCTTTTTAAAGCATATGTATCATAGGGCATGGGAATAGTTTTGTTTTTTTTGATCCTTAGTGCAATCAAAAATTTTTTGTAACCATGAAGAGCATTAGAAATTAATAATAATACTTCTTTGTTCAGACAACCCCAAGTATAAACCAGGGATCAAAAAGCGAAAAAGTGGTAATGAGCTTCCTTGTTGGCCTTCAATATTCGTTTGTAATCCATCCATATTCGTCATCCCGTGAGTGTTCTAGTTGGGATCAACTCATTTTTTCACTAGTGATCACCGTCATGCCTCCCTTTTAAGGTACACATTGCACTGGTCTAACCCACTTGCTATCTGAAAGGAAACGCTAGGGATAACATCCACTATCTATGTCTAATGTACTAAAGCTAGAATAATAAATGTAGCATCCTCTTACTCAAGAGTACCTACCAAAGGTCTGGAGATACTAGTCCAAACCAGTTTCTACGTTTCTTCAATATTCTTCAACAACCTGCACCTATAAAAATATTAATAGTATAGGGGTTTGTACACACTTGTACTAAGCATGCGTGTATGGATAGAAACACACAAGGACTATGCATGATCAAGGAAAGCTCGTCCTATAGCAACATGTTGTTTCTCGAAACTGAAGTCACTATACTTTCCTAAGGAAAGCTCGTCCTACAATTAAGCACACAAAACATTTTCTATATGAACATAAGACCTTTTAATGATGAACATAATTTTAAAACAACTCAAATAAAAATTATTATTTTTGCACCCTCGTAGGCCGAGATCTCTACCCCCATGCCTTACTTTATTTTTCACACTTTTCTTCTTTTCGTTGTGTAGTTCAATGATCTCCTTTGATCCTTTGTTTTAATTACAAGTGAAATGATTCATGTGTCCCATATAGACAAGAATCAAGGAAATAAATCCAAGAGGACTAAGGAAAAGATCTTATACAATTGGGCATAGGAGTTTTTTAAGCCAAGCTGATTGGGGGGTGACTAGGCCAATTATTGATCATTTGAATAAGTGAAATACTGGAGAAATATCTTTATAGAATAAGACAACATTTGTTTTTAAACGTCATTCTTATCAACACTGATGATTTGATGTACTTTACAGCTCTTGTTTTCTTAATTCCCTTTGAACTTAACTTCTTCTCTTCCTTCTTCACTTTCTTAAAGAAAAATTAAGCCATTAAGATATGTGATAATATCTAACATGAATCCAAGTTGTTCTGGCCCCCACACCGAAAAGGGGTGAGTTCACGATCAAGTGAACCTAGATCCGTTCTGAGTTAAAATGAAATCAGTGATTGCCCCACACTTGAAAAAACGGTGGTGGGTCCACCGGCTAAAAGTGAAAACTAAGTCCAGTGTCTTCCCCCACACCAAAAAGAGGGGTTACCACTAGCTAAAGTGAAACCGAATACTTTCGTGAGCATAAACCGCACATAGACAAGTGAGCTAAACATGTAAACTCCAGTGTCTGGCCACACACTAAAAAGGGGTGGTTCACCTGCAAAAAGTGAAAACTAATAATACGTTAGTGGAAATCCATTGTCTAGTTCCTATGTGGCAAACATAGTTCAAAGAATAGGAGATTCAGACGACTACTGATCACCTTGGCGGTATCATTCTAGCATAGGGTAATGTGCTGCAAAAGCTAATCTGATATGTATCGATGCTTCCCTAAATTTAATTATATTTTTTAACTTTTAGAGTTGACTCATAATTATGGAAAGCCTTCTTCTAATATGAGGTATGATGACCTCAAGGATGACTTGTCATTCCTTTCTATACTGATGAATGTGGCCTTATAACTTACAATTATCAGCATGGTGTTAATTGAGACGTGTCTCACTATTTCTATACCCTCTATGTGAGTATCTTTAACATTATCATTTACGCGTGTGGCAAGTGAGACGTTTTTACTACTTCCTGTACAACATCTTGGTAAATTTCATAACTCATATGTGTAGTGAGGTCAGTACGCACCTAATATTTCTTCAATGTAATTGGAGTTATAGACTTATACAGTCTTAATGAAAGTATAAAAGTTTAAACTGTTACTGCTATATCACAGATAATTCGGCTAGGGTATTGAGGACTTGTCAAATATTTTCATAACCTTAGGTATGAATTGCATAAATGTTAACATTGGTCCATGCTAATTTGTATAACGTAGGTCATTAGTCAGTTCTTATATCCTATTTGGAAATAACATTGTCAGCAATTTATTGGCATAAATCAAAACTATATGATATTACTCACTAGACAAATAATTATTCATGAATACAGTTATAGTAATCTCTCATGCCCAAAGCCAACTTTTACACTATTTGATTTAGCTTTATAAGAACAATTTCATCTTGCAAACATCATTGGGAGATAAGCAAAAATTTCATATATTATAGTAATCTAAACCGTATTTCTAAACGAAAGCCAAACATTTAACATTTAGGTAGCCTTATAAGAACAATCAATGTAGATGGTCACGCTATAAAGTTGATTGGCCATGGAGAGTAGGATAAGATTGATTCACATCTTTTTTCTTGGAAGGAAAAGTGCCAGTCAAATCATCCAATATACTACTGTTAAACACAAACGGTAAAGTCAAAACCTTCATCCCTTTTCAACAGTAAATTAAATTTCATAAACGACTTATAAAAATTTAATCTTCTCGAACAAAATAGGGCATTAATCATACGGATCTAACCTATAGGTCTCATTCGACATTATTAAATCATAGAAACCTATAAATAATGACCATTTATCACCACATACTAGCAACATGCTCAAGATTTTGCATTATACATGATACTAGAATCGAAAAAGGGAGGACTAGGGTGATGAACATTCGAAACTTACATTGGGAACAACCCCAGTTTTGGTTTCTTGAATTTAAAAACGTTTGAAAAGCCTCTTGTGGAAATTAAACCAATAGAATACCCATACCGTACAGTACAATTGAATATACAAAGATCACCTTGAACTTTGCAGGAAAAATCTTGAAGAATAGCCTTGAAATCGCCTAAGAAAACTCAAGAGTATTTTTTTGTTTTTCTTGTGTTTTGCTCACTGTTTTCAGTCGTGAGTTTCTGGTTGTTGAACGTGAGTCTAAGTCTTAGGAAATGATATTGACTAATTCACTTATTCTAATTAAGTTAATTAAATAAATAAATTAGCTAATTACTAAAATGCCCCTCCTAAATTAACTAAAAATAAGAGAACATTTGCCTTTGCCAAATTTGGAACTTTTCTAAGGGTTTCGGCCTTGATTTTTATTTTTTATTAATTAAGCTGCTAATTTAATTAATTAAGTGACCTAGTGTAATTACTAAAGTACCCCTAAGTCATTAGGAACATAATCAACCCCTTTGGACCATCATTTGTTAGGTACTAGGATGTTTCTTGAGTTAGTTACTAGGCCAGTGTCACCCGGTTAGGTCTTAGTTGATGTGCCCTAGTTAGTTTATTTTTGGGTTAGTCTTGGTAGTTATCTATTAGAGGTAGTTAGAGACTAGATTTGGTTAGGAATTCTAGGATCCACATGGCTTGAGTCCATACCGCACGCACAACTGCCCCCAACCCGCCCCTAAATCGAATTCTGTTGGGCTTGTCCCTTGGCCGGTTGCACATGTCCTGCACGATTGTTGTGCTCATTTTTTTGTTTGTACCAGGATCCTCACTATATCCTTTGGGCCTGGTTACTCTACATGATCATTTTACATGATCATTTGCTATCGCACCTAAGCTTGCACTTAGATGTCTGGTACCGTCCTAAGTGTGGTTCAGGAATTAAGCATTTTAGTTTAGGTTCCTTCATATTGCTGGGGGGGGGGGGGGGTCAATTCCTAAACAAATCTGGAATTGGGGGCATTTAACATCAAATTCTATCTAATACATAAAAATTGGCTAACCACCCTTTAGCCAATATTCCTTATATGTCCAATATTCTCAATATTGGGCATTGGGATGGCCTATGTAAAACCCTAATACCTTTCTTAAACTAATAGACCCTTCACAAAAAGAACATTTTTCTTGTAAAAAACTGGAATGTTACAGACGAACACCACCAAACTCTATTTCATGGTTCCACAAACTTGCGAAGCATACTCATATTCGAACCATTGAGGACGTTATTCATCTCTTGATATCCAACATCTCCCTCAATGTCTTGCCCAATCAATACTTTTTCTAAAGGGTCCTTAGCATAGACAAATTTTGCCATAATTTCAGCTTCAATGATTGTGATTTCCGATAACTCCTTGTATATAGCAGGAAACATCATTGCTTTGTAAACATTAAGCACCTCAATCCTATCATGAGCTCTTATTTTTAGTTTGTCAGCTCCCACATCAATTAAGGCTCTTCCTGTTGCTAGGAATGGTCGTCCCACAATAAATGGAACCTCAGGATGAGGCTCAAAATCCAGATGACAAAGTCCACAGGGATAATCAGTATTCTGACTTGAACCAAGACATCTTCGATAACACCATCTAGACTTGAAGATGAACAATCAGCTAGTTACAACATAATAGTTGTGGGTTTGAGCCTTCTTATCCCCGAATTGAGGGACATGGACGTAGGCATCGAATTGATAGTTGCACCCAAATCTCATAAGCCCCTTTCCTCCACACATATTTCATATTTTTATTTGTAGAGTGAAACTTCCCAAATCTTTCAATATGGTTGGGAGCCTATTCTAGATTTGAGAACTTCACTCCTTAGTGAATGCCTCGGTTGCATTCTAAGTCAATCAAAATTTTTTTCCACCACATCATTCACATGTTTGACATACTTAAGAATACCCTACAACAAATAAATTAAAGGTAAGTTATCATGTACATGTTTGAGTAATTCGATGAACTTTCTAAAACATTCCTCCTCATTTTACCTTTTGAATTTCCGTGGAAAAGGATGAGGTGGTTTTTCTTTTGGTTCCTCATTCACCCGTTGTTCATTAGATTCTTCTTCCTCTACATGTTCTCCTTTTTCTTCAACAACTTTTGCCTTTGGTGCCAAATCCTTCAGTGGACGCCCACTCCGAGTGCTCATAATATTTACTTTATTTGGGTTTGGGTTGGTATTTCTCGGCAAACCCCCTTGTTGTCGGGAATTTCGGGCACTAGCAAACTTCCCAAACTGTTTCTCCAAATTTTGGGTTTCCAATTAATTGAATCAAATATATGTCGCCAACTTATCCTGGTCCGCATAATCTGTTTTAGCATGCCTTTCACCATCATATCACCTTGCTTGGTACCCTGCTGATTACCATGATTTTGTGGTTCATTTCCAAGGCTTTGTTTATGGTACTGTTGTCCGCTACTTTGTGGTATGTATTGGTTTTGTCCTTGTTATTCGTTTTGATTTACAGCCCAATAAAAGTTTTGTCAGCTTGAGTTTTAAGTTTTTCCATATCCTTAGTGATTTCATCCTCGCAGAGCATCATTACCTACAAAATGAACATATTATGGGTTTTCCCCACAGTACCTCAGCAATATCTCCACCTTGACATACTTCACACCAAGCTTGTGGTTGGAGAACCATATTAATTTGGGCTTGTTGTTTTCCTACTGACATGTTGCTAAAATGAGTGTGCATCATGTTCTGCATTTATGCAATCTGAGAAACAAAGTTGTGACTACGTCCATCTCTAAAACTTTGCCAGTCTTCTGTACGACCAGTTTCACTCTTCCGCCATTCCACTCAGTGTTACCTTGTGAAATTCGATTAAGCAATGTAAACAACTCAGCATATGTCTTTTCCAAAGCTTGTCCACCTACGTAATCAAGTAAAAAATTTTAACTCGATTATGATGTGGGAAACTTAATAATAGAGACTAAAACTTATCCAATGTTTGGTACAAATTTTCCCCTCCTTTTTATTGGAAGCTTATATGTCTCTTCTCAGCTTCGCTATTTTACCGGATAGGAAGAACCATATAAAGAATTTCTAGCCAAGATCATCCAAAGTCGTTATGGAACTTGTGGGATCAAATATTAACCATCTTTTTACTTCCCCAAGCAGAGAAAAGGAACTAACCGTGAGCCGCCTAGACAACAATAGTCCTCTCCCGCTGGAGTGTGTAATGTTCGACTGATCTCCGAAGATTTTTGTGTATATGCACTCATGGATCCTCATGAGATAGACCAGTGAACTACCCGTTTGTGTGCAATAATTTCACCATGTTTAGCCTCAAGTCAAACCACCCACCTGAAATGGGATTTTTAATACTTGAAGTAACATTGGTGGTGTGTGGGATTGCCACATCCCTTACTTTCATATATTCCATCATCACCGATGGTTCTTGTTCTTACATATCTTGTGGGTTTTTAGGTTCCCTGACCATACGATGACCGGGATGGTTTCTCCTTTCACATTCTCTGATAATAAATGAATATCTCTGGTTTAGAAAAAGGCTTGGTCATTTTCAAATGGGAAAACCTAACACAACTTGCACAAATAAGGAGCAAAGATCAAGTTGTCAACACTTGTAGAAATAATTTAGACACTCAGAAACTACATATCAATCGATGAAGAAGTCCCCAGCAGCGGCTCAAAAAACTTGTTGACTCAAAAATCACACACATGGTCACTCAAGTAGTAAAGAGACTCGTTCGAGCCTAATGTTCGTAACCAAAGGGACTTCAAATCAACTATTAACAATTTGCAATGGCTATGTAAATTCACTCAAGTGTCCATTAGATATAGAATTTTGTTTAAACCATTAATTTAACATTAACAAGAGTTAGCTACTATAAGTAAATGATTTCAACAAAGAAACTGAACAAGTTGGAAAAACATTCCACGGTTGTAGCATAAATCAATTTCCTTGACAATGTGGTCATATTTCAAGGTTCAAAGGGTTAACTCATTGGGTGTTGGCAAGGTTCATTTTACGATCATAATGTTTCGACCTTAAAAGTCGTTACATTTTGCATTCCTCAACTAACAAAAAACTACACATCGTCGAGCGGGGTAAGATGGAACCAATCACAAGTTCTCTCAAATATTCTTCTTTGGGCATTGAACCAAATGTGGTGCATAGGTATAAAGCTATCCTACACACAAAACAATCTAGAACTCACTCTATAATGAACACACCTCTTGCATTCTTTGGCATATCCCTCTATTCATCTTACGAGTTCAAGAGTGGACACTAAATTTATTCTAAAGTTGATCAAGCATTAAAATAATGAAATGAGAATGCAAGCACAAAGTATACAATAACTTTTTCTCATGCTAGAAACAAATCATATTAAACCATCATTCATAGCTACAACCCAAGGACAAGTGATTTTAGTTACTCATAACACATAACAATATATAATGTAATAGAAACATAAAAGTCTTTACCAATATGAAGAAGAAGAAGAAGAAGAAAATTGTATTTTGCCTTAGCTCCCATTTTTTTGAAAAGTGTAGGGTGCAATAAAACACACTTAAACTATTTACAGTCTAAAAAAACATGTGGGCCAATTTTTGTGTTCAGGTCCGTGTATTCCCTAGCACCACTCTACTCATGGGGGGAATGAACCCCGTGACGCGCCTCTATCGCCAACTTCCCTATTATGGAGAATTATTTTTCTCCGTGGACGAAATGCATCCGCTACGCGGAGGTGCTACTTCATAGTGCTATTTCCTGTTCTTGGCTCTTCTTTTTTGCCACTTCTTCTTCTACTTTCTGATCGATGTTCTGGTGCCCAATTTTTAGCTCATTTTCCATTGATCTTCGACCTGAAGCATCTAATCATATTGGTTAGACGATGCGGAACCAAAATGACTTTAAATACATGACTTTGTCACCGAAAATGTTCTCAACTCGGCTATATATATGGGATAAAATGGTTGTTAGGCACACAAATATTCCTATGATCAAACAGCCCAAACCAACTCTTGATGAATCACAATATACCACAAAAACATTGAGTACTTTGGAATTTCAAAACAGAATTAGTAGTCAATCTCTTTTTCAACTCCTAAGAGCTTTTCTCAAAAGCTTCAAAACATTGAAACTTGACAGCCTTCTAAGTTATCTTTGTCAAAGGAAAAAAGATAGATGAAAACCGTTGAACAAATCTCCTATAATAATCAACTTAACCTAAGAAACCCCTTATCTCTGTTGGAGATATAGGTCAGCCAACTGTGAACTGCTTCTATCTTTTTGGAGTCAACTCTAATCCCATCACCGGAAACTATGTTGGCCAAGAATGCCACAGACTTAAGAAAAAACTCACACTTGGAGAACTTGGCATATAAACCTTGTCTCTCAAAGTCTGAAGAACTATCTTGAAGTGCATAGCATGATCTTATTCATTCCTTTAATAAATTAGTATATCATCAATGAAGACAATGACAAACAGATCTAAATAAAGTTTGAAGACCCTATTCATAAGAACCATGAATGTTGTAGGTGCATTTTTCAAACCAAAGGACATAACCAAAATTTCATAATGCCCATATGTTGTTCTAAGAGTTTTCTTTGTAATGTCACATTCCCTAACTTTTTAGTGATGATATCTTGATCTGAGATCAATTTTTGAGAATAAGAAGCACCCTAAAGTTGGTCGAAAAGTTCATCTATTGTAGGAAGAGGATACTTATTCTTGATGGTAACCTTACTCAATTGACGGTATTTTATACACTTATGAAGGGAACCGTCTTTCTTACTCAAAAATAAGACCGAACCGCCCAAAGGTAAGATACTTGGTCAAATAATGCCTTTGTCTAACAAATCTTTCAATTGTTCTTTTAACTCTGTTGGTGCCATTCTTTATGGTAGAATAGTGAAAGAACGAGTATCTGGAATGATGCTTATGCCCAAGTTTTTCTCTCTCTCATGAGAGACTCCGGGTAGATCATCATGAAAGATTTCTAGGAACTCTTTTACAATACGAAATAATTAAAGGGAATGTAACTCGGCAATTGAGTCATCAACTCAGACTAAGTGATAGATACACCCCTTTGATACTAACTTTCTCGCCTTAAGGTAAGAGAATGAAATGGCCCTTAGGCACTGATGAACTACTACACCACTCTATGACTAGCTCCTTAGTTATTTAGAACTTGACAACTTAAGTTTTATAATACATTGATGCATAACAGGCATGAAGACAGTCCATACCTAGAATGACATCAAAATCTACCATGTCTAACTCTACTAGATCATCCATGGTATTCTTGTGATTGATGGAAATTGGACAATCATAATAGACTCTTTCCGCTAGAATAGACTCCCCAACATGTGTAGAAACACAAAAGGGTTCACAAAGTTTTTCAACAAGAATCTCAAATTTATTTTCAACATAAGGAGTTACAAAATATAAACTTGCTTATGGGTCTAATAAAGCATAAACCTGAAAAGTAAATACTTTGATCATACCCGTGACAACATCTGGAGGGTTTTCTTGGTCTTACCGGCTAGTGATTGCATAGAGGTGGTTTCCCCCTCCACTAGTACTAGAAGTGGATCCTCTAGGTGCAGCCCTGTCTGATGGATAAAATGATGATGATTGGGCTCTACTGCTTCGAATTTCCACCTCGCTTCTTATTATTAGGACACTCTTTGATGTAATGCCCCTCTTGACCGCAATTGAAGAAACCTTATTGGTCATCACGTCACTTACCTGCATGGTTTCTGCAACATCAACCACGTGTATGACCCCAAGTACCTCCTTGTGCCACACTACCTTTGGATTAGGCTTGTCTAGCCTTGAAGTTCTTTGAATTCTAGCAATTATACTCATCTCTATTTTTGGGCGCAGGTGCATTAGCACATGATGGTGCATGCCCCTTTGGTTTCTTATATTGTGGTCGAGTTTAACCACCCTTATCTTGACGACTCGTGTTTTGCTACTCTTATTTATCCCTCAACTTCTCCTTTTCAACTTGTTAAACATACACTATCAGCTAGGATATGGCTATGTCACCTAACAAGATTGCAGCCCTGCCTTCTTTTTCTTGAAGCACGACCCAAAAATGCAAAAAACAATCTCATTTTTCTCCTCATATCCTTAACCATCTCCGGCGCATAGCGAGACAGTTGGGTGAACTTTAAACCATACTCATGAATACTCAAGGAGTCTTATTTAAAAGTAAGTAACTTATCTACCTTTGCTTCCTTCAGTTATGAGGTAAAGAAACGCCCCAATAAGGCTTCTTCAAAGCAATCCCAACTTGAATGTGGTGCATCATCATCTCTTCCCTCCTACCATTGGTCAAACCAAGTCGTAGCCACATTCTTCAGTTGGTATGAAACTAGTTCAACCCTTTCAATATCAACCACATGCATCACCTAAAACATCTTCTTCAACTCTTCCACAAATTTGTAAAGATCCTCGGTAGTCCTTAATCCAGTGAAGCTAGAAGGATTCATTCTCACGAACTTGCGAACCCTCAAGGTGTCAGCCTTTCCTAGTCGAGAGCCTCTCTGATGCCCGACATGGTTGGTCATTGTTTGAATTAACATCTAGATAGCCTCGTGGAATTTAGAGTTTTTGACTTCCCCTTGACATTGCACATTCGGTGAATTAGGTACCTCTGGGTCATCGACATTCCTTCTGGACAGAAAATCTGGTGCTGCTCTTCGTGGAGGCATGATAATCTGAAACATGGATAATCATGAATTAGAGGGAAAATGATTAGCAATAAACTCTAACAAACTCAACTTTACTTATAAGTAAAGTAATATAATTTATGTGGGATATTCTCGTACCGACAACCATTACTATGAGCCTAAGCGATGGTGTAATGTCTTATCTCAAGTTGCAAGAGGACCTCCCTATACCTTGTCGTTGTTATAGAACCTGAACTACAAAGTGGATCCACTAGTCTATACTAAAAATCACTAATGAATCATCTAAAAAGAATAATCATTTCTTTGTCCATGTTGGCTACATGGTTTGTGGAGACTTGAGTTGTTCTGAACATGAGATCCCATATCGGTGCTGAATACTACCCCTAAAATACTTAACTGATGTCTTTTTAAAACAATTTCTTCTTTGGTTTGAGGTAATTTCCCAAACTTATCTTCAAAATCTCTCTTGGAAATTATAGCTCTCTTTTTTAAAACTATCCAAAAGCTCTTTGGAAGTCTAGCTTCCTTTATTCCTCAAAATGTGAAAGCATTTGTAACTGTTAGGGACTACTTAATTCCCATATAGCTTTTGATAAATACACTCACTCTTTGCTCTTAGCTTTACTTGAAAGTTAACTCTTAGGGAATAGTTAGTTCACATATAACTTTAGAAATTTAAACTTAAATAACTTCTTCTTGCTAAAATTGTTGCTTGAGCCTTATAACAAATTTAAAATTTTTGTGTAAGACTCTTTAAAAACATTAAGAACTTACTTTTACTTGCTTGCTAACTTTTAGATTTGAATCTTTACTTCTTTGACTTTGATCATAACTTCCCTTGAACTTGATTATAAATTCAAGGATCATGATCTCATGTTTATGGATGATCTCATGATGTTTAAATGTACCTTTTAGTGTTAGAATGAACTAAGGAATATGGGTACATCACTTAGGAACTAGTACGAAAAAATGTTTGAAGAATTGGGACTTCAGATGGCTTTGGCGCTTTAAAAGACGCGGGGCGCCAGAGCCTGGCAGATAGACACTGTCCTCAGAAGATGAGGCTGGCGCGACACCCAAGAGTATCACTGACAGAGTCTGTCCTGAGGGATCTGATTGGCGCGGGTCTTCATGTCCTATCATATGAAATTTTAGACTTTTCTTCTCCGATTTGAAAATCTAAACCCCCAAATTGTCCATGGATTTTTCCCCAACACATAGGATCACCAATATTCTCAATACCCAATAGTTAGACTCGTAAAACAACCCAGTAAACATAAATCAAAATAACTAAAGGTATATTACAACTCAACAAACTAAGAATTCAATGATTATTCATCAAGAACATAAATGCTCATCATTCAATCTACTCTGATAGAGATGAATTAAACATGTTGGTGAGTGGGTGGAAGAACCCCACCCCCGACGAATTTCACTCGCGATA
This sequence comes from Solanum habrochaites, assembly GCA_027704765.1. NCBI lineage: Eukaryota > Viridiplantae > Streptophyta > Magnoliopsida > Solanales > Solanaceae > Solanum > Solanum habrochaites. Next base: position 37,503,884 of record JAKWJA010002499.1, on the reverse strand, counting down.
ACTTCGTGTTTTTGAAGGATTCTCGATCTTTCTCTTCTCTTCTCTTTTTCCCAAGACCTAAGCGTATTCAACTCTTCTAAACTGAATTAAGGTTAAGTTTTACACATAATAAGCCCTTAAAATGTATTAGGAAATAGTAGGGTTAAAAGACTACTTTACCCTTACTAAAATCCGTATTGGACTTTCCTCAGTCCAATAGCCCAACTTCTGAAAGACATATCTCCCTCATACGACATCAAAATCGAGCAAACTCGGTATCATTGGAAAGATATTCACAAGCTCTTTACAACCATATAGAGAACTGACCTTATCTACTTCTGAGCTAGAAGTTATGTTCATTTGGACATGACCAAAACTCACAATTTAAACTTAGGAATTTCAAAACAAAAAATCCCTATACATCCAAAAGTGGTTTTTTTTCTGTTTATTCCTAGCTATTTGAAGCTACGAGATGTTATAGAGTGGTACCTGAGTTGAGAAACCAATCCTTAAGATTTCTAACTAAGTTGCACTATGAGATCATTGCATAGAGGTCATCTGCATTTCCATCTCTTCCATCATGTTTGATTTACTTTTTTCTTTGTCTTTGTCCTTTCTTGGAGCACGACCATCAGAAGACTTATAACAAACCTTACCACAATATAATAGAGACTTGTGATTTATTCTTGGCATGTTCTGACGTCGCCCATGATTTTTTCTTTCTTGCTTTGGTAGGGCTTCTTCAACAATATTAAACTCAATTATTTATTGAAAATCTTAGGATACTTCTTTTTTCGATTGTTTTTTTCTTTACTCATCAAATGAGCCGAATTACAAAAAGATCTTCAGGTCATTATGTCCTTATGATGTTTGTTCTTTAGATAATTCTTAAAGTCGTTCCACAAAGGAGGTGAATTCTCGATCATTTATACCACTTGAAAGTCTTTATTTACCATATCCTTAGCAATCATATCATGGAAAATAAGTTGAAGTTTACCATATCCTTTGCAATCAGATCATTGAAAATAAGTTGATGTTCCTGCACTTGTGATCCAATAGTTTTACTATTTTAAATTGTATCGTCTTTTTCCTCTTCTTCCATGCCCCGACTCCCTTACCTTTGCATATCTTCTTTGCTCTTCCCGTTCTTCCCCTAAAAATTTATGACCATAAAATTTTTCAAGCATGCATCTTCTGTCTTATATTTTTTTTCAAGTGAATCCCACAATTCTTTCAAAGTTGCCATTGAACTATAGAAATTATATAATTCATTCTCTAAAGCACCCAAAATGTAGCCCCTATATTGGAAGTCTTCCTATTTCCATGCTTCAATAATCATGAATTGTTCTCTATCTGGCATTTCAGCAGCAGGAGCTGGAGTTTCTTCATTGGTAAATTTTTGCAAACAAATAGTGGTAAGCCAGAAAAGTACCTATTGCAGCTATCCTTTGAAATTCTCATCAGAGAATATTTTTAGTTTCTCTGCTGGTAGTACAATAGTTCGGGTTGATGCAGTAAAAATCATTGTAACATTGTTGTTTATCATTTATGATAAATAAAAAATTGATACATATTTAGTATGCAAGAACTTAAATTTCAAACTTAATAGGAGTATGCAACCACAAAGGTTTTTGTCTACATTATAAGCACAGATTAAAAATAAATGATATAACTTCCTTAAGATTGTTGTCAGTCTGTGTTTCAAAAAGTAATACCGATTATCAGAAAGATTGCAAAGAAAGAAGTTACCAAAGTTTCCAATTAACCAATAAACAAAAAAAAGCGTCAATTAATTCACAAAAAATTTTTAATTTGTAAAACGTAATATAATTTGGAAAAAAAAAACAGAACAGGAAAAAGATCAAGCCTACTGAATACATAGTGTCCCCGTAAAGGAATTACTCCCCTCTACTATCCAAAGTTTTATTTTGAATGTTCCCTCTCATGATAGAATGATCTATATCTCCAGTGTACATTGATACCCAAAATACTGGTGGTATCAGCGAGCCACTATATTTAAACTCTTCTACATTCCTTTCCACCACCAATTAGGGGAAATATCTTTTTACTAAAACATAAGAGGACTTTTCAAGTTACTCTCTTTTCATTTTTCCTCAATTTCCTATTAACTCTTGATATATAATAACACTCAATGGAAATTTCCTCTGCCTCAATGTTAGGGATTCATGAACTTCTTAGCCTTGAGCATAAATCACATCACCTTTATGATTCCTTAGACAAGTCCATGCATACTGCTTACTGGATTACCTCTAGAAGCCCTCTATATATATTTCATTTAATAACTTTCATGACTTGTGGCTTTAATATGGTAGATAAAATTAATTCAAGGCTTGTTACTTTCTAATGATACCACCATGTCTGGCCAATTTTTAAGAATTTGAGTCATCTTGGGATAGGTTGCTTTCACAAGTCTTTATATGTTTGTGGTTCCTTTAAAATAATATTGGTGTAGGTCATCCTCTTCGCATTCGTGATGATGTTTCTCTTTTTCCATATAAACCATATTAGAATACTTGTACTAATAGGTATCTTTTTTGGACTAAAAGGGGTTGTCCATCACTAAGTTATGACACGTGAAAATTTGAAGTCCATCGATATGAATTCATCGAAATTAGAGAACAACCTGCATAACTTTGCAACAGTGGGTGGGGTATGTTAGAAACAAATGACACATAGTATCTTGTTTAGGATTTTTACATTAAGAAACTATATTGATTCCCATTTTCTGAATAGAATTTTAAACTTCAAGTATGAAAGACATTTTTTGAAGGTACTTTTTTTTTCAACGTGAAGTTGAAAATATGTTCCATTTCTTCTCTTTGTCTTAATATATTTCAAAAACTCCTTAATGAGGATTTTTCATATAACACGAGTATCCATTTTACGTGATGTAGTTCATTGTTATCAACTAGTTGAGGAATATTTTTTATCACATGTTCGACATAGTCCTCATGGAGACAATTGCTTAGACTTGGAATATTCCATCCTTGTGCCTCAACAAACCTTCTAACCTCAATATCCTCCTTAATATAATTTAGAAGAATATTATATAACTTCAATTGTCATACAAAAAGCTGAAATATCCCTCACCAAATTTGATGCTCTGCCAAATAAGATTGTGGAGGCACCTCTAAAATTTGCAATTACTGTGCAATTTTTTGCAGCATTTTTAGAGTATAAAATAACCTAAAATATATTACATTACACAATAGTTTGCAAAAGAATGCATTTGAAAGTGATATGCTCCACCTCCCTCCATTGGCAAAGTACACATATTTTCCAGATCACTAGTATATGTTTTCTTTGTATGAGTTGTATTTCACCGAAATAATCTTGTTTAAATGTCTTGTAATCATATAAGAAGGTTCAAAACTAATAACATGTTTTAGAGAACATGTATAATTTAATCAACACTCACAATCATCCCACCAAAAGATAATCCTTTCCTGGATCCTGTTACCTACTTTCTTGATTGTATAATATCCTCGATCAATAATACATTTTTCAAAATACTCTTCCACTTCAAAAAACGAAATTGATTTTTATAGATCAATAGGCCAAGTAATGTCACTACTCTAGAAATGAGCTTGTTCATGAAGTTCCTTATACTAATAGGTCTTACATATGTAATTTGTTTTATGTAGACACCAAATTAAATAAAGGGTCATGTTATATCAATGGTCATTGAACGAAAAAACAATATAAAAACAATTTCTAGAGTATGACCTATTAGGTTTGTTTTAAATACACTCGCGTCAATAGTTTGATTTTAAAATGTCTTAATGATTTTAACTATTTTACGCATTAAATAACAATCAGACATTTTAAAACACTATAAACTAGGACCGAAGATTTACTTTTAGACCAAACAACAATTATGTTGAGGACATTTTTGTTTCACTAGTTCTAAGAACATTTTCAACCGTGTTCCTTCATAATATAAATATTGAAGGTGAAAAATTTTAACAAAAAAATAAAATGCAAGTCCTAAGCAATCATTTTTTTTTTGTTTTTTTTTGCAATTTAAATGTAGACTAGGGACTAGGAATTAGAGGTTACATTAAGGTGTTTAAATAAAGGGATAGGGTATAATTCTTAAGTATTAAGTGTATGTGACAATTATTTGATTAATGATTAAGAATTTTCTTGAATTGGCCTCTATAAGTTCGTAGTTTTGTCCATTAAATTAAATGAAGGATAAAACGATAATTGATCAAAACCTAAATTAACCAATTTGGTAGTAAAAAATGGAGGGAAGACACCAGGGAGCTGTACCAAGATTAGAAATAAAAATCCCCCCACCCCCCGCCCGCCTCCCGTCGTATTCCTCTTCATCTTCTACTTTGTTCTTGTCTTTCTTCCCGTTCTTTTGATCTTATTCTTCTTCTTTCATACATTGTTGGTCTTCTTCTTTCATACATTGTTGGTCTTGACTGCAAGTACTTGGTTTTTCTTCTTTTTAAATGAGATTTAGCTAATCTAATTTAGTGGACAAGTTTAGTTCTATATCCATTGGAATTACTTCATAAGTGATTCTGTTCACACGCCATTATTTTGTTAAGTAAAGTTAATATTTTTTTGAATTCATTCTTCATTTCTGGGTACTTGCAATTTTTTCAGCAATTTCCATTTGTGTTTGCAATATATGGTTTTATATGTTTCTACAGTTGACTATTGGAACAACTTATAGTCTTATGTTGCAACAGAAAGGTTATTTGAATCACAACATAATACACATATGTTCCAACATATAACTTACACAAGACCCAACATATAACTTACATATATAGAAACATATTACTTACATATCGCAAGAGAATAATCATATGATACATGTCACGACCAGAGTCTAGACTGTAGCCGAAACCGGTGTCGTTGACCTCTCAACGGTCGCAGACAGGCCAACATATGTCATTGTTACATCATCTAGATAAATTTTAGCAAAAAATTTGAACTTTTGTTTAGAGTTAAAGTAATTAGAAATTCATATATGAAACAACGTATTCAAAACAGATCAGATATTATCACAACAACCATAATATCACGATAATCAATGAAAAACATAGTTCTTTATCTGTATAAAAATATAGGAGTTGCCAAAATGGCACCAATACAATATCTTAAAATAACTTAGAAAGAAACACTAGTTGAACATACTCCACTAGCTCATGCCTACATCTAAGATATAATAAAAGATAGGCATCCTCAAAATCAAGAGGGCCTACCAAGTCTGGATGAATGCTCCACGCCTGGATAACTTCAGCGTAGTCTCGTAAGCTCTATCATTCACCTGCACCTGCACCTAAAAGTAGAAAGTTGTATGGGATTAGTACACAATTGTACTAAGTATGGGTATATGCAAGCACACACCCAAGACATGCATGTTTACAAAGAGCTCTCTCATAATGATATGATTTATGTAAATTCAAGTTAGTGGACTTGCAAAATTGGATTAGGAAAGTTATTCTATAATAGTTTCATGCATCATCATACATATCATTTTCAAAACAACACATAACATATTGCACATATCATATCACATAGTTCATATCATTCCTTCATATGCCATGAGACCTTGAAATCATGGACTTAACATTAAGACTACCCAAAATAAGGGCTCAACCTATTGGGGACCTCAACTAGGGAGCCTCTTTTAGCAAACATAGAGTCTGCTTCATTCATTCATACGTACTTCATTTTTATTCATTCATATACTAGAGTAGACACCAGCTATACCTAGGATATAGATTAATACTTTCATTGGGTTCCCTATTGCAATGGACAATAGAATAGACATTAGTGGTCAATAATTAAGGTCTAAGCTACCTTTTGATTATCCTAACCTAAAACCTTGATCGTCATTCGCTTATGTGCATTATGTGAGGTTTGCCTAATTCCTTTTCTTTGGGGACTTTAACTACCCGACACCATTAGATCATGTGCGCAGAGGTGAAATCCATTGTTTACACCCCACACACACACAAAAACCAAAAACGAGGGGTGGAATCACCGACCAAAGTGAAACCAAAACATGGCTAGCGTATATAAAGGACTCAACCCTTGCGATGTATATGTTCCATACATCATCTACTACCATATAGAAGGTGGCTTTCTAGAATGAGGCATCATATCGCATTAGATGATTCTCATCTCATCTTACGTATTAATTTTGAAATTTGACCTTACACTTACATTATAGAGTTGTTAATGAGACTTGCATCTGAATTTCATACTCTCTTAGGGGATTACTTTTGTGACCCTTATATTTGGCGTAGGTAGTTTGGGTCTCACTTGCACTAGCCTATATTGTGATGCCAACCTGGTTCATTTTTTTAACATCATTTTTTTAATTTTATCTTTACTAACCTGTTCATTATTTTTTCCTAGTATACACACATTATTATATGCTCTCTTTGAGTTCACATTGAGGGACATTGATTCTAGACGTAGATACAGCTTGTCTCACTTATACTAGCCTATCCTCAGGTAGCCACTTTTTCTTTTATTATTCGTCATTTAGCATAAATAGACTCTCTTAGTCATTTAATTTAAAGACATTGATTTTAGGCGTAGATTCAGCTTGTGTCACTTCCACTAGACTCTAGTCATGAAGTCATTATTTTCTTTACATATTAACTATGAATTCATTCTTAACACTTTCTATTGGAGTATGCTTGGGATTTGACTTTACATCATTCTACACTTCCCTTACGTGAATGTTCATTTCGTCATATGCCAATACACTTGGCCTTTTGTATGTTTCACACTCTTACTTTAGCCTCCTAGGTTCACACTATTTTATTACATACATCTTAGGTTTCGCCTTCTTTAAATGTCCGTTGACTTATGATCCATTCGTTTACAATACATTGAGGCTTCATTCATAATTAATCTAAGTTCTTACATAACCAAGATTATGTAGTAGTACAAAGGACTTATGGATCTTTAGGCTTTCCATGATGTGTATTTGATTCAATAGAGGCAGATTCATAAAATATTTGATTCACGTACGACTATGTGTTCCACTATGGCATTGGACAAGGGAACCATTCGAATCCCTTGAGCAAACACTTAATATTATGTAAACTTGATACTTTTTTTTCAATGCTACCTATAGGGGGACAAAAAGAGAGGGGCCCTCCCTTCTTGTCCAAAACTTGGTACTTGTATTTTTCAGATTTGGGGGACCCTAGGTTGATCCCCATCACCCCTATAATATTTTCTTTCTTTTCCCTCCTCTCTTTCTCTTTTAAGGCAAAGAGATTGTGGGATCAAACCCCCACAGACTTATTCTTTTTCTCTTAACTTTTCTCCTAACTTTATCCAACAGGTTGTGGGTTCCATCCCATCTCACCTCATTTGATTTCTCTTTTATAATTCTCCTAACTCTCTCATCTATTTAAGAGGTTGTGGGTTCAATCCCCACTTACCTCATTTATTTTCTTCCATTTTTTTCTCCTAGTTCTCTCCTGTATTCAAGAGGTTGTGGATTCAATCCCCACTCACCACATTTTATTTTTCTCATTTATTTTTCTCCTAACTCTCTCATCTATTCAAGAGGTTATGGGTTCAATCCCAACTAACCACATTTAATTTTCTTTTAGTTTTCGTCATGAACTCTTTGTATAATTTGCATTTGGTGAGGTCTTGGGTTAATTCCCAATGACCTCACAATTTTAAAAAGAATTTAAACGTAGCTCATTTTTTAAAATTTTTTACGAGACCAACATTTGGTATCTTTCATCCATCCTTCTCTCTCACCACCTCAACTGTCGTTTAACCCACATTGTTGATTATCTAGAGTAATTCGGGTGAAAATCGCCGTGGTTCCATTACGTACGCAACAGTTTAACCTTATATGAAAATTCAGTTTTTTAAAACATTTTACATATACCAAAAACACACATTTATAAACAAAAAAAATTAAGGCAGCAAAGAAAGTTAACCTTATATATCCAGAAACACCCATGCTCAAACAATATTACCATAAACACACCTGTTTCCTGAATACATTTTTTCATTGCTTACATAATTTCAAGAATTACACATTCAATACATAGTACAAACCAGAAACCTAAAAATATCTAACCAGAAGACAATATCAAACGCGTGCTTTGAATCATTCAAGGATTTTATTGACAGGGCACAACGGGGAAACCTTAGTTTTTCAAATTGCGATTTAAAATGGACCTTAAGGGTTCTTTGGTTAAAGGGAAACAACAGAGAAAAAAACCCATTTACCTTAATGTCGTTCAACAACTAGTTATAATGATTCTATGCCCAACGACACACACTGCCTACCACCAAAAATCCAAAAACCCAATCTGCGAGAAAGAATGTTGTTGATTTTAGTTTTTTAGCTTAGCTTGTCATTTGAGTTTATTGTTGTAAGTTCTTCAAGAGTGGAGAACTATTATTTTCAGTTCTTTTTGCTGATGAAAACGTGGACAATGAGACAAAAGAGACATGATGGAGATGAGAGGATTAGGATTAAGAGAGTTAGGTTTGGGAGACTTAGTCAAACTTGGTCTCGCCAGGATTTAATTAATATATTATTAGTATTAAGTATTTATTAAAAATCTTGATTTTCCTTTAATTAAATTTGAAAAACTTTAAATATTAATTAATTTAACTAATTCACTAAATAAAATAAATCAATTAAATCATTGCTTCCACCAAGGCTCGAACTCTGTTGGAGCAAGATTTTGCTTAAAGGGTCAATTTCGGCAACCTCTACCCAAATTGCCCCTTAACTATATTAATTTATTTATTTAATAATTAATTAATTAATTAGGGTAATTATAATACTATCCTTGGCCAGGGAAAGACTATTTTACTCCTAGACCCTCTAAACTTAAGATTACCCCTTTTTAAGTCCGGTTAAGAGTCATCTGAGTAAATCTTCATATTCGGGTGCCCTAAATGGATGGAACAACCTTTTCTAGCTCAACTAATTCACCAAGTTAGTTGGATACGCGCATCAATCCGTGTGAACCCGGTCTAATCGTAGGCATTCTAGGTACACTAAGCATTACTTAGCATAGTCATATTAGGGTTGTTACATTATCCCCCCCTTAGGAACATTTTTTTCCCAAATGACACTACACATCATTTTAAAATAAAGAGGGTGATTTTTTAAAATATTTAAACATACTTGAGACTTTGCTCTTTGTGAATTTCTATTTCACACTTACTCTTGATAATGTTTATTAATCAAGCTTATCTGAATCCTCATATTTGAGATTGAGGAACTTCCTTCTCAATAAATTGATGCACCTCACAACTCATGCAACACAAATAAATTGATGCACCTCACAACTCATGCAAAACAAAATCATGTCCACGCTATACAAAAAAACAACAACATGACATGCGAAAAGTGGTTCAATTTAGTCACATAATACAACTAGTACAACATGATTTTTGGGAGTTACAACACCTAGCACCTATTGCCACGAAAATTTAGAGTTTCTTAAACAAAACCAGCCTTAGGAAGAGTATATCTAACCCCTTAGATAACATTTTTGGTGGTCTTAAGATTTGAAATTATATAGCTATGTTGGATTGATCCACGCCCTACCCATTTATACCCTATCTCATTTGGCAACTGAAACCTCACTACCCTAGTTTTGTAGTCTATGGTAGCATAAAACTTATGGAGAAAATCCATACCTAACATATTCAATGCTTTTTTTATTGGTGAATATTTGATTTACATATTAGTAGGTTGGTGCACATCCTTGAAACCTACTAGAAGCTTCTTATTAATAGACTAAGGAACTTATTCCTAAACTAGTCTCATCAAAGCATAAAACATAAATAAACACATTAGTCACGTAAGTCAGCAACCAACATGATGACTCCAAAATTTTAACTTCATACTAGTTCATAAAACCATACACATGAAAAACTAATTTAGGATACGCACTCGAGACATGACCAGAGGTGTCTTCCCATACCCCCTAGACTTGAGTGTGAAGAATTGTTGCCTACTTGGAGCCTCCTCGCTTGAACCATTCGGTTAAACTTTCTCCTTCCCCTTTTTCTCGTCCTCCCATATACGGACCATCCTTTATCATGTGACCCAGTTTGCTACAACTATAACAAGCTTTAGAGCCCCTCCTACACTCTTCTCCATGAAGTTTTCCACACTTCCTACAAGGTGGCCTCTCCTTAGGTGCATCTACTTCATTGTTTCTCTTAACTCTGGGATCAAAATCCTATCATAGAGACCCTTGGATGAACTTGACTCCCTTTGGTGGGAGATTCCCTACTTAAGCCTGGGCTTATCCCTGATTTCAGTACTAATCTTCCTTCAAAAATTCTTCTCAGCTTGTCCTGACCTGTTCCCTGCCCTACTATGCTTCCTCTTCCTACTTTCCTCCACTTGTTGGACATGGACCATAAGCCTGGAATAGTCCATGCTATCATGTAGCATAGATGCCCTACACTCCTCCTCGATATACTCAGCAATCTTAGATCCAGTGTAAACGAGAGTATTCACCCTCGTGAAGTCCCTTAACCTGTTAGCCATGGTGCTGGAAGGTGAGTTCTCCCTGAGGACACCTTGTTACTCCGCTTGGGCTGTCATAGCCTGAGATTGTAAAGTGATGGCTTGGGCAATTTGTACCAAGGTTGTCCTCACGTCTCCATATGTCAACCTAGTTTGGTTAACAAACATCTCCATTCCAGCAGCTAGAGCCTGGGGAGAAACTTGATTTACCCCAGCAGCTACTCCTCCAATATCTTCGCCTTCGTTTCTCCTCGTATCGTCATTATGAATCTCAAGAGTTGATGTTAGATATGATCTTAACACCAAGAAATAAATCATGAGAGAGGGCACAAAAAGATCAGAAGAAGTTAATTTTTCCTATGTATCACGCAACCCCTAAATTAAGATAGTGGTGCACTTCACTACCATGACTTAGAAACTATACGATGTGGTTGATGTGAACTTATTATCCTCAGAATTTATCCTAATGCTCTGATACCAACTCTGTCACGACCGGAGTCTAGACTCTAGCCGAAACCGGCGTTGTTAACTTCTTAGAGGTCGTAGACAAGCCTACATACGTCATCGCTACATCATCTAGATAAATTTTAGCGGAAAATTTAATTTTTTTTAAGTTAAGGTATACTTAGACTTCATAATAGGAAATATCATATTCAAATAAGATCATCTAGATAATTTCGTAATCATTCACAACATTCATCAAATATCAAGATAATAAAATGAAATACATAGTCATATATGTATAAAATTATAGACTTGCCAAAATAGCACCAATACAATATTTGAAAATAAATGGGAAAGAAATACTAGATCTCATTTGCTTTCCCTTACTCCTGAATAGTGAAATATTGATCCTTTTTTGTTCAACCCAAGTGTTGGAGTTCCAGAGCACACTCTACCTTTGCTTCCTCATTCTTCTGTGCCAAAAATGATCCAATTGAATCTTCTAAAGCTGATATGTAAAATCTCAAGGGCTCAGAAGAGGCTCATTTATGCTAATCAAATTAGTACTCGTGCGGAAGTATTTCCCCTATCATAGAAGGTGTGAAGCAGGCGGGGTCTTTAAAGAAAAAAAGCAAAGTAGAATTTCTTCTACTCAGGACATGCCTGCCTGCTGAAGACCATAACATAAGTAACTCAGTGCTCCATATGGGGGCAATGAAAGCAGAATTTGTTCGGATCCTCCCACATGTTCAATCTTTTTTTAGCGGTTTCCCAGAGATATTTATCATTAATGCAACCTTCATTTTGCTCATTCATGGAGTTGTATTTAGTACCTCTAAGAAATATGATTATCCACCGTTAGTAGTAAATGGGGATGGATTGGATTACGTGTGTTGGCGCATAGGAGGGCCAGCGCCGCTTTGGGAGTGTGGAGGGGCTATTATCGTCTATCTCCTAGACCTAAAGCGGTTATGGGTTTGGACCGCAGGGTAACCGTAGCATGGGGGGGACGTCTAAACCCTTTGCCACGCCAAGGCTGGATTTAATCGTTAAGCAAGCAGGGCTCGGAATACACCCTGGTTTGGAGGCACATAAGTCGAATGCTATGTGAATGTGCGCCGAGGGGACTACACACGTACGGTACCTGGGAAGGTGAGGCGTCGGTTGGGTCATAGAAAAATTGTTGGGACGCGGCAGCGGGCGAGAGTTAACGACCGGACGTGCGCAACCTTAAGGGATTAACCAGGCAGATACTTGCCCTCTATAGGGATCGGGGCATAGCACAATTCCTTCTTGGAGAGGGTTTGTGGGTTGTTTTCCCGGGTGCTGTGATCCTGCCAAATATTCTACCTATTATAGGCACCGGCAACCGAAAGTCGACATACATACGACGATCTTCATGAGTGACGTGAATAGCCGGAGGAAAAAAAGGCGGTAGAGATAATGAGAAAGGGCGCCTCGTCTGGACGGGGGTGTGGAAGGATGAGCAAAATATGTATGCCATGGAGGGGGAATAGCCCTGGGTCTCATGTAAGGAAAACTAAAGCCACCTGAGGCGCGCCGAGGAAAATGATGGACTTCTCGAGCACAAGATAGGTAATTGAGAGATAGAGCTAGCCTTTGTTATGGGAAATCAATGCTCCGGGGACCAAAATATAGATTACTACGGGCACCTGAGCTTTCTAGGCGAGCTTCTATCGTAAACGCAAAAGGACGCCCCAAGAAAGGTAAACTGTTGGGAAGGGGGGACATGATCAATAAGAACCTGGCTGGGATCTCGCGGTTGGATAGTGGGGCCCAATTATTTAACCAGTTCCAAGGGTCGCTCATGCGGATGGAAGCATCCCCACTTAGTGATAGGTCCGCTAGTTCACGGCAATACGAAGAATTATCACGGACGAGCCACATGCGAGGGAAAACTTGCACGTGTGGTCTGGCCGGGCGTCCTGTGAGGATCTCAATAACATTGCTTCTGCTCGCCGCTGGCGCACCTCTCCTAAACTATTTCCATTTCTTCTGGAATAATCTTCTAGGAGGGGACAATTTACATATTCGCCAAATCCTTTTCTATTATTAAGTAGGTGTACCATTTCGATGTGTTTCAAAAAATTTCTTCTCGAACAAGAGAGGTTGATTGCTTTTGAATCATTGTATTAAGTACACTTCCTAATCGAGGTATGCTCTTTATATATCGGCTTATGATTCATAGTTGCATGTTATTAGCGATTGAGCTCAAAGTTAGGTTTTTATGTTATCGCAGCCTCAAAAAGGAAAGTCGTGGAATTTTCTACGACGCCGGCTCAAAATATTTGATCTTGGTGCATTTCCCTTGGATATTAGTGTTGGGTACGACCGGACAATACCGATTTTCTATTAATATATTTTCTAGATAGAATGTTCTTTAGAACATTATCATCTATCTATTTCGTAAATATCGGATCGAGTATTACTTTGTGTGAAACTTGCAGACCATTAGTTGTATATTTATCTTCAGGGGAATGAAATCAACAGATATATAGATTGGTAGAGGCCCTTCATCGTAGTTGTATATCTGGGCGAGCGATCTGAAATCTGTTCCCCATAGCCCGGGGCTGTTGTACGATCTCCTATGTGCGAAATATAAGGGATTAGTTCTTCCTATAGAAGGATCCCCGAGTCTAATTACAGGCTCTTATGGACTAAAGGGAAGTCGTCGTGGCGTTTTGTAATTAAGTGAAGTTGGGGAGAGTAGAAAAAAATTACCCTTATGGGGTATCGAAGGTGATGTACCTAGGGAACGAAAAAGGTGGCCCGATACTTCAACATAGAGGAGGCGGACCAGTTGGTCACCACACCACGAGCCCCGCGTACAATTCTCCAGGTCGAAGGGATCCAGTGGCCCAACTACCGACTCCTCCCGGAATTGTGTTATCGGAGCCGAGCCAGGAATGGCCATTAGTGGACACCACCACTTTTCACGGTAGAGAGGCCTCTTGAATTACATAAGAAAAGAGTTCATAGGGGCCAGAAAGAAAGCACGGTATAGGAATTGAAAACACGCTACGTGCTGGTAAACAAAAAACCACCTCGGACCGGATCAGAGCTAAAAACAACATGTCGAATCAGGGGCCGCCCTTTGCCTTGAAAAGATTCACACGCGGGCCACCAGCTTTCCCAAAATTACGGGGGAGCATCTGCTGATTACTGTCACGGAAACATCCGACCTATACTATAGTCAAGTCGTTTGCCTATTCTTTCTGATATCGTTTTCTTTTATTCATCCATTATTTTGGCTTTGACCCAAGTGGAGTTGAAAAATTGGGCGGTGGTTGATGGTTTGTTGGCTAAAAAAAAAGGGGGGAGAGGAGAGCCTTAGGGACGCCACTCTGCATTTTTGTTTAGGTTCGCGAGATTCTCATCGCTCTTTTTAGTGGGAGGAATAGTACGTGAATGGCGGTTCTCAGACGATGCTTTTTATTGGAATTCATTCTCTCTAAAAAAAAGAAGCTAGAAGAATCTTTCTATTGATAGAGCTTTCACGTTCTGCGCATTAGATTAGAAGACTTTTTTGACCTTCCATCTGTTATTACGGGATTAGTTGGGGTCAGAATTACGTGGGTGTGTTGTTGATGGTTGGAAAGTGGTTTCAAATATTCTTCGCATCTGAGAGAATAGATTGTGGCCATTTGTGCTTGGTTCGGGTTTTTCAAAAGAAAGGGGCACGAACGCCTTAAAGTACGTGGTCAATGGGTCCCAGAGGTCTTCGAGCCTTGCATTTTCTAATCCCGTTGAATGGCGGTGGTTCGCGGACTCAAGTCGGGAGGTCATCCAGGAGACCTTCGGTTAAAGACGGAAACCTAATCTCCACAGCAGCTCCTCAATTTGACCCGGGTCAGTCAGTTTTGACATCGCCACGGGGACATGAGGACACATGAGACGGCTTACTTCACTGGGAAGAGGGCGGGTACTTATTAGCGAGCGTCTGGTGACCAACGATTACGGATTCCCCACCTTTCTGACCATTAGTCTACACTTGTCCGTCCAAATGGTCGACCTTGCCATCAGTTGGGTCACTCGATCCTTGAGGTGTGTTTCCTTAACAACAGCAGGCGATGGACAGCACTCCACTGCTATAGTCATGTACTGGTACAACAAGAGAGGAATTAGCAGGAATCGAAAGGTTGTACCCAAAACTTCGCGCTTCTGATACCTCCTAAAGCAAAATAGGCACGCGCACGGGTAGAGAGTCTGCCTGAGTCATGCGGCCCCAGGTAACGCCTAGTTTAGTGTAGCACCTGATTAGTGAGAAATTCTTACACCAATCATTTACGAGTGGGTATTACACCAAGAATTTACAAGCGGATCGAGGAATGAGGGAGAGGAATGGTTGAATAGAAAGAAGAGACGTTTTCGAAGTAGAGTAAGGGCACGCTAAGGACATGTCCTTTTCGTTGCTTTCACGATCTGCTTTACTTTGTGGCGGAGCATTTAGCAATGCCAGCAGCCTGGTGAGGGCTGGCTGTCTGAGGACAGGTTAAGGCAGGGTGCCTGACTGGGGCTTGCTTCTCATGAGATGGGTGGGGAATCAGAAAGGGTCCAAACAGCCGGGGCAGGGCAGCGGGGCTTTTGGGCAAACGGAAAAATGGAAGTGGTGGAGGGTGCTTCTCAGTTAGAGTTGGGGGTGGGTTGATATAGTGGCTAGGGTGAGTCTCCTAACGGCTGGACGCCCTCGGGGTTCTAGCAAGGGGGGTTACCACACACATCCCTTTCCCGATAGACTTGAGGTTATTCATTTAGGCAGGGCGGGCGGGTAGAAAATTTTCTCTCACTTCAAAAGGAGAGACTGAGACTAGAGGAAGGTATCGCGTTCAAAAAAACATCGCGACAGTCAGAACAGCTTCAGTCCAAAATTGACTAGGACAGAAGCACGCTACAAAAAAAAGCCTTCGCAACCGCTTTTCCTGTATATAAAATATAGGAATCCTCAAAATCAAGGGGATACCAAGTACGATGAATACTCCACGTTCTGGATTAACTTTAGCGTAGTCTCGCAGTCTAGAAGTCACCTATCACCGCACCTAAAAGTAGAGAGTTGTATGGTGAATTAGTACACCTTGTACTAATGTATGGGTACATGCAAGAACATTACAGGACATGCATGTTTACACGAGCATCTTAATGATATTGATTTATTTACGTCAAGGTCAGTGACTTGCAAAAATTGATCAGGAAAGTCATGCTATGAGGAATTTCATGCATAAACATACATACTCATTGTTCAAACAGCACATAAACATATTGCACATCTCATACATAGTTCATATATTTCCGTCTATTGCCATGAGACCTTGGAATCATGGACTTGACCATAACTCTTCAACATGAGGGCTCGTATATGAGACCCTCAACTAGGAGGATCCTTAGCAATACACAGAGTCTACTTCATTCCTTTCATACGTACTCATTTCATTCATTCATATCTAGTGTTAACACCATCTATACAAAGATTGTAGTTAAGGGACTTCATTGGGTGCATTGTGTAATGACAAAAAAAAAACCTAGTGTCATTACTTAAGTATAGTATCACCTCTTTATTATCCTATACATAACACCTTTGGTAGGTCATTCTATTATGTTCAATTATTGAGGTTGGCCTCATTCTTTATTTGCAACTTTAAACTTAACCGGACATAGATCATATGAGCATCAATGAAATCAAAGTGTTTTACCATACACCAAAAAGAGGTGGATCACTGGACTAAAGTGAAAAAAATATGTCATAGTTTTTTCTAGGGACTCGAACCCTTCCCGAAAAAATTACTGGCAGATAGTTTCAAAGACTAGGGAGTATAAGGAGACTCATACCTTATGGATAAGATAGTCTAATCTCATGAGTTACACGACCTCTTTTTTTAACTTCTCAAAATAAGGAACGGCGACTCATAGCTAGACTATCGGTGTAAGCTATAAAGTTCGATTACATTCTACTTTATGACATTCATAGAAGTTGCTTCTAGAATGAGGCCATCATATCTCATTAGAGGCTTGTATTCATTATACGTATTAAGTGTGGATTGTCCTTACACATACATATAGAGTGTGATTGAGACTTGCCTCTTAATTTTCAAAACTCTCTTAGGTGAGTACTTTTGGTGACCTTATATTTGGCGTAGGTACAACTTGTCTCACTTGCACTGGCCTCATATTTTGGTTATGCCACCCTGTTCTTTTTTTAAAAATCTTTTTATTTCATCATTACTCCCCTTTCATTATTTGTTCATTGTATAACATACATATGCTCTCTTGGAGTTCACATTGAGGGACATTGATTCCACACTAAGGGACATTGATTCTAGACGTAGATACAGTTTGTCTCACTTGTACTAGCCTATTCTCATGTAGCCACTCTTTCTTTGCTTGTTCATCATTTAGGATAAATATAGTCTCTCAGTAATTTCATTCTCTTAATATGATTTTAGTGTAGATTGCAGCTTGCTCACTTTGCACTAGCCTATAGTCATGAAGTCATTCTTTGTTTACATATAAAACTATGAATTTCATTATTAACAATTTATTTTTAGTATTCTTGAAGATTTGATTTACATTCATTCTGACACTCCCCTTACGTGAAGTTATTCGTCCATATGCCAATGACACTAGGCCTTTTGATGTTTTAACTATTAATTAAGCCTCCTAGCGTTCACACATCTCATTAAAACATCTAGGTTCCTTCTAATTTAAACAAGCATGTTAGACTTATTGGATACATACGTTACAACGTCTGAGGATTAATTCATTTATTCGTGTGAGGGCCTCATACTTACCCAGATATATGTGGTACAAACTTGCATCTTGTTGGCATGCCAAGATCTTTATTTAGATTCGTAGAGGCAACATTCATAAAATATTGTTTCACGATAAAGCTATGTGACAATCCAAGGAGAATTGGACAAGGGAACCGATTTTTGGAAAGACCCTTTGATCAACCACTTAATATGAGATTAAAAATTGGTACTTGCATTTTTCAGATTTTTTTTTTCGGGGGGACCCTGGTAGATCCATCACACCCATAATATTTCATTTCTCACCTCCTCTCTTCCAGTTGGGCAAAGAGATTGTGGGATCAATTCCCCCACAAACATAATTATTTTTCTCTTAATTTTATCTTAACTTTATGACAAGAGGTTGTGGGTTCAATCCTTCTCACCCGTTTATTTTTCTCTTGTATATTCTACTAATTCTCTCATCTATGAAAGGAGGTGTGGGGTTCAATCCCCACTCACATCAGTGATTTCTTCCATTTTTTCTTGCCCTTAAATCTCGTCCTCCTTCAAAGGTTGTGGTCAACCCAATCCCACCACATTTATTTTTTCTTCTTTATGTTTCTCCCAAACTCTCTCATTTATTCAAGAAATTGGGGGTTCAATACCCATAAAACCACATAAAATTTCTTTTCGTTTTCTCATGAAACTTTTTATGTAAGTTTGCATTTGTGAGGTATTGGGTTCAACACTCCCAATGGACACACACATATTTAAAAAATTTTAAAACATAGCACACTTTTAACATTCTTGGCAAAGAACAACATGTTAGGGGTAGCTGAAAATTGGTCTCTTTTATTTCAAACTTTCTTCAAGTTTTTAATGCTTGAGTTAGTGGAGTAATTTGGTGGATTTTCCAGCAACCTAACCTTTTCATATGAACGTCACCCCTTTTTAACATTAATATCGAAAAACTGTTTTTTTGTTTTAAGATTTATAATAAAAAAAAATTTGCAGGACATCTCAAACATTAGTTAATTCTTACAGCAAACCCATGATAAAACAATTAACGTAAAGCACATTCGAGAAAAAACAACGATTATTCATACATTAAATTGCCAAATACACATTCAATGACGAATGCCACAACAAGACCTAACATTATCTACCAGAATAACATACCAACGCATCTTTGAATCTTCTAAAGGATCTTGAAAGGGCATGCAACGGCGGACAACCTTAGTGTTTGTTTTCAATTGCGATTTTAAAAGAACCTACGGGTCTCTGGGAAAAGGGGCCAAGAGGGAAGAAACCATACCTTATGAGTTCAAACACTTGTTTCAATGCTTCTATTCCCACGACACCCACGCCCACCAACCAAGATATAAAATCAAATCCGTCGAGAAAATGTGTTGATTTTCGGTTTATGCTTAGATTTTCTGTAGAGGTTTTTGTTTGTAAGCTTTCAAAGAGTGAAGAAACTATTATTTTCAGTTGGTTTGTTATGGAAAAAACGTAATAATGAGGTGAGAGACGTGATAATGAGAGGATTAGCGCATAGGAAAGGTAGGTGAAGACTTGCGTCAAATTAGGACTCCCCATTTATTTTTTTTAATTTATATTATTATATTAGTATTATGATTATTATTATTAGGATATTATTATTATTATTAATTTTATTAAAATAAGATTTTCCTTTTATTAAATCATCAAATTAAATATTAATTAATTTAACTAATTCACTAAATACAATAAATCAATTAAATCATTTCTTCCACCAAGGCTCGAAACTAGGTGGAGCAAGATTTTACTTAAAAGGTCAATTTTGGCCACCTCTACCCAAATTGCCCCTTTACCATATTAATTAATTAATTAATTAGTTAATTAGGGTAATTAAAATACTACCATTAGCATGTAAAAGACCATTTTACCCCTAGACCCTCCAAACTTAAGATTACCCCTTTTTAAGTCCGGTTAAGACTCATTCGGGTAAATCTTCGTATTCTGGTGCCATACATGGCTTGACCCATTTACTAGATAAACTGACTCACCAAGTTAGTTGTCTTGGCTGTTTCAAGGGTTCAGAGGTATGGTTCAATGTGCATCAATATGTGTGAACCCGGTCTAATCTTAGGCATTCTACATACATTAAGCATTTCTAATTATAGTCATTTTAGGGTTGTTAAACAACATGTGACATTTAAATTTAGTTACAACATGTGATTTGTGTTTTGCAACAAAATAGTTACATGTAGCAACATTTGACTTACATTCCACAACAGAATAGTCATATGTTACAAAATATAATACACATGTTACAACATGTGATTTATTTATTACAACATAACAGTTATATGTAGCAACACATGAAATTCATGTGGCAACAAAATATTCATATATTGCCACATATAACATTTCTTCATTACTACTAATTGTTTTTTTTAATTAAATTCTTCAAGTAATATAAATTGAGAGATTATATCTAGGGATTGACTGTCTTGATGAATGTGTCGATAAGAAAAATCGATACATTTGGAGTTGGAAGGATGGTAAAAAATAGAGAGGATCAGTAGGGATGACTGTCGAAAGAAATATTTTGTATCATGATTTTGTCAATTTAGTCATCCAAAATTCATGATTCAGTTATCAATTGAAAGATCTTGTCATGAGTTACACTCCCCATTTTTTAATAATAAGAAGGTCTTACCTTTTAAAATAACTAATCAACTTAGTTTTCTTGTTTGTTTAGGAGGAGCAGAAAGATCGCCCATATTAAGAGTCTACATGGATGAAAATTCTATGGAGGAGGATCATAATCAAGAAGAATACCAAAAATATAACTTAAATGATAAATTTGATATTGTGGACGTGAATAATTATGATGATGAAATTGGAATAGGTGAAGTGCCAAACTTTGAGAGCAATGATCCTCCTACACCTATTATTGGCAGCAACAATCAGTTTCTTTCAACATCACGTGTGAATAATGTTCAAGATGATGTGAAATTAGTTTTATAAGGGAATGGAATTCGTGAAACAAGGATAAGAATTGAAAACAAATTTATTGAAAAATTGCTTGCTTGAAAAAAAAATTCAGATGAAACAAGTGTGATCAATGCGTAAATGTATTTTCTTTTTATTTTCATATCTGAGGTGTAATTGGGTGGATGAGGAATTGGAAATTACAAGTAGCAACAAGTTTGTCATAAGAATCTATGAAAAGCACCATATGTATGGTTTGGAGCATCTTACAAGCCATAATCTACATGACACGAAAAAATTCATAGGTAAGTACTTTGAAAAATGAAATCCTAATGGTAAAGGGTCAAATAAACAGAATGCACTGACATGTCAAATCAATTCCGCACAGAATTGGGTTGTAGTCTAAGCTATTAGAAAGTTTATAAGGGCATCGAGCATGCTAAGTCTAATATTAGGGGAACATATGAGCACGATTATACAAAGCTTAAAGTGTATTGTTATATGCGTGAAGCTGCAAATACAGACATTTTAAAAACCAAACTATTGATGCTAATGTATTTTTAGACCAAACCGCTAATTGAAAACATTTTTGTTCAATCTCACGTAGTCTAAGAACATTTTCAACTATTTTCATTTCAAGTATAAATATTCAAGCTAACAAATTTTACCAAATAAACAAAATGCACTGATATACCGTGGTTTCACGATATTTTTAATGCTCTTTCCTTAAGTTTAGTGTATATCCAAAAGCCTTTTTGTATTGATTTTTATGTAAGTTTCTTTTTATTTACATAAAATATGTCTAAAGATGAACGCAGAAGTTTTTGAGCAAGAAATGCAGAAAATTTACCATCTATGGAGCTTTTGACGGTCCGTCGTGCCTGTGACGGTCCGTAGGTGGCATCTTAGTGAAGCTGTGAAGGTAGATGGGCATTCTGACCAAGTGTGGGGGTACGAAGGAAGTGCATGGACAATTCGTCGTAATCCATGAAGGTCAGTGTCCGGTGGTTTCGTCGTGAGATTCAGGACGTAGTTCCCAGGAACCAAATTCCACGAGTATAAGTGCTATGGGAAGGAGACCCTCCACCGACCTGTCGTCGAATGGTAATGAAGAAAGATAGTAAAAGGATTGTAAATATAGGATGAGGGAGGCCATGAAGGACCCATCGTGACCACGACGGCCAGCACGAGGTCCGCGACCCAACCGGTTTGAACAGAGTTTCAGCAAATAGAGGTCCTTATTATTAGGTTTCTTGTTTTTTATAAATAGATCGAAAAACCTCATTTTTGAGGTTATACTTTAGTTGGTTAGGACAATTTTATGTATAAGAGATTCTTGTTGAGTTAGATTATTTTGATATTAGACTTTGGTTATTACACTTTCTCTAGGAGTTGATTATTGGTGATTTGTGGTTAATCAAGTTTAAAAAAAAAAATGGTTTTTGTTTTTTTATGGATTTAATTTCATTCTCATTGAAGTAAGTACATGTGAATTCTTATATATATATATATATATATATATACAATATATAGATATAGGATATATATATATTATATATATATATTGAATATTGTGCTTATTTGACTAGGGTTGGATATTAAACTCCATAACTAGGGTTGTGGGAGTAACCTGGGTGAGTAAGGAGTAAAAAATCTACTAAAATAAGTTATATTTTGAATAGTGTCTTGCATGTGTTGATAATTCTTTCGCTTAGAAGTCTTTTTAACGGATGGCCAAACGTTATAACTCTCGTTTAATGCATCTTACTGACCAAGGAGGAATAATCGGAAAAGCATTATCAACATAGATTGTTTAATATCTAATAGGTTGTATTTAATGGGTACGAGGGGTAACGACTTAGTCAAATACAAATATAAAATGTCAATATGAGGGTAAAGGTACGGGTTAGCATGAGCAACTCACATTGCGGGCCAAGGTGCGGAGTGAAATTTTCTGATTGCCGGGACAAAAAGGATTAGAAATACATAACTTATCACTTTGTATACAAGATTACTAGGAAAAAATTGTATATAGTTAGAATGATCAAGTTAAGGAATTTGTGGGGAACACTACAACCCCTAGTACTTTTATTAATTGATTAAAACTACAACATTTGAATCTGTTAGTGTCGTACTTTAATTAGCTAATTATTTTTATTCATTTAGAAATAAAAAACCCTTCGTTTATTGGCTTGGTTTCCAAGGAAATAATTGGACTAAATAATAGTAATACTAGATTGAAGTTAAGTCTGAACTATTTTCCTCGTGTGGGAACGATCCCAACCTCATTAATTGGGTTCTTTAATTGATACGTCCGCTTTAACATTTTATTGGGAAGAAGTTTAGAATCAAATGTGGCGCCGCTGTCGGGGAAATAGATTTTAGCTAACTTCTAATATTAGTTTAAAGTTATAGTCAATATTTTTTCTTGATTTTATGTGTATGGTTCTTTATTACTTGGCGAAACTCTCTTCTTGTATGATAAATACACGGAGAGGGAAAGAGAACACTCTTGTTTCCCTACGATCACGAACTAGAGCGTGCACTACACAACATGAATCGGAAAAACCTTTGGGGTGGGAATTAATGATGAGATCCAAACCAGAACATCCCCAAGCTCCGGATGATGTTCATGGTCAGTTAGTACCCAATGCGCCAAGTGAAAATCAAACAGAGGGGAAACAAATCCCGCTCCCCGTTCCTCCAGATACTACAGAGGCTATGAAATATAGCCATACTCTGTGATGGGCCCACTTTTTCTTGCCCCCCTTTACCCCCCCCCCCCCCCCCCCCAGGGCACACCTTTGTGGTAACTAGTAGCCTGATCCAAATTTTACTGGACAAGAGGTGGTTTTCAAGGATACCTTCTGAGTATCCACAGCCATAGAACTAAGGTAAGGTCATTGGGGATAAAAGATGTGTAGGGTTCACTGATTTGCGCTGCTGGATGTAATAGGGCTAAGGTCTTTTCTCTCTCATGACCGGGAGAGAAGAGGATCTATGTGTTCACTAAGCTCCCTTATAAACTCAATTTTCACTGTAACCCCCCCCCCAATAAGGGACGTTTTTGAGCACATATAACCCGTTCACCAAGAAACTAATCATAAAAATAGAGGACCAACTTTGTGGCACTACCAAGAGAGCGAGTTAGCAGTTCGTGGGGTAGATTCATTTATATTTTAGAAGTATCCCCAATCCACCATATAGATGAGAGTCACTTAAGGAAGATTCTATCCGGGGGAAGGATTTTATAATTGATAAAGCGGTGGTTTGTACGATAGGGATCCTTCTTATGGAAAGTTTCTATGCTGAGATTGCCAAAAAGGTAGAGAAAATCTCCCTGAAAAGTAAAAGCTTGGAAGTATAGGAAGTCAACTACTGGATAGATGATAAATACCTTCGCATGCAATTTACTTCACAACCAGCAGAGATGAGATCGTGAAGAGATGGCTCAGATGAGAAATAAGCTGGGTGGTTTAAAACAATCACTTGGGTGGAGAAATGATAAATGTAGTTAACACTTGATAAACCACCTCCACCTATCTTATGATGATATTAGGCGAAGGATTCCATGCGGGAAATGAGCCGACGGGGGGGGGGTTTCGACTGAGTGCCCAAGGCAAAATCAGAGAATTGGCGCCAAGGTCAAGGAAGCAGGTCAAATGTATGGTTAATATAACGGAGGGTCACTAAGTCCGAGATGTAAACTACACAAACCCCGATAACAACTTCAATCGGGGTGGGTAAACTAGGTTAAAAGAATAAATGATAGGAATGGGAACCTATGTCACTCCTCAAAATGTTGTGAAGTACTCTTAGGAATGGTGGAGATAGTATGGTGCAGTAAGGATATATTGTCAACAAATGGATAAGGAGGTTAGAGGCTAATGATGAGCCGTTAACGAGTAGGAGTGATTTAGCGGGTATTGGTAGAAAGTCGATACACAGGCAATACGATTAAGCTGATTGGTTACAAATGGCCCAATTATCTGCGATGGAAAGCACACAGCAACCGGGCACTCTTCCTCGCAACATTGTCCAAAAAAATCTGAAAAAAATTAACGACACTGTGTATGGCACAAATCATTTACTATGGTTCTGGTAAACAGACCATTGACTCCCTTATGCCGTCTAAGGAGAAAGCTGGTAAAAAGATACTGACTAAGGTGGCAGAGGGTAGTGGTGAAGTAGAAGATAACACTGGGAAAAAAAAAAGATGTTGAAGTGCCTATAAAGGTAATTTCCCATGCTAGACGACACCACCACACGTTCCTAAGAGATTAGTCAAAAAGGACCGAGGATTTGGAAAACTATCGGCTTTTATAATAATGTTTAAGCAGCTTTCTATCACTGCCCTTTGGTTCGAATCTCTAGAACAAAAATGTCTGGTATGCCAAGTTATGAAAGATCTGGTTACAAAGAACAGGATCGTCACTTTCGATGATTGTGGTGATAGCATTGGGGGTTGACGCAAAAAGCCCACGTAATGCGGCACTGATGGCCGATCGCACAGTGCAAAAGGCTATAAGATACTCCACGGGTGCTGTAAAAGTGGAGTTGTTAAATTTTGGAAGATTTTGTTATCCTTTGATTGTTGAAGGGATTTTGAAGTGGCTATTATTCTGGGAGGCCTATTCATTGCAGGGTGGAGCCTGAGTTGATAGGAAAAGGTGGCAGATGAAATTTTCAGTGGAAAGATGAAGAAGCGACCTCAACATTTGTAGGTTCCATGAGCAGAGTGGTGTTGAGCTTCCACATCGGTGATCTGCTATATCATACAAAGAAAAATATGAAGAAGAAGCACCATGACCGAAAAGTGAAAAAAACAAAGAGTTATGGTTTGGGGATTTGGTTGCTTTTATAACAATTCTAGGTGCGTGTGGTTCGAGCAAAGGCTCAAGTGCCAAATGAACGACCCATATCGATACCCGACTTTCCCTCATGGGGCAGGTTGAAATTGAAAACAACGGAGGTGGCGGTGTAAGCGTAATTTAGGTAATGGACAAGAATAAAAAACCCTATTTTGGGGCATGCTGAGATCAGCGAAAGAAGCAATCGAGGGCATACATCTTGATGAAGTCTGAGTATCAAGCGTCTTCTTCAGTCGTGTCGCGATGTTAAATCAGGCGCTTGGGGAGGCAACCCAATACTTATAGTTTTCTTCTAGTATGGTAGCATTTTATACTAATGGATTTTAATTTGCAGGCAATCACCAGGAAATTTTGAAGAAAAACTCACACCGCAAATGCATTGACGGAACGCGACGGCACGTCACGCACGCACGGACCGTCGTATGAATCTTATATGTCGTACAGCTATGTATTTCATTTTAGTTTTCAAAACTAACGCAACAAGTGAAGGAACCAGATGGACCATGCGCATATTGAGAAGGACAATCGTTGGGGACTCGTTGCCGTCAGTAATGGAGCGTTACACGACCCGACCCTGGTTGGGGAAATTTTGAAAAAATGGAACATTGTTAAAAAAAACACCCCTTAATTCACCCATTTGCTTCCCTCTTTCTGACATTTCACTCCCTTTTCAGCTTCAAACTTCCCACCTCCCTTCTCTTATCAATTAAAACACTTCCCAAAATTCCTTAAAGCACACTCTGTAATTAGTCGAGTCTGCTGAGCGTGGTTTCTGGTCTTGATCATGAAGTACCTCCATTGCTTTTTTTTCTCAAATTCAAGGTATGTGTCTCTTATTTCTACCCATTACCATTCATTTTTGTTTATTAATTAGAGATAGACTTTTCTTATTTATGGGTGTTCACTATTTGATCCAAATACTTGTGCTGAACATAGGGGAGAATCCTCAAAAATTCATTTTTAGAATTTAGAAAGAAATAGGTATTTAGCATCGCTAGTTTACTAGGTATTTGGCGTTAGAAAACATAGTGGTTATCACTAAAGTTTTCAAGTGAGTCCAAAGGGGATGATTGCATCCCCAGTTCTTTCACACTGAATGACAGGAACGAGACCCCAAGGAAGGAAAGTCATACCCACGATGGACAGTCATAGGATCTGTTCCAAATCCCAACTGTATGTTTTCTCCAAGTGTACACCAACGCGATACATGTGAAGGATCGTCGTTCCCCGACGGTCCGTTGCACAACGTTGTGTTTGTCAGAGGACCCTTGCACTAAGGGCTCTCACTTTTTATGATGTGTCCTCTGAGGACATCTCGATGACCTATCATTACCCTCGGCGGTCCGTCCTTCACAACAGTCGTTTGTCAATCATAGAACCCTCTCCTTAAGGGTTCCAGCAAATGGACATCGCGAGGGACCGTCATTGTCACGACGATCCATCCTGATTATCTGTATTACCAATAGACTTGTCAGAGATTTCCTTCAGGGGTTCTCCACTCAACATGTGACGTAAGACATTTATGTACCCTAGACGGTTTACGTCGTAATGACAACGAGCCGTTCACCTGGTCGTCATGTGTCACTATTACTGTAGAAAATTCATTATTAGCCCTTAGAGTCAGAGTTATTTTGTTTCACTTATTGTACTATCTCTTATAGAACCAACACAAGATCGATTGAGTTTACTCAGTGGCGTTCAAAAGTCTGTCGCCCGTCTTCTGTCTTGTCAGGTCTATCGATGAGAATGACCCCCGAGATACATTCCCCAGGCACTGCTGTACCACTTCAATCAGGGTTATGCCCAAAAAATAATGGGGCGTTCCAACGTTTTCATTGCCTCCAAGTCTAATGTGGAGCGCACACAGACCGGCACACCTACTGGGTCAGCTACACATGAAGAAAGAGCATCTAACTCCTTAGGAGTTTCGTGCTTGGAGAAAGCCTCAGGGTCTGCTGAAGTCCCTGCATCGCACAGCTGCACAGTCTGCCACGTCTAATGAGGCTGATAATTCTGATTTCACTCCCGGCTGACTGACTAGTGCTCTCACCTCGGTTTTCGACCAGCCCAAGAGGTGGTGTGTCGACGGGCAATATCATGTTTATTCAGACACAAAGTTTTTGAATGATAAAGTAGTCATGACACGGACCCTTACACTGGAGAGGTGGGTCCTTACGGGTAGTCTCCCCACCATGCCAGAGATCCACAATCTATTCACTGGACACCCACTGAAGTGGACAGCGCGTTCTTTTGGTCAGTATAGTGAGGAATTGGTCCGACAGTTCTACACCTCTTACGTGGCTACTCTCAGATCACAGATATATAGGCGGGCTTCCCCCTCCAAACAGGACCCACTTGAGCATCTCTGAGTATGTGGCATTCAAGTCAATATCTTCGTGCCTGACATTTACCGGTATCTATACGGCGAGGATGTTGATGCCAACCGTACCACTCTCACAGTTGAGTTCGACTACCGGTGGCAAATTTGTAAAGATCCATTGTGCGTGAGGCCATCACTGAGAGAGACCAACACGAGTGGAAGGCCATGCATCTTATCTGTTGATGGAGAGGTGGTGTCGACTGGATAAACTGATTCGAAGGGGCAAGTAAGGAGCTAACTTGACCTTCACGGAATAAGTTCTTCTGTTGATGTCCGCCACTACCTTTCCCCCAGGAAGCTATAATTATAGTCAAATTGATCGTGCAGTTTTGATGGCGTTAGATGATAGATCGGGTTCGAGGTGGATCTTCCTGGCTTATAAAATAGGCAAGCATGCACGAGAGGCTTTCACGGGTCACAACTACTTACCATTTTCAGTGAATGAATGCTTATCTTTCCCTAGCAGGTCCGAGGTGTGACCATATGGCACATTGGATCAGGGCGCTCAGACTTCGTTGGGCATTGTGATATCGACCTCTCAGGGATGAGGCAAAGAGGTGGATCCACGCAAATGTGGCCCCGTCCAGATTTGCTCACTATGTGGAAAATCTGGCTGATACGGTAGCAACAATTCGCACGCTATGTAGGCTGCTTCTGAAACAAACTACCTACCGAGGTAGAGTCTAGCTCGGGGTAGTAGCAATGCCCCGTGCTCCTCTGCTCAGCCCTTTCACCGCTATGGTCCCGCTTGATAGGGCACAGAAACTGAGGCACAGGATGGCTACACTTTTGCATCACATTCCAGCCATTGGATGAGAGGTCTATTGCTAGGGGAAACGAGCGATTGGAGTGTTAAAATGGTCCAGGCCAACAAATAGCGGAGATGTGAGGTTCATAAGCGCGTGGATTTTGCTGTGAGTGAGGCGTGCTAGCACGGCAAGCCCCTCAGGTGGAACGTGTCGAACCTTCAGGATACGTTCGAGAGTCTTTGAGGGACATTGATTAGATCATAGAGGATAGGGTTTGCCTGAGTTTGAGCCTTATGCAGATCATGCGGAGGAACATGAGGCGACCTTAGTCGCAAATCTTAGATTCCACCACCACCACCTTGAGGAGCATGCTAAAGATATTAAGTCGAGAGGAGGGTTTTTTGGATGAGGCTAGTAGAAAACACGGAAGAAGGATCGGCATTGATGATATGGAGACAGCGAGGAGAAACCCGCCGCTGATGAGGAGGACTGCGTTCGAATTAGGGATGTTAGAGTAAGATGATTGGGCAATCTAGCTCAGAGATGTGGAGATAGTGGAAGAACTGCTGTAGTGTTGTTTTGTGGAGGACACTATTGAGGGTGTCCAGATACAGAGCTAGGAGTTCGGGGAAAGCGGACCCACCAGGATTGTGTTAATTGTCGGGCACTTTGTGCCCCAGGTGGTTTCACCTACCCACTTCGTATTTAAATTTTTATACATTGGGAAAATGTATGTTTTTGTGGGGTGTGGGGTAATGGAAAAAGTGAATGCTAGGGTCAAGTCTGAGTAGCCCCTTCACTATCATCTGGGGGTTTCTGCTGTGTTCTCTTTTCCCCCAGAGATGATTGTTTTTCTTGTTGAACTGGCATGTCTAGATCTTGTGCAAATAATTGAAATCGAAACATAATGGCTAAAATGATATCTTGATGAAATGAAAATGATCTGCTGGACTAGGCATAGTAAATTGATAATGTTGGGCTCTAAGATGGACTAGAGATACAACAATGCTGACCCTAAGTCTAAAATTCGAACAGGTGTCTGATAATCTGGTAGAGTAATGAGAGGTGCAAGGAGTGTGAGGAGATTTGAATAGCCACATTTGTTAATGAGCTAGACGCCTTGTAGTCCTGCTAAACAAGTTGTAATAGGGACAATTAGGAAAAGGCATCATCGGCCCTGTTACTATATCCAAGTTTTAGCCGAATAAAAAAAACCACAATGAAATTAATCCTATTTGGATCAAAGATATTTGAGATTAAAATAGACCTTTCTTTTCACCCCAACTGATCTTTTCTGGGAAAATAATGTAGTGGCCTGGTCCTCTTGGACATGTGACCCTCATTCTTATGCCAAAAGAATAAGGTTTAAGTTTTGGGGCTAATGCATTAAACAAACCCTTTGATTGGCCTGACCTTGACTTTGGGTATTGTGTACTTGACTCATGGCGAAGCCATTGGAGTGAGGGTGGTATTATGAGGAATGATATGGAAAAGTGGGGGTTGAAATAACCAAAAAGAACAGAAGGAACA
The DNA here is from genome assembly GCA_027704765.1 of Solanum habrochaites. Lineage (NCBI taxonomy): Eukaryota > Viridiplantae > Streptophyta > Magnoliopsida > Solanales > Solanaceae > Solanum > Solanum habrochaites. Next base: position 37,473,675 of record JAKWJA010002499.1, on the reverse strand, counting down.
AACGTAAAGTGACTCAAGACACCAGTTGAAAGAAAAGTAAAACAAAACACTAAATACAAGCAAGAAAGAAGAGAGTCAATTACACAAAGATGAATAAAGAAGGGAAAATAGCCAAGGCGATGGAAAGAATATGAGAAATTGCGGCAATATAAATGATAAAAAATGGGTTATGTTAGTTGATATGTACAAGGAGGGAACAAAGTCACATAAATATACCCTAAAATAACCCCTACCTGGACTGGATCCCTTATGGGTACAAGCTAAGAAAAGTTACTATAGTGTATGGCAATATGATGACTGAGTGTGAATGTCTAAAAGTGACGTGTTGAAAAGTGAATCTTTAACTCAGACACTGACATCCTGGTGTGAAAAATGAGGGATGTTTGTTTTTGACAGTGAGGACACTAGCTTGCAATATCCGGGAGAAAAGTATTGAGCACCACGGTGAGAGATTGAGAAGATAGGTGTTAGTTTGTGGGAGTCAGTGTCATGATCCGGATTACCACATAATTCAAGCCTAATAGTGATAAATGCGTAAACATGATGATAAGTAATTCGGGTGGATAGCCAATAATTGCGAAAAAGCTAAAAACTGGATATTGATACAAAGATGGCAGTGAGTCATAGTGGTTCGCTTAGGAGAAGGGAAAAAACCACGAATTTAAAATTGAGGGTGTGATATACTGGTTTCACTGTATTTTTAATGATTCCTTAATTTGTGTGTAGTCAAAAAGCCGTTGTGTATTGATTTTTAGTAAGTCAGGTTATTTGCAGGGAAAATTGTCTAAAGGATGAACGCGTAGTTCTGGAGTAAGAAATGCTTTACAGAAAAGTTAGCAAATACGGAGCTTGTGACAGGTGTCATGCCTGTGAGTTCGTAGGTAGGATCGTAGTGATGAAGCTTGTGAGGAAGAGTGGGGAAGTTGACCGAAGTGTGGAGTACGAAGTGCATGAAGGACAATCGTATAAGCCATTTCGGGTCGGTACTTGCTGGTTCGTCTCGTGATGATCAGGAGAGAGTAGTCCCGGAGGGTACCAAATCCAAGAGTTTAAGTGTTATGGAACGGAGACCCTCGATGGGACCGTGCCGGTCGATGGTCCGTCATACGGTTCGAGAGAGGAATGAAAGAAATCAGCGAAGGATCGTTAAGTATAGGAGACGGAGGCCCCATGAAGGCCCGTAACGAGGTCCGTCGACCCAGACGGTTTTTGACAAGATTTTTCAACAACTAGAGTCCATTTATAGGTTTTTGTTTTTTTATAAAAGTATTAAAAATCACGTTTAGAGGTTACGGACTTTTAGTGGTTAGACCCCCCCAATTTTAGGTTTAAAAGATTCTTTGTTAGTAGATTATTTGGATATTAGATTTGGATTGTTACACTTTATCTGAACGTTGATTGATGGTGATTTTGTCGATAATAAGTAAAATTATGATTTTATTCTTCTCATTGAAAGTAAGTTATGAATTGCTAATAATAGAGATGTTTATATATGTGGGTTGTGTGTGGTGTGTGTGTGTGAATAGTTGTGATATGTTATGTGTAACTAAACTCCTAAAATATGATTGTGGGAATCATGGGTCGAATAATGAGGTTAAAAATCTAACTAAAATAAGACATTTTAGAATAGTATTTTGCATGTCTTGATAAGTCTTTTCTCTTTAGAGTCTTTTTAACGCATGGCCAACATCTAAGAACTCGCCTTTAATGATACTTGTTCGGACAAGGAAGTAGATAATAGGAAAAAGAATTTCAACAAGATGTAGCGGAGACTACATAAGAGGCTAGTATTATGGTCGAGTTAATGGACTTAGTCAAATATCGGAATAAAATGCTAAGATGAGGTAATAAAGGTAAGGTTATAATATAGCAACACACGTAAGCCGGACCAAGTGCGAGTGAAATTTTCTAGATGCTTTTTTTTTTTTTTTTTTTTTTTTGTTTTTTTTCTGGACAAGTATTTGAAATACGCTTTAACTTGCACTTTGTATGCAAATTACTAGGCTAAGATTGTTATAGTTAGAATATCAAGTTCAGTAACATGTGGGAAAACTTAACCCTAGTACTTTTATAATTTATAACGCAACATTGAACTTGTAGTTGTCTACTTTAAATTTAGCTAAAAGTTTCTTCGTTTGATTTAGAAATAAAAAAACCCCTTTTATTTACTTTGTTTTGCCAAGGAAAAAGTAATTATTAAATAAATTGTAATAATAGATCAAGTTACGTCGAATATTTTTCTCGTGGGAAAGATCCCAAACCTCATTAGTTGGGTTCTTTACTGGAACGGGACTGCTTTATTCTTATTTGAGAAGTAATTATCCTTTCGTTTGAGCGGTATCATTACGCGTCCTTAGCAAGTTATTTGATTGTTGTAATTTAAATGTAGACTAAGGGTGGAATGTTAGGGACATTAAGGTGTCAAAATAAAGGGACGGTTACATAATTCTTAAGTATGCGTGGATATGGAAAATATCGATTTTATATTATAGGATTTTTGAAGTTCGCCTCAAATTTATAAGTTCGCAGTTTTTTCCATAGAATTAAATGGAGGATAAAAGAATAAATGACTAAAACCTAATTAGAATAATTTTTGTGGGAACCAAAAATTGAGAGGAAACAACCAGGGAGCTGTACCAAAAGGGAAAATAAAAGTCCCCCCCCCCCACCTCCTGTCGTATTCCTGTTCTTCTAATTTTTTTTTCTTGCATTCTTGCATGCCTTTCTTCCCGTTCACTTTACTTATTCTTATTTTTTGGTACATTGTTGGTCTTGGATGCTAGTCGTTGATCTTTCTTCTTCTTGAATCAGATTTATCTAATTTAATCAGAGGATCATATTTCATTGTGTATCAATTGGAATTACTTCATAAGTGATTGGGTTCACACATTATTGTTTTGGTAAGTAAAATTAATAGTCTTTTGAATTAATTCTTCATCATCTGGGTACCTGCTTTTTTTTGACATTTTGCATTCTCGTTTCCAACATATGATTGTATATGTTTCAACAGTTGACTATTGGAATAGATTCTAGTCTTCTGTGTGGACAACAGAAGTGATTTCAATCGCAGTATTATGAATTAAACATAGGTCATAACAGAGAACGGACACAGACATTTGACACATCCCCTTTCTTCACTTATTTGCTTTTCGTTTGACTCTTACCTGATTCTGCCTTCCTTTTTACATCCTTTTTTTCTCTTCTCCTTTCTCCTTCCGTTTTTCTTTATCTATCGCCCCTCGTTGTCCTAGCGTGACACCCTCAACAACTTCACTTGTTTCGTGTTTATTTTACACCACTTCTTCCTTCTTGCTCTCTGATCCATCCCTCCCCGCATCCGGTACCCACTGGCGTTTTTGTTGCTGCTATGTTATCCAGTCCCCTTCGTGCGCGTCCCATTCTTGATTTTACCTCTTTCTCCTCCTCTAAGCACTTCTCCGTCCTCCTCTCCCACTCCTGGACCCCCCCTCCTTACCTTGCGCTCCTATCACGCCACATTTTCCTGTCCGCTTGTTCTCTGGCTCTTTATTATCTTCTCTTACCCGCTGCCTCTCGCCAGTTTTTCCTCTTCCCTTAGTCCGCTTACTTTTTTCACCGGTACTTTGTTCGTTTTCTTAATCCCCAATATATAACTTACATATGTAGCAGCATATGACTTACATGTCGCAACAAAATAGTCATGTGTTGCAACATATGAGTTATTCATTTAGTTACATCATGTGATTTATGTTTCACAACAGAATAGTTATAAGTAGCAACGTTTGACTTATATTCCGTAACAAAATAGAAATATATTGCAACATATAACTTACACACGTTACCACATGTAATTTATTTGTTGCAACATAAAAGTTATATGTAGCAACATATGACTTTCATGTTACAACAAAATAGTCATATGTTGCCACATATAACATTTCTTCATTAGTATTAAATGCTTTTTAATTAAATTCTTCAGGTACAATAAATGGAGGTATTCTTTCTAATAAATAATTGTCATGGATAATGGGTCGAGAAGAAAAATTGATATATTTGGCGTAGGAAGGATGGTAAGAAACGGAGAGGATCGGTTGGGATGAATGTCGAAAGAAATATTTTTTATCATGATTTTGTGAATTTAGCTATCCAAATTTCAGGATTCAATTATCAACCGAAAGATCTTGTCATGAGTTACATTCCCCATTTTTTTAAAATGAAAAGGTCTTGCCTTTTAAAAAAACTAGTCAACTTAGTTTGCTTGTTTATTTGGAAGGAGCAGAAAGATCTCCCATATTAATAGTCTAGATGACGAATTTGATGTTGTGGACGTGAATAATCACGATGATGAAATTGGAATAGGTGAAGTGTCGGACTCTAAGAGCAACAATCCTGCTACTACCATTATTGAAAGCAACAATCTAGTTTCTTCTCAAACATCACGTGTGAATAAATTTTTAGATTATGAAACCAATGTTTATAAGGGAATGTCATTCAAGAACAGAGAAGAATTGGCAAATTCATTGAAAATTGCTTGCTTGAAAAATATTTTAGACTGAAAAGGTGATCAATTCTTATAATGTGTTTCTTTTAAATGTTCATATTTTGTGTGCAATTGGCGGTTGAGGGATGTAAAATTTACAAGTAGCTACAACTTTGTCATTAGTATCTACGAAGATTACCATACGTATGGTTCAGAGCATCTTACAAGTCATAATCTGCATGACACGACAAAATGCATAGGTAAGTACTTTGAAAATAGGTTTCCGAATGGTAAAGGGTCATCCACCAGATACATGTCAAATCAACTCCACACAAAATTGGGTTGTAATTAAGCTATTGAAAGATTTATAAGGTCATCGAGCATGCTAAGTTTAATGTTAGGGGAACACATGAGCACGAGTATGTAGTGCTTAATGCGTAATGTTATATGCTTGAAGCTGTAAATTCAGGAAGCACGACATTGTTTCTCAATGAAAATGGTAGGTCCAAATACTTCTTTGTATCATATGCCGCTTGGATAATTAATTCTCAAGAAATGAGAAATATAATAGTTGTTGATGGGACATTCTTGAGCAGCAAATTTGAAGGAGTCTTGCTATTAGTGGCGGCACAAGATGCTAAGAATTATATATTTCCAGTGCTTTCTATGTTGTGGACAAGGAATGTGATGTCTTATAAGAAGCTTTGTAGATGTTACTGATGAGTTCTACATTATTTCTGATAGGCATCAAAGTATTTGAAAGATGGTTTCGACTATCTATCTTATATCTCCTTATGATTGTTGCATGAGACACCTTGGGGAAATATTCGAAATAATTTTCACAATTCAAAAGTAGTGTCTCATTTTTATAAATAAGTAAAGGCGCACGATATATGTGAGTTCAATGACCATTTCAATCAAATAAAGATTTGGTACCAAAGGTGGTTGAAGCTCTTGAACTTATTGGATTCCACACATAAAGTAGGGCATTTTACTGGTGAAATAGGTATATTATTATGTATACCATCTTATTTGAGTTTATTGTAATTTTATGTGTCTCGTTTGATTTTTATTTTTTTATTGTGTAGATATTACATTACTACGTCAAACATCGGGAAGTTGGTGAATTCTATGTTTGATGTTGAAAGAGAATTTTCCATTGTTACTCCATTTGATGAAATAAACAGGAGATCTGCACTTTTAGTTCACCAGAGGCGTATGGAGCTAGTGAACTCTGTAAATAGATTTGTTCTTTCAATTGAAAAGACAAATCAAATTGTATCAATGCAGGTAACAAGTTTTTGTCTATTAAATCGCTAACTAAAACTTCAGTGCCACTGGCCATGGTGATCTTGCTACGGTGAATCTACCAAAAAGTACTTGTACTTGTAGAATTTTTGACTTGGATAAAATTCCTTGTCCACATGACATGACAGCAATTTGATCCCAATATGGTGTCTATTTTGGAAATCAGATTTATGAGTACTCCTCTCCATATTATTCATTGAAATAATACATAATGAAATATTGTGAGAAAATTCACCCAGAGCCATCAAAAGATTCTTGGATTGTCCCTTTGGATATCATAGAGAGAGAAATACCTCCTTCATATGTTGATCAAACCAAAACTAGAAGAAGGAATATAACAGATAGTGAGGGTTGGTTAATTTTTCCAACAAGAAAAAACAAGTGTTCCATATGTAGGGACATTGGCCACAAAATAACGACGTGCCCAAATCGAAATGCTTCATAAGTATTGTGGAATTTTAATGAATGTTCTTTTTTATTTTAGGATTATGTTACATTTATTATTATCTTAATTGAATCAACTTATGTTATTTATATAAAATGTATGATTATTTAATTATGTATGCATTTGTGCCAACATAAGACAACTATATGACAATTATGTGTTACAAGTACCATAGAAAATGAATATGTTCCAACATATGTCAATTGGGTGTTAGAAGTACCACAGAAAATGAATATGTTCCAACTTATTTTTAAAGAATAATTACGTGTAAGGTGTGCGAACAATTAATCAATCATATTACTGTCGTTGGTTTAACTTTCAAGAAAAAACTTAATGAAGACTCTTCTTACTTTACCGTTTTTAAAAAAAAATAAGTACTTTCATTTGAAAAGTCAAAAGTTATTTTTTCTCTTATCTTCTCTTCTCTTCTTCGTCTTCAATGTTGCAACTTTACAAATTTCATTATATAAGAAGAACACAACTATATTGTTTCATTCAATTTTCTCCAATGTGAATAAGAAATCTTCAAAAATTACAATGAGTAAAAAAGCTTCATTGAATCTCTTCTGAGGGAACTACTAATTGATATCATTTAAAGGATTGCTTCCTACTCGTTGAGAGATTTAATGAGGGTTAAATTAAGGTATGTATGTATAATCAATTTTTGCTCTTTAATTTTAATTTTTAACCATTCAATTTGATTTCTCCGTTTCAGGTCCTCAATGAAGTTGCTAATGAACCTTCTGTATATCAGAAGGTAACATTAGTCTTTCTTATCGTAGTTGGTCGATTGATAAACAAGTCATTTCTTTCCTTGAAATGTGCAGAGCATCGGGAAATATAAAAGTCTTATACAGAAAAGGTTTTGTAATTTTTAATGTTTTTAGAATGTTTTCACATTTTATCAATGTATTTTGTATTTTAAATGTGTTATTTATTTTTTTTAGTTTGATTTTTTTAACCGTTGCAATCCAACTGCATTGGGAATGATTAATCAAGCAGCAGACAATGTCCATAGTGGTGATGAGTATGTGATTGTCATAATTTCAATCTTCAATGGCGGTGAATCCATGAGACAAGGCATGACGTTCATTGCCAACGTGAGAAAAATAGAGCCACTAAAAGTGAGAAGATGTAGACATCATTTGCGAAATATTTTAGGTGGAATGTGGGTACCAGGAGCTCGTTTGTTGGGAGGAAGACCTATTTGTTGCATTGTTCATCAATTTGAGAAAATCGTTAACATGAATGGCTGGCCTAGGTAAAGGGACAATTAAGATGAATATATTCTTTGTGATTTTTGTAGTTGTGATCTAGGACTAGATTATGTAATTCAAAAATTCTTCCTTGTACCGCTGTGTGGTATTAATTAAATTGTCATTTGTGGAAACATATGTAAAGAACTGTCACCTATCTATCTTTTTTTATCTTAATTTGAATCAACATATATGTTATGTTATTTATTAAAAAAAGTGTGATTTATTTTGAACTAATGCATCTATGGCAACAGCTGACAATTATGTCTTGCTACTTACAACAGAATATTTCATCTTTGCAACATATGACAATTATGTGTTGCTACTACAACAGAATGTTTCATTTATTGGCAATATATGACAATTATGTGTTGCTACTTACAACAAAATATTTCATATGTGATAACATATGACAATTATGTGTTGCTACTTACAGCAAAATATTGCATTTGTGGCAACATTTGACAATTATGTGTTGCTAGTTACAACATCATATTGTATATGTTCCAATATATGTCAATTATGTGTTAGATTTTCCAAGTGAATATTGCATATGTTCCAACATATGTCAAATATGTATTACAAGTACAACGGAAAATGCATTTGTCCCCACATATTTCTAAAAACTAATTACGTATAAGGTGTGTCAACAACCAATCAATCATTACTGTTGTCATGACCGAGGAGCACCCCATTAAGTAACATGGTGTACTTGACCCCTTGGAGTTCTTATACAAGCCCATAGACATCATTCATTGCATTGTCATAGGAATAACTTTTTATAGAACATCATATGCTAGAACATCACTTCATATATATATATATATAATATTATAATACATAGTTAGACTCTAAGTCTCTTTAGCCATCTTAGACTCAACATCAATAGAATAGATTAGGAACATGACCCTTAACAACATACAATAACATCTAAGTCATTACATAACTTTTGAATAAGAACTTGACATAGGAAATCCTTGAATCTTAAGAATCCCTTTTTGAACATGGAAAATCTATTCAAGTTCTTAACATTCGGAGACATCCTCTAGCGATCACTCCTACACTCTATGTAAAATATGAAGAAGAGTGGTATTAGTACAAGAATGCACTAAGTATGACAACCATGTAAAAACATGTATTTAAAGAGGACATTTAGTTACAAACAATGCATCATGTCTTTTGTAAAACTTCATTAATATTGATAAGTAAGCACAATATAGTTCACATACTTCATATAGACATGTACAATAGTCATAACACCACATAAAGCCACATATTACATTTAAGTCACATTCATCATTTACTTAACATATATATTTCTTTTACCTTAACTTTTTTACCCCAAAGTAATTTTTTAATAGCACTTAGTGCAATGCATGAATAGTGTCCCATTCCACCATCCACACTCAATTATTACCTTAAGGTTAGCAAGGTGAACGTTCAAACAACCTTTATTAACTCAAACATGTATAATCATAGAAGTACAGCATATCATGAAACACATACGAACCAACATAAGTCATGAACACATATAAGACTCATTCACATCTCACTTCTTAATTATAACCCATTTAGTATTTATACTCATTCCAAGACAACATACAAGTCAACACTACCAATATCATCATTAAGAGGCAATAATCAACAAATGCATATTTAAACTTCATTTAATTAATACATCATAAGACCTTACTCATAATCCCAATCTATGCCTACTAGTGCAACGTACATTTGAAGCCCCATAACCTAACACATGCTAAATAAACCCACAAAGAGACCACAAGAATTACCACTTACTTCATGCATCAACCTGACAAATACAACCAACTAACTATATGCATATTAAGTAAGACCTTTATCATATAGCCAATAAGACCAACATCATGCATAATATCATACAAGTAGACTAATACTACAGTGTCATGCACAATAGACATATACATATACATATACATATACATATACATATACATATACATGTACATGTACATATAGAACTCCCTCTTAGAACTCCTTTCAAGAGCTACTTGTGCAATGTATAGGTAAGTTCGATACTCTCACCTACACTAAGCATCTTCCCTAAGGTGATATTTATTAGGGTTCATTATCTTTACTTCCATTGTTCATTTAACATTAGGGAAACTTTGTCTTCAACCAACATGAGGTCATGTGAGCAAACAAAGGAATTCGGTGTCATCCCCTCATACCGAAAGAAGGGCATCTTGCTTGCCAAGGTAAGACATTAACATCATGCTAGAATATTAGGTGGATCCACTTGTTAGGTCCTATGAGGGAAACATAGCTAAGGAACTAGGAGATGTATGATTGAAACCCTATTTATGCCAATTGGGCATTGTAGTTTCCACCTCATGAGGTCATTTGGTGAACATGCCTTCCCTCTTGGGAAGGGTCACCCCTCATTTGTCAATTTCACTCGGTTCTAAGCTAAGTTTCATTTTTTGAAAAACCTTTTATTATTATTTCTTCATAAAAATACGATTTAGGAGATTAACCCCCCATATTCATAGCTCATATGTTATAGATGAAAATATCCTTTCATCAACGTTACTCATGTGCAAAATCTTTCACATGGACATAGCATATTTAAATCAAAGTCTAGTTTAGAGAACAATTGCGAAAGACTTTTCAAAACACCCTACTTTACTAGATTATCATAACATGTTTTATGCATACATTGATGTGTGTTTATGTGTACTTATATGAGGAAACCTTTCACATGAACACATTTAGACACTACACATATTCATACTTTATCATATCATATACTTGACATCATAACATATATTTCATGTTCATAGCTTAATCATGAATTAATACTATGTACATAGAAAATTATCCTAGGAACTATCCTAAAAGGTACACATGTGCAATGTATAGGCAAAGTCCCATACACTTACCTATACTAGTACACTATCAACTCTCATTCTAGTTAAGATAAATTTTCATAATTTCATGAACATATACTTTACATGCATAGTCGTAGAAAATGGTGCATATGAGAAGTAACCTTTCTTTAATCACCATGAATCTATCTTACTCATAGATATGCATGAGGTGTGTGTGTATGCATTGGTCAACATGATCAAATAATGATAACAACATAGTATTGAGGCAGCCACCCTATAAAGATCAAAATACACATTCATGTCCCTCAAGTCATAGACAACTCACACATAGAGTATTAGGGACTATAGACCACAAACACAAACATTATAGCATAGGAGACAAGACATATTCATCATTTGAATCTAAGACTCCTAATCATGCTTAAGACCACACATTTATATAGGGGTAAATATGTAGGAGGTCATTCATCAATAGTAATTCATCAATGTTAAACAAATAGACCATACCTAACCTTAACATCTTCATCCACATATAGGAAACATCATCAATACACTTAGAACGTGGTACTAGAATAGACAACTAGGCATACAATCTCATGTGTTGATCATCATAATCACACTTCACAACATCAATTGCCTTCAATTCCATGATCACATCATATAGAAAATGACAAGAATGTAAACTCCGCCACCATAAATGGACCATACCATACAATTTTAATTCAACTACCATAGGGCTAGGGATTAGGGTGAACTTACCAAATCTACAAGCTTTGATCATCATTGATAAATTACCAATAATTCATAATCTATTCATATAAAAATAGTAGAAATAGGCATCGTAACATAATCAAAATCACAATTCATCAACATCTAGACAAGATCATAAAACCCACATTATAGGCCAATTTGAGAATAAGGGAAGATCATGGGTTTTTAATGAAATTTGATTGAAACTAATCTTAAAAATAGTCTCTAATCATAAATTATCATGATAATTCTTTTGAAATCAATTTAACAATGAACCCGTAGCTAGATTGAAAGACAGGCAATTTGATCATAGAATCTTCTTTGAAAAATATTGAAGGAACTCCTTAGATGAAAGGTTAACTAAGGATAAAGGATTAACATACCTAACTATATGAGAAACAATTAAAACTTGAAGAATAAAGCATGAGAATCCATCCCCTAGGCTGCTCTTGAGCTTGATGTCCAATGGAGGTTTCTAGAGAGAGTTTCTTCAATTTGATGAATAAAGTCTAATTGGGGTTTTTATTTTAATTTTCCAACTTAAAATACCTAAAATAGATAAAATAACTGCATTGACCCTATTTGGAACGTGAAATTAATTTCCCAATTCAGCCCCTAAGTTGGAAACGCCTAGACAGAAAGTTGCAGGCTCAATCGACGGTGGTAGTCGACGGATCGTTGGTGGAACGATGGCCCATCCTTCACCTCCTTCGTTTTAGACTGAGAACCCATTTTTGGGGGCTTACTCACATGCCTAAGTGTGCAGCAACACCCCCAATCGATGGGGTGTAGTCCATAGTACGGGGCGTTATTTGCAAGTCGTCAAATGACACTGACAAGGCAGTATACTGCCTGCTTTTGGGTCCTCCTCATAGACCCTTTGGATGGTCCTTAGGGAGTCGTTCCCGAACGTTTCGACCCAATTTAAGATTGTATACATATTAGGTACCACCTTATAAATTTGAAGACCAAACAACACGTAAAATATGCAAAGGCACACTAGAACATCTAAAGGCTAGCTTTCAAACGTCTTGGGCGTTCTTGGACGTTCTTAGACATCTGACCTCCAAACATCTTCAAATAAACTATACATTCTGTAAAACACTTTATGAGAATGTTATTATCTTTTTAAGGCACATGTGAGGCTCTAGCTACCTTAGTTCATTTTGAGGGTCCTCAAAACTATCATTGGAACAACTTTCAATAATAAAATAATTACGACTCTTCATATTTTTACCTTTTTTTGAAAAGTCAATCCTAGTATTGTATTCTCTTCTCTTGCAACTTTTCACATTTGTTGGCATTATATGAGAAAAGAACAAAAGGGAGAAGTAAAAAGTTGTCACTTCTCTTCTCCTCTTCATCTTGAAAACGCATCTGGTCCTTTTATTTAATTTTCTCAAAATTAGTTTCAAATATAAAAACCTACGTTGAAACCTTTCCAAGGGATTTAAAGATTGATATTATTGAAAGGATTGCGTCCTACTCCCTCAGAGATTTAACGAATGTTAAATTGAGGTAAATTTATGTATTGATCAATTTTTGTTCTTTTATTTAATTTCTTAACCATTTGATTTCATTTCTCAGTTTCACGGTCCTTAATGAAGTCCCTAATGAACTTTCTGTATATTATAAGGTAACATTGTTCACCAAACTTGAATCTAGATGGTCGATTGCTCAACAAGCCATTTCTTTTCTAGAAATGTGTAGAGCATCAAGAAATTTAGAAGCCTTATACAGAAAAGGCATGGAAATTTTTAATGTTTTTCATATATATTCATGTTTTTATCAATGTATTCTGCCTTTTAAATGTGTTATTTCTTCTATAGTTTAATTTTTTGAACCTTAACAATCCAAATGCATTGAGAATGCTTAAGGAAGTAGTAGATGATGGTTGCAGTGGTGCAAAGTATGTGCTTTCAATAATTTCAATCTTCAATGGCGGAGAATCCATGAGAGAAGGCTTAATCTTCATTAAGAACATAAAAGAAATTGATCCACTAAAAGAGAGAAGATGTCATCAGCATTTGGGATCATTTTAGGTTGAATGTGGGTTCTAGAACCTAATTTGTTGGGAGAAAGACCCATTTATTGCACTGTTCATCAACCTTGGCAAATCTCTTGAATGAATTGTTATATGTGGCAACATATGTACATAATTTGAAAACATATAATGAAAAAAGCAGCATTTTTGTGTTTTTGCATTGATTTTTGAATTTGTTCTTTATAAAATATATTTTTAATAGTGTTCTTATTTTTACCATCTTTGAAATGTCATTTATTGTTATATATGCACGTTCTTATAAAATATTGAATTTAACAATTTAAATTGCAACAGATATGTCAAATCTAGGTTTACCCCCTAGACATAACCGGCGTCGTCATCCTTTCGAAAAACTAAGACTAGCCTCTTAGTTTCATGTCATTACATTCATAGGTTGAAATATGCGGAAAATTTAAAACTTTTATTTTCTCTACTCGATGTTTCATAGACCTCTACATAACATAAATATATATTTCATATCGGGTATATATCGAACCCTTCATATATGAAGAATTACATAGCCTTCTACTTTTATTGCAACATATATCTAAAAATATAGCAATGACTCAGTGATTGTCTGTCTACATACCATCTAAACTTGGATATCCCCAAGATATGCCTAGCCTCTTACATCAATTTAAATAACAAGACCATGTATAAGTCCATACGAAAGGTACAATATTTAAATAACAGGAAAGAATGTAGAGTCATAATCTCAAATAAACAATCAAAGCTTGAAGTGGACATGGTTGCCTCTGAAAGTTAAGGACCTACCCTACTTGGAGGAAAGGAAGAATTCAAGGGCCTTCAATAAGTACGCCTTCCAAACTCCATACAACCCGAAACCGGAACACACGCAACTAAATGTTTTGGGACAAGGGAAGAAAATAATGGTTAGTCACTTCCCAAGTGTACTTAGTAATACGTATCCACATAAGAAGAAAACATGCTAAACAGGGATCTTTTTATCAAAACAATGCTATTTTTAAAACCCCTTTTGGGATTCTGGCAAATTCAAGTAGGTCATATTAATCAACAAAACTTCTGGGTACGATCCCAACAAGTAACACTTATCCCAACACACTTAGAATCATGATTTACTAAAACCCTAACATCAAGGAATAATATCAGATGAATGAATCAGAGTTAAACATGACATAATAAGAAATACAACTACTCACAAGTTCTTCTCAAGTCAAGAAGTGCAATGACCAAGCAAAGACCCATAACATTACTCAATCAAGTATCTTCAACAAGAAAACATGACCAATCTCCAACTTTACATATTATGGAATTTAGACTTGCATATAATCTTATATTATAACTATAATCCATGGCATATCCATAAACGAAAAAATCAACATATAATATAAACAATATGACATGTTCATAACATATATACATCATACATTATATTAACATAAACATATAAGAACCTCGTCATAAGACTCCCTCAAGACTAAATAGTTCAATGTCCAGGTAGAGTCCCATACCGCTACCTAGACTAAGCTAGACCCCTTAGGTTATCCAAGTTAGAGTTCAAGTCCTTAATTTGTTTAAAATTTTGGGAACATCTTAACCTAACCGCCTAGAACCAATTAGATAGTTTGGAAATCTGGTGTCCATAAAAACCCTACACACCGGTAAGAATCGGACTACTTGCCCAAGGTAGTATCAAACATAAAATTCGCAACTACTGGATCCACTAGCAAGTGATTCCTATGGGGGAAACATAGTTTCAAGAACATAGAAGATTTTTAGTTAGAACCTCTTTATGCGCATGAATTAGAGCTCCCCATCTCAAGAGTATGTGTAACTCCTACCTTCCTATGTGGGAAGGGACACTCCCGCTATCTAGTTCACTCGTGCAAGCTAGAGTTCCTTTTTGAAATGTCCTTTAAAAGCCTTTTCAATACAATCGTAACTTCAATTTTAGGACATAGGGTCTACCTTGTATAATCATTTCATAAATAGATCAATAAGAAATTGTATAGTTTTTAATTTCTTTTCAAACACAATTCATATAAGTGAGGTGAACACTTTAAGCATTTTCATAACATTTTAAAAGCAACATTGGTATTTTTTTCCCACAATCCTTGTAGCACATCACACCTTAATAAACTTCACAACATAGTAAACACATTTCAATATTCAACATTAACACCAATTCTATATCTTAATATAACCATCTACTCCAATGTAATATCAAATAGCTTAACAACATTTAATCGCAATTGGAGTAAAGATGAGATTCTAAGACTTACAAGTTCTTTCTCATATCCTAATCAACAAGGTCTTCCCATCTTACCCATAACTCAAAACCCACTACTTTGGGAGTAACAATCATACAACAACAGACATGATAATCAATAGAAAACAAGGTCAATTGCCATCTTCTAACCATAGTTCATATTTAGATCACAACTTTAGACAACATACATAGGCTAATTTCACAATATAATTCATAACCTAAATTAAATCTCAAGAACTAGCATGATTAATATATAAATCATCTTAATTCAACCATAATAGCACCATAGTATAGTAATCTAATCAACAACAAACGCAATTGAATGATCAACATACAACATAAGTCAAGATCCCTACCTAGGGTTAGGGATAGAGGATCTCGTTCTTCAATTTGACCAAACCATCAACAATTATCATAAAAAAGTTGAATTACATGTAAATATACTCAATATAACCCTAAGAATTTACCAACAACTCAATCAATAACTTCAATTTCGTAATTAAATGAAACCATAAGAAAACTCAACTTTTTGAAATCCTTTTTGAAGGAACCCTGGAGGAAAGATATCAAAGGTTGAATCGAACTCTAACATATGTTTCTCAACAATTTTGATGAATATCCCACCCTTTTCTAAGCCCGGCAACCCTAGTCTGTGCTAGCCTTCATGGTGATTCTTGTTAGAGAGACAAGATAAGAGAGAAGAAGAGGGTTATTTTTCAGAGTTGATTTTAGTTTAGTGAAGGTTAAGAATATTTAATTAGGGGCTTTACCATTAACTTAATTAGTTTCCCTTTCATTCACTTCTACCCTAACCCATTTAATTATTTTAAATGAAATCATTAAAATCCATCAGTGAAATTCGACCCTCACCAACGAGACCCCGTCGACGGTCCGTCGGTGGGTCAACCGGCAGGCCTCCCTCCGTCTTTTACTTCCGCCGTATCTTTCAGAGACTTTGCAGGTGAGGCTTCCTCCAATTTTTTAAGTATTAGATGACGGTTTCCTCGACGCCTCGTGGAGCCCATGACGTCGCGTCGTCCCTTCCGTCGAGTGTAACAGTAGCTAGGTAAACTAGGGTCTTCAATATCTTTATAAGTGAGGGACTACGGTGACCTTATAAGCCCCTTTGGGAAACTTACGGACCATCGTCTACCCCGTCTATGCACACTGCGCTGCCATTCACCGTGATCAGAACTGCAATGGTTTCTTCCTCGAGGGCTCTTGGTTGTCCCTTCGAGGTCGTACCAGACATTTCAAAATCATGAAACCATCCAAACCCCCATTATATACTTTACACTCATTGTACGTACATTTTTTAACTCCTAAACGTTAGTAAACGGCAAGGCACACTAATCACCTCTTTGAACAACGTTTCCGGACGTTTTGGACAGTTTTGGTTTCTTGAAAACCTTCTAAATGACATATATTCTTTAAAAATGGTCTTAGAAATAGTGTTTAGACTTTATGACACCTATATTAGGATTTTTCATGAGTCTTGGATTTTCAAGGTGTTACAAAAATGACATTCACATACTGCACAAATGCATCAACAAGTGTATTTCAATATCAATTTATTTGTATGTTTTCATGTCTTAATCAAAAGATAAAAGTGGGCATCAATTTACCTCATCAGTCCAGCACTTACTGGGTTGAGAGAATACGTAGAACCGGTCATTCTTCTTTGGACATGCAACTACAAAATCAAGTTATTTGAAGTCAAGATCAGAGCAATTGGCTCAATATGTGATCGTCATTGTCTCTTCTGCAATTGTATAATCATTATAAATAATTGACTATATTTTTTTGCATGATGCTTGTAAAAGACCCTCGTTTATCCATTGCGAGAAGGATGACATTAGTTCAGTTGGATCCTTGTTGTCAATGTTAAAACTTTCAAATGGATATTGTTGCTTCACATCACAACTGACGACTTTGACTTTCTTCATTTTCTTTCTCTTTCTTTTTCCCTTTCGCTTTCTCTTTTTGCTTCTCCTTCTTATTTTCCTTCCGCTTCTCCTCCTCCTTCTCCTTCTCCTCCTTTTCCTTCTGCTCCTTTCTCTTTATTCTCACTAATTATATATAATGATTGGGAAATAGATTTTTTCAACCTCCTACACTTCAAAGGATGTGAAATCTACTTTAATGTATGAACATCAATATTATAAGTCATTTCCTTAAAATATCAATGCGTTCTTTAACAAGACTAATAAAATAATCATGTTGCTGCTCACATTCTTCGATAGACAAAAAAAAATATTTGATGTTAAAAGAGGAAGCTTGAGTTGTTGTCATGGATGAAGCTGATGTTAGAAGAGGAAGCTTGAGTTGTTGTCATGGATGAAGCTTCTTGTATCATTTCATCTACAAGGTAAATAAGAAAATGTTAAGCGTTTACAATTGATTATAAAATAATAATTGATAGCAATTTATAATTATGTTGACACAAATGGATAGTTTGTTGTCACAATTGTATCTATTGTTGCCACAAATGAATCTTTGTTTCCACAGATGAATCTTTTGTTGCCACATATCACCATTTTGTTGCCCTAACGCATAGGTGAGATGTTCCAACATATGACAACTCTATTGGAATATGCACCAACATATCACTAAAATGTGGTAACATATGATATATCTTTTAACAAATGAAATATATGTTGGACAACTGAACAAGACTATATTTCTAAAATCATATCAACAAAATCTCCACAAAAAGCACAAACAAAGCAACAAAAAAATGCCTTTTCAATGAATGTTAACAATACATATATATTTCCTCAAAATTAGGGATTTTTTTTATTTGTTAATTTTTTTTCAAAAACAATAAATAACATGTATCATTACTTCATTATTTAATTTTCACGTCTATATAACGATTTATCATTCATTAATTCAACAAAAAAAACTTAGTATTATTCCAAATTGCAAAAAAAATCAAATAAATGACTTACCCATTTTAAGTCGAACACTATTTCAATTCAAAAAGTAGAGAGATTCACGACTGGAGATGACGAAAAATATTTTGTATAGAATATTTTTTTTGATATCGGATTTTTAAATTTCTAAGGAAGACGAAGAATAGAAGAGACAAGAAGAAAAATAGAATTTTTATTTTTTAAAAAGGTTTGGATTGAATTATAACACTAACTTTAGATCATTGTTATCCATTGTATTGTATTGTATCGTTACTATACCTACAAATGTTTGTTCTGATTGTTACTTAAATTGTATTGTATTGTATTGTTAAATGTTGTTGTTGCGTAACAATTGAAACCACTATTTTATGGAACAGCCAATTTGGTGTATTCCCATTGTTACTTAATTTATTTTCCAATTATATATTTACATAATATTTTTTTATTTTTTTTTAGTTGAATACCCTTGGAGGGGTAGGGGCTGAGCAACACCCCCAAGCTTTATCATTAATAACAAAAACATAATACTACCTAAGATGATTTAGAGTTAACTTCCCGAACGAAGTTAACTCTTCCCCTTACACCAAAGATGAAATCAAAATGCTAATTACCTATGACAGGATCTTCTCAATACCAAAGCCATCTAG
Source organism: Solanum habrochaites (assembly GCA_027704765.1). Classification (NCBI taxonomy): domain Eukaryota; kingdom Viridiplantae; phylum Streptophyta; class Magnoliopsida; order Solanales; family Solanaceae; genus Solanum; species Solanum habrochaites. The sequence continues at coordinate 37,454,733 of JAKWJA010002499.1, read as the reverse complement.
AAGAAATAAACTAGGGAAACTCCTCCCTTTACAAGAAAGCCTAATAATATACCAACCTATTCAAAGTAGCTATAATTCTAATTATACTAGTTGGAAAGATAATAGGATAATCAAGGAGGTCCTTAATCCTTTTGTCTTTTCATCTCTAAAACTAGGCATTGCAAAAGATCAAGATAGTAGTATGATTTTGCTTCCTTAGGAATGTGATGGATGTGTGAGTAACCTGTGAAAAGTTATACTTTGTGGCTATTGATTTTGAAAGTGCATAAGGCCCACACCCAATTAGCTCCCTGAAAACATTGTAAGCAATTGAAGTTCTGGCTTGAGAGATGAGGTTTTGTAGCTTCCCAACGGGCTTGTGATATGCTCATAGGAAGACTGAGCCTTCTAAGATCCCAATGCACAACACCAATTGGGAGTCTAGTCCAGTATTATGTTCCTATACCTAGTTCAATGCCTCAGTCAAACAAAAAATTGTTGCCTCAATTTACGTCTGTGTAGTACCCTCGTCAAGTGAAGTGCTGTTGTGAATGAAAGCCATCACCAACGCCATTTTATCCCTTCAAGATACCATGTCAGCCACTAACTGCAGGGTTGGTGATGGCACTGCCATCCGTGTTTACTTTGAGACATTGATCTTGAGGTCTAATCCAAGTCACCATGTTCACCTTGATGTCGTGCACGCACCTCTCACTCATTTGGATTAAATCTATCCATTTTTCCGGCCATCTAACTTGAGGAAAGGCAGTGTTAAGCATCTTGTAGGTATCCTTGTATATGGCATATTTGACCCTGCTTATGTTGGTTTTTTTGCCTCCGTATTTAGCTTCACACCTGTTCTTCCAAAGATTCCAACAAATGAATATTGGAGTGGCTTGCATGAGCAATTTGTGGGCTGCATTTTTTGGCGTGGAAGTCCACCATTGCTGCAGCAGTACCTGCAGAGAAGAAAAGTCTGGCAGCATGCCTGCAGTGGCTGCAAAACTGCTCCAGACTTTGGCTGCGAAATTCCGGAGTTGAAAATATGTTCTATGCAGTCTGTACCTGATCTTTCAAAACAGCAAACACAATTAGATGGCTCAATGCCAAAATTAATTAGTTTATCATTAGTAGGGAGTTTACCCCTAAGGATTCTCCATAATAAGAAAGTAGATTTAAAAGGAATGTTTTTATGCCATAATTGTGAATTAAACTGCTTCTTAGCCTTTTTTTCTCTTATTCCTTCCAAAGCTGATGAGTAAGTGAGGCCACCATGGTTGTTAAGATTCCACAGCCTGATTTGGTAGGTGTTGATGGGGGGAAATCTCTATAGTTAGGATTTTGGAGAGCATGCTGGCTGGTGCCTGCTCCAACAAAAAAATCTGCTCCTGCTCCACTTCCCTGCCTCCCAAAATTCTGCCACTTTGGAGTTATTGAATCTGTTGTTGGTCGTGGTGAATTGTGCTAACAGTCCACTGCCTAACAAATTATCCCACCAAAATGAGCAATTTCCAGCTTGTAACTTCCATTGGATTTGTTGCTCAATTTGCGGTCTGTTCATCAACATATATTTCCAAGTTAAGGAATCCCCAGGTTCCATTTTTTGCTAATTGGATTAAACCTTTTGGCAATACTTTGCCTTTCAAGAAAGCACCCCAAAAGAGTTTTTCTTGGTTTCTAAATTCCACCATTGTTTTCAAGTTGGAAAGCCTTGCAATATATTTAGTTCCTATGCCTGTCTCTCCCTCATCATAAGGGAAGTTAGTTCCCCAATAAGCCCAATTATATTTCTACATGTCCACTCTTCCACCCCCAGAAAAAATCAGCCATAAGCATTGAAATTTGCTTAGAATAGTCTTTGGGGGAGTTGCCTATTGACGAAAAGGTGGAGGATAGGGCGAGCTTGTAGCACATGCTTTGTAAGAATTGCCTTGCCCCGTAACTCAGTGTTGGTCTTGCCACCTGTGATCCTGCCAAAAAACTTTTATTAAGGCAAGGTCATAAACTGTAAATGTTCCTAGGCCTTACGGACAAAAAATAAAGGTGCAGCTAGGTAGGTAATGGGACCTGTGTTTTTAAAACCTGTAAGTCTCTTTATTTATGCTAGTGCTAGTGAAAGAATAGAGTGTAGCATTAAAGTTGACTCTTATCACCATTGGATGATTGTTCCAGAGAAGTAGTCTCATAACTCCTTGATTATCATAAGAATCTTCAAGGTTCGCATCTCCCCGAAAAATGTGAACAAAATGAATCATCAGTGCAAAGCTCAAATGGTTCACCGTGGCCCCTCTTCGATGAGAAACCATGGTAGTCCGGATGATTATAGAGTCTGTTAAAGAGAACTTGATAAACACCTCTGCACCTAATAAAATAAAATAGGGGGGAGAGAGGGGGTACCTGTTTGAGGCCTCTAGTGGAGTGAAAAAAAAACCATATATCTTACCATGACAATGATGAGTACAAGTTGTTAACCATGATTCTCCACACATATCAAATAAACACCTCATCAAATCTTAATTTTCCTGAAAACCAGACAGAATTAGACCAGACCACCATTTGTCATAGGCTTTAGCCATGTATAGTTAATGATAATATGCTAACATGTGGGTTTTATGATTGTGGATGATGATGAATTGGATTTCCGAGCAAGAATAATGTTCTCAGAGCTACTTCTGCCTTGACAACCCAGATGGTTAGGAGAGAATCGATCAGGAGGATAGGAGTAAGTCTGTTACTCACTAGCTAGATATGATTTGATAGGTTAAGTTGCTCAGATTATAGGCCTAATTCAGTTATTTGTTTGGATTATTGACTTTAGGGAGAGCAACACAATGCAAGAATGGGAGAATTATTCGGAATCAATCTGGTCCACTGAAAAATCTTGTACAACCCCATTAAATCATTCTTGATGATGTTGCCAAACACTGTGATTAGACGAAATACCCATTCCTGACCGTTGGCACAGCTGCTGAATTAGGATGTATAGAAACGACCACCTCTTTAAGTGCATCCATACTAGCATATTGTAGCTGAGTATTTGGTTTCTTGAAACTAATCATCCTTGGAATAATTCCAAAGTATGCCTCGATTAATATGCTTTTCTTCTCCACATAAATATTTCTTTGAACTGTTCACAAGCTAATGAGCAATGTTGTATCACTTGAACCCAGGACTCCCTTTTTCATTACAACTTTATGAATAAATAACTTCCTTTTCTCCCCTTATCACAGAATGGAAAGTATTTAGAGTTATTATCACCCTCCGTAAACCATTGAAGATGCCGTTTTTTGTTTCAAATAGTGTTCTTCCACTTGAGGCAAACTTGATGTTACTTGGCATTAATCTCATGGAGGACACTTTATTTGAGTCATTTTGGTTAGGATTTAGTATTCTTCAGCCTTGTGCACTTGTTCCTCATACATCCTAACATTATGCGAAAAGTATCACCAAATTTCATCTGGACCAACCACGAAGAAGGTTTGACAATCTTTCATTGTTTGGTGGATGGAATATCCACATACCATTACCCTCCAACATCGTCTCCCAAACAGGTTTGACAGTTCCAGAATTGAGGGTTTGTCTACCCAACAATTGAGGAACTCAGTATTGAGGTGATTAGTAGTTGGGGAATTCATTCAAAGAAGACGGGCAGTGATCCGATCAGTAGATGACAAGTGAGTAATGGTGCGTTTGAGGCATACTTTTCCAACAAAGCATCATTAACCATTCGCCCCTAGCAAAGTCTCATTCCAGACTTCTTGCGGTTTATACCTTTGTTTGCACCAAGTAAATGTTTTGTCACTAATACCATGTCCAGAGTCCACAAGCTTCAATGGAATTAATTAAACTTAATAATTTTTCAATGTTATAGGTAATCCTCCAGTTTTTCCTTGACAGAAGTGATAACGTTGAAATTCAGCCCCAACACACAAGGATTTATCATTAAGGTAGAGTGTTGTATCATTTTGACCACAAAGGTAGTCTAAGATGTCTTTGATTAGTATAAACAAAGGTATAGACAAAGTGATATGGTAATTCATTGTGTTTAGTGTGGCAAGTGATTGTTGTTCATCTTCATCAAAGAATATTACAGTCAAATCACTGCTCTAGAAAACTCAAAATCTTACTATTACAATTGCTAATAGCCATTATCAATTGCTTAGCGGCACTTGGAAGTTCGAATATGAACACTATCAGAGAGGGTTCGAAAATGTAATAACAGATAAATGGTGTAGTTTCCTGAGAATTTTGAGTCTCTCCAACACCCCATAGAGTGTTGCTCCCTCTCCAAATTCCATATTGATTGTACTAACATTGGGATGATCTAGAGGAGAGAGCCTAAGTGTTTGGTCTGCCGTGAAGTGAAGTATTGACATTTTTTTTTTTGTTCCCCCCCCTTGCTTCTTTGAATTGAAATTTTCATGATGGCGAAACCCCTTGGAGATAGCCAATTGGCTCTGTGTTACACTATTGGATTTATTCTTCCAAGGTGTATGATCATATGGGACTAAAGGCCCTAATGAGGGCCATCACTAGTTCATCATCTTCCTCAACTATTTTAGAATTGTTATCACCATCCATTTCATCCTCTGAATTATCCACAAACTTTCATCGATAAATATAGGCAAGGTTAAGTACCATTTTGCGTTTGAAATCCGGGGGTCAGTTTTAGGAGGGGTCATATATTGAGCTTGTAGGGGAATAATATCTAATCCATGGTTATCTTCAACCATGATAAAATTGTTACAAGATTCTTCCCTTCCGTCCTGCTCATGTTCCTTATCCCTTTCTTGCAGTCTGTTTTGCCTCCTTTTTGCCGCATCCCTTTTTTGTTTACTTGGCTTATTCTTACTCTTAGGAGTGCTTTCAGTAGCAATAGTATCACTTTGTTTCCTTTGATCTTTTTCATTCATTTTTTCAGGTTGTTGTTTCTCATTATTTCCTTTGGCAGATTGTTTGTTGTTGTCTTTGTTTTGTACCTGTTGTTGAAGTTGTTGTTGTTTCCCTTGTTGCATTCTGTTATCAAGTATTATTAGAGGCTCTATGGTCTGTACTAAGGTCATATTCCAACACCTCATGCATAACATGAGGCAATTTCCCCCCTTTGGTAACCCCATCCTGCAAGTTAGAGGCTATCTCCTAACACCCCTCATCCATACCTCCAGAAACATCTTCAGAAAGACCTGCAGCAACATTAATAATATGGGGGTTCTTTGGTGTGGGAGCATTGAGTCAATACCTGGGTTCTTGTATTTGTTGGTTGGATTAGCTTATTGGTTTTGTAAGTTGTGATTGTTGGAACTGTTCCTTGCAGTAACAATCTCATTTTTGGACTGGTCTGCTTCCTTTGCTGCTTGGATGGAGCTCCCTTTTCCTGTTTGAGTAGCCTCCTGTTGTTCCTGCATTTCAAGGTTAGCAAAAGTATTTTGAGTTTGAATGTTAGTTATACCTGTTGTTTCTTGATCTTGCTGGTTGGAGCTACTGTTTCTTTGCATTGAGGGTGAGAAAGGTCTCCAAAAATCCTTGGAGTTAGTTTGATCTTAATGTTTTTGTTGCCTCCTTTTTAGAATCTGCCACTGTTCTTCTTGAAGATCCACTTGTTGGTTTTGTTCCTTTAGATTGAGGGTGGTATTTTTTTGTTGTTGGTTTACCTGTTGATTTTTTGGTTGACTTACCATATCATTTTGATTGATCACTTCCTTTTGCTTTCTGTTTTGTTGATTATGAGTTCTTGCTGTGGTTTCAAGGTTACTTTTGTCTTGTCCTTGAGTTTTTAAATGAGTTCCCTGTTCCTTTTCTTCATTGGATTTCCTCTCAGAATCCCCTTCTTTCTTTTTCCTGGTGTCTTCATCCCTTTTCTTAATTGTGCACTCACTGTCCATATGTCCTTTATGCTTGCAGTACAAGCAGTAATTTGGGATGCCTTCATATTCAACTTTCAGCCATCTTCCTTTATTTGGATCAGAGTTTTTGAATCCCAGCCACACATAGGAAGGTCTAGTCTTAGTGAGATCCACTTGCACTTTAACTCTAATAGTACTGCCCCTAGTTTTCTGGGAGGAAGGAGAGTCTAAGAATAGCACTTTCCCAATAGAACTAAGAATGGTTGTTAACAACACTTTGTTATAGAAATGCCATGGCAAACCAAGGATAGCTACCCAAATTAGGACAATGGGAGTCTCCTCTTCAAGGGTGAAGTCAGGAGTCCATGTTTGTATCCTCATTGCTTGGCCTTCAATGTTCATTCTAAGTTTAGTCCAAACAGTTTGGTAATCAAACTCATTATCCAAGTTAATGTAAATATGTCTAGCATTAAAGTGTGTGATTTTCACACTCCCTGTAAGTTGAGTTTGGAGAATGAAACTTTTCCAAACTAACTCCATTTTAGGCATTGTATTAGTAAATTTGCCCACTAGAGTATACTTACACACTTCAACCAACTTCACATAGTAATCATCCTCCTCAAGAAGCACAGCAGTGAAACCTTGCCTAGTTGTGTGAACAGGTTCATTCAAAACTATAGGAATTTCATTCTTAGATTGGTAATCTTGCAGCAAAAGATTGGACCACAGTATATGGAGCCGGCTCAGAGGCTTTATCAAGCTTAGAATTATTGCTAGAGTTTTGACCATGCTGTTGATTGTTTCTAGCAGTGACCTGACTTTCATTATTGCCTTGTTTAGTATTTTTGTCAATTTGAGTGTTAGGTTCATACCTTGTGTAGTTTCTAGATATCTTGGGGAAATTTGTTTGGTATTCCAATTGTGCTTGGTTGATTTGCCTTCCTTCCTTTCCTTGACCCTGTTCAGTGGCCTGTTTGGTTGCTTCCTCCTTGTTTTGCCCTTTCTTCTCAATTTGCACTTCACTGTTTGCTTGCTGCAGTTTATGATCTGGAATTCTTTTGCTTTGTAGTTGATCATTTCCAGCTTTCTCACCATTGTCCTTTTTTCTTGTTGTACCCTGTGTATTACCTGCAACAAGGTTAGGAGTTAGTTGTTGTGGACTACCTGCTATGTCAAAAGAAAAACTTGCAGTTTGTATATCATTTGATGTGGTTTTGATATGAAGCCCCTTCATGTTCATGTTATTGCCCTGTTCTTCATTCAAGTTTTCCTTCGCGTGCGGATTACTTCCTTCCCCCATTGTTGTTGTTTCAGATGATTGAGGGGCTGCTGGAGTGGTTCCTAATTCAGCACTACGATCAGAAGCAGAGACTCCGTCATTACTATCACGATTTTTCTGCAGAATTCCGATCATCGAATTGGAGGAAGGTGTCGGAAAGTTATTGACATTGGTTCCTCCTTTTAGGTAGCCGGAGTAGCTTGTATGATGATTGGTTTTAGCCTGAGTACAGTGTTATTCAACGAAGTTTCATTTTTTCGACGTTTCGAACTCCATTTTATCCGGAGTTCTCCTCGCCAGCGATTCTGGCGTCCATTTCATCTGAGATTTCAGTGGGAGGGGCCCGCCATCGCCAAGGGAGCAAACCCCAGTGGTCAATTCGTTGCAAAATTGGCCTGAAGTCGATCGAAATCCAGTTCGCGACGCACTCGCAGAGTCTTCAAGAGTCGCCTCTCTATTCCGGCCGATTGCGGCGATAGAATTGCCTGATTCTTGGATATATGGTAGGTCGTGGTGTGGTTTATTCATTGCCATCATCTTTTCATCTCGATTCCTCCCAGAAATTCTTTGGGAAATATTTTCAATTTCTCTGTCAAACTCCTCATTCCGCGCAGTATTCATTGCATCTTTGCACTGCGATTTCGAAGAGTTCAGAGGTAGATTATGAAGCGTGTTGCTATGGGGTTTGTTGCCCTTGTCCAGGCGCTCAAGGTGGCTTTGGTCCGGCGGCGTTTGGCTTGCCACCGGCTACGTACGCGCCTGCGCAGTGGCGCGCGTGGGTGACTGTACAGTATCCGTTGGAGGGAGTGTTGGGAAAGAGAGAGATTTTTTAGAGAGAGAAGATTATGTGTTCCTCTTACATGATATTTCAAAATACTATTTTACCCTTTACCTTAATTATTTAAATCTAGTTGAACCTTCTACCCTAGAATAATTAAGGATATTTTAGTAAATTTATAAATTACAATACAGTACGATATGATCAAACCAAACAATTAAAATGTTATTAAACAACAACAAACAATACAGTGTAATCAAACATTGTACCTGCTATACAATACAATACAATAGAGTACAATATATTATGAAACAATGGGTAACAATGATTCAAACAAAGTATAAAAGTTCAAAAATGAAGGTTTTTTTTTGTATTTTATAAAAGATTAGAAAGTTGTAAAAATATTAATTTGACCCCAAATTTAATTAATTACATTTTGAAGAGAATTTGACCATCTATTAGTCAATCAGTCTCCAAAAACCAAATCAAGACTTAATTGACACCTTTACAAGGATTAACCAGATTTATCTTTAAGATAACTTTCCTCCTATAATAAATTAAACAAGTGGTGGACTTCAATTTATCAAGATATTAAAGAAGAAATAGATTTAGCATGTACACATTACATTAACCAATCCAAGAATCAGGAAAATTCTTCCAAACATACAGAAAATTCCCATCCTCCAAGGTGTGAATATGTATGTGATATAGATGTTACATATATAGAGATACATATAATAATAAGATATATACATGTTTATATATTATAGTCTATATATATAATATATATATTAGAATTATATAAGGTCGCTAAGTCGGAAACATACTTTAGCTTTTCCCTCCTTCCCAAATCGAGGGTTTTTTCCCCTACCCCAAAGAATATGGCCTTAATGTGTGACACTTTATACTGGAATGTATCTGTATCGCCTCCTAGGTCCTTTACAGCTGTGGATCTCATTTATATGACAAAAAGAAGTAAATTGTTCCATCAAAGACGAAAGTCCCGCTAACATCTAAGCCCAGAACCCCCCATCCCCACGCTCCTTCAAAAGACCCCCAAGACCCAGCACACTACATTTTCATTTCTACTCTCCTCCCAATACGAACCTCGCGCCTCAACACCCACGTTCACAACACGCACTCAACACCAACATACAACTCCACCCCCATCCACACCATCTATCTCGACCCACGCTACCAGCAGTTTGAGGGCCGAAAAAACTAAATAAGCATTTACCCCACCAAAACCTCAAGAATCGCAGTCAGTAAAACACAACAGAGAATCCAATTTAACCTCCAAATAACACACCCCCAACCGCACTCCTCGTATACCATTCTCCCCCAAAAGCCATAACCCCACCGTATCCCCCCATCTTACTACCAAAGCCAAAACCCGGCAGATCCGCCCTGACTAAAAGTACCACGCACACATAAGACCCAAGCAACACCGAACAAGCAACAAACCTTTCCAATGCACCCTTAAGCACCCCCTCCAGACCCAAATCCCAAGTACCAAACAAAGAGCACTGCCCAAAACCCCAGGACCAACAATCAAAAGCAGCTATCCTTACAACAGAAGACGACAGAAGAACAAGATCTGACCTCAAAAAGCGAAACCTCCCCAGGCACATCCCCACCACCCGTAAAGATGATCACCCAACACCTAACCTTCACTTACATTCATAAGAAAATCAAATACAAACACCCACTATAAGTCAAGAACGATTCCACTCGCCGCAGCAATAAACAGGTCAAACCGCCCCCCAGAACGACAAAGGCGGCCTCATAACAGACAACCTCTAAGAACCCTAGACCCCGCGAAGAATAACCTGCCCGATGCGAGGAACCTCAGCTCAAGTCACCAGGCACCAACTGATCTAAGAGCACTTATCACACACCTCACCCCCTACTAAGGCACAAGTAGAGCCGAATCTACCCAAGCAAACAGTACAAAAGACTAAAAAAGAAGCCACAACCCTATTCCAACCACATGTAACACCCTAAAGAACAGAGACAAGTCCCCCCCCGGCCTCCCCCTCAATAGCAGTCTTCCTAGCCAACACAATTCAAGGATTTAATAAACTCTAAGGACACAAGACCGCGACCCCAACCCCTAGCACGAAAGATGAAATCCAAAAAAAAAAAGACCTATCAAATCACAAAATCCCTCACCCTGCTACACCCAGAAAGCCCAATCTCGCAGAACCCTCAGACAAGACAGGATTCACACCTTCATCCTCCATCCCCCACCCAAAGCCATACAGAGATCTTGGTGATAGAACACTGTAAGAAATCACCCACAAAAGAAAAAAGACCCCACTAAAAAACTCAAAAACGCCGCAGCAACCCACACCCCAGCCAAAACAGTAGAAGCCCCAAGAAGCCAGCAGAAAAGTGAGCAATCAGTTCAAAAGAGAGAGGAGGAGGGAATCAGAATTTGGGCCTAGTAATACTAATAAACAATTCTTTTTGGTCCTTCCTTTTTCTAGACGTGCTTTTCGGACTGCTTCTTGGATTTGTCTCTCATGTTCCTTTAACATATCTTCCATACTTCCCCCTGGTGGTACTAGAGGTCCAGAGCAAAGAAGTCTACTTTTCTTTGGCACATAAACCTGTAACATCAAAAAGGGATGTTAAATTAAACATGCAAATTGGAATGTAAAGATTAATTGCAGTACACACCGTTGAATCCCCATAAGATGATCCGTCATCCCTCTTTGAATGAACACTTGAAAAGTCTCCTACAGCTCGAGACCTGTGAGAACCCTGTCTTAGAAACTCTCCACCATGTTGGGATGTATAGGTAAAGGAAGAAGAAGGGGAAAGGGAAAAACTTCCATCAAACATCAGGACCCCCCACCACCCCCCACACCACAATCACCACAACCCCCCACTCCCACAATGACCACCTCTCACGCCCAACCGCAGATATACAAGCTGCCAATAGGATGGATCACTGAAGTAGAATGAATAAATCCATTCCTATTTTTCACTCTTGGTGGCTCAATAGGGAATCCAGTTCCACTTTCTCCTAGAGGATTATATTTAACACTGATGCTGAGATTTGATTGTCCCTGCAATGTCGAAACCATTCATTTCAATGACAGTGAACAGAACAGCCTTAATTCAATTTCTTTCGGAATATAGAAGAAAATCAACCTGCCCAGCAATAGATTCTGTAGTGCTTTCTCCCTTTGATTTCCTTGACGACTTGCTCAATGATTCATCTCCACATCCTTTCACACTCTTGAAGATTTCCGCCCTGGCTAACAAAATTTTAAATTGTGACGATGACGCCAAAAAAAAAAAAGGTGAAAAAGAAAAAGTACCCAGACCCAAATTATATGAAGATAAGAAAAGTACAAAGAATATACAGTGAAGGTAGCTTAAGATAGTCCATACACATGATTTTATTTACAGATACTTCAGTTAGTGAAATTTGTTACGTTTACTCATAAAAGATAAATTACTAAAGGGCTGATTATGGCATGTGTATTTTGGTGCAAATCTGACTTCTTTGTTTACTTTTGTTAAGTAGTCCCGGAAGAAGTGTAATAATAATTTTACATGTTTTCTAGTTTAAAATATACAAGTTACGTTTTTTTTGTTATTATGTTCATAAAAGTAGTACTACAATCTCATGTTATTTGGGAGAGGGTTTGATGATTTTCCCCTCGTATATAAGGGTGAATTTTGTTCAATTTTTAACACCAACAATGTTATCAATATTATTGAGTTATTTTCTTTACACCTTTGTGTAATAGTTAGTTAGGTTTCATCGTTAAACGTTACAAAAACGATTTATTTTCAAGAGGTAAGATTACTTTTATTCTTCATATCTATTGTTCTTGTTCGAATTAATTGGAGAATGTAACAGTAGTGCAACGTGAACTAAAACTGATATTGAATGAAAGAAACAAATGCAGAGACCATAACATAGAAAAATAATGTAGCAAATGGAGTGGTATGCAGATTTTGATACGAGGAACACATTGTGAAGAGCTAAAACTAGATACCTTCTTGCTTCCTCTTCCCGCATCTTAGCATCATATTCCTTGCTTGGAGGATATTTCGGTAAACTAGATGGATCACAAGGTAAGGGCTTTGTACTGAAGAACTGAACGTAAAAAACAAAAACAAAGAAGATATGAAGTAGAGTAAGCACTTACAAAAATATATAGAATACTTTTGGTAATTTGTGAAAGACAATCTTGGTATGCCAAAAAAGATAAAACAATCATGTCTAGAAAAGGAAAAAAAAACGTTAAATCATATCAATGTCGGTAGAATGCAAAACGTCAATGCAGAATAGGTTAATAAACAGAGATTAATCTGCTTGGACAATTTTGAGCTCACGAAATATTCAAATGATGATGTAGAGAAAAACCTCCAAGTAATGCACAACCAGATTAATTAAAAAAGAAAATATGATCATTAAGTAACTGAATGTTCACAGGATAGAAGAGAATGTAATTTCTAGCTATGAATAATGTAGTTATACTTGCTAAATGTACATGGGGTAAGAAATGCTTCCAATCATGATACAAGGAATATGAATGACCATTACAAGCAGAGAAAACAAATACTCTTAGTTGCCTGATAACCACCGTAGACGGCATTTGTCACTCATATGGAAATAAACTAAAGAAGTGTTGCTATTCAAGGAACATGGTTTCTTACCTCACTGTTGAGTGCAGAAGAAGCAGTACCACGCCTTTCTGGTTCTATTGAAAGTAGGATGTCAACAAGGGCCAAAGCTGAAGGGGGAAAATCCTTGAATGTATCAGTGACACATCGCTTGTATGGGTGTTGTGGCTTAAAGCTAGTAGCATGAGGTAGTTTTGATTTTTTCCAGTATTCTTCGGAAGGTGAACCACAAAGTTTAAAAATCTTATGCATTTGCTCAACCTGCAAAATTGGTACAGGAACCAACAATGAATTTTGAACTCAGAAAAGTCAACATGCATGAAACTGAAACAAATGTATACAACTAGAATTTATAGTGTCAAAAGCATCAAATAAATTTAAAGTGAAAATTATAGAATAGCTTTAAACTCTTTTGGTCATGGAATAATTCTAAAGCGACACTTCCAAAGAGATCGGACATGTGTTATGAGGAGAATCAATCATAAGTGAAAAAAGTTTAGATTGAAGAGGAATTGAAAGTACCTCTGTTCTTCCAGGCATGATAGGCTTTCCAGCAGATAATTCAGCGAGGATGCAGCCAGCACTCCACATATCTATGGCCATTCCATATTCCGTTGCACCAAGCAAAAGCTCAGGAGCTCTATACCATAGAGTTACAACACGACTTGTTAATGGCTGTGTTTGGTTGGGCTCAAAGGTTGTAGCCAAGCCGAAGTCTCCAATCTTTAGAACACCATTATCATCAATGAGAAGGTTTGAACCCTTAATGTCTCGATGAAGTACACCCCGGCTATGACAGTGTTCAAGTCCACGAAGCAATTGTTGCATATAACATTTAATCTGTAAACCATCATGTAAAAATTTGGAGAACATCGAAATATATCGTGTAGATTCAAAATGCAGCTACCGCAGGGTGGTGGTAAATAAGTTTAGTTTACAAATGGTTTTATTCGTCTTTAAACCTTATTTTCTTGCATTCACCTAGTCTCAGTATTCTCTAGGTTCAGTCCATGAAGGGGTCATTAAACAAGTTCAAAGATTTATATTCTGGGAGGATTTTCTGCTTTTGAATCTAGTTAGGACTTGGGTGTGCTAATTATGAACATCGCAGGGTTTTTCAGACAAGAAGAGAAAGACGTACCTGTGCTTCAGTAAACTTAACACGAGGTGCTGCTGCAAGTCCAGCAAGATCGTGTTCCATGTATTCAAATACAAGATATAAGCTCCCTGATATCCTAGATGTGACCAAAGCCTCAAGTTTCATAACATTTGGGTGGTCCAATTTACGCAAAATAGATATTTCCCTTGCCATAAAGCGAACACTCTCTGGATCCATATTGACAAATCTCACTTTCTTCATTGCAACAATTTTATTGGTTTTAAGGTCACGGGCCTTGTACACACTACTGTATGTTCCTTGACCAATCTGCATAAAATTTAAACATTTATCAACTTATGCCGGAATATATGAAAATTCAAACTCTTTATTAGTCCAAAGATCTTTGAAACTAAATGACATTATATTTGGCTGGACATAAATTTATGTTTCCACACTGCTTCCAACAAGTACAAGGTGATCAAGCACTCTCACCCTATGTTAAGGAAGTTCATATTTGTAACTCAAAAAAATAATAATAATAGTATTCATGAAAATCGTTTTATTGACAACTAGAATTGACAATTCATTGGGAGAATGTTAGCAGCTCAGTTGGTTGACGACCTCCTAAATATTCACCTTCTAGGTGAGGTTTGATTTCCCACATTGTACTTATTCCATTCCCCCGTCTACAATTCTTCGAATTAAAAAAACTCCATTTTCCAGAGGTACTCCAAAGTAACCCAAGAAAAAGAAGAAAAACTCTAATGGATCATAAATAAAGTAACTTTTTTACAATAGCCCCTTTGGATGGAAAATGATTCAGCTACTTGTATCAAAAACAAATGATCTCTATGATAGAAGCAAATTCAATACCCTGAGTAGAATATGAAATTTCCAGAAACAACGATCCGTAAAGTAGAAGATGCAGATATCAAAGTTGAGCAAATTATGGCTGATATGTAGGGAAAAAAAAGCATGAATAATTCATAAATAAAACATGAGCAGAGAAAAGGTGTAGAACTGACTTTATTTAATTTTTCAAATGAGTCTGCACTTCGAGGAAGCCACCCTTGAATAGCGTCAGCTGCGACAGAAGTTAGCCAGGATGGCCATCCTGCAGCTCCAAGTTCACCCTTTGCAGCATTAGGTATGCTTACAACTCTAGACATTGATTGTTGCACTCCAAAATCAACGGTGGAGCGTCTCTTGTGATGGCCTTCCTTAGGCCTCTCGATAATTCTTGTTTTTCCATCATCCTCAACTTTTGTTGCAAGGACAGAAATAAGAGCAAATTCTGATGTCCGCTTTGATTTAGGTATTATTTCAATCTTAGGATTAACTAATTCTACTTTAATCTCCTCTCTATGCAAGGGAGCAACCATATGTACAGAAGACTTAACTTCTTTTTGTTCAAAAACATTTTCATCTTCGGAAGAACCCTTTGAGCAAATGCAGCCCATACCTTTGTAACCAATATGTTGTGTCACTCAAGAAACATTCGAGACCCGCATAATATACCTGCACCAACAACTGGAAAAATAAATATATGTATATTTCTAATTAAACAAACTAACTTGTCATTTTCTAGTTTCTTACCAATCAATGCAGGCCTCCAAATCCTCTCAAGAAGCCAAAATGCGGGACTGAAATTGAAAACCAATTAATGTCCGGGAACTATATTGTATATGATTTCTTCAATAGATATTACCCCATAAATTAATTAATTAATGTCTTGTTACATAGCAATTTTGGCAACCCCAAAAAGTCAAAAACCCAGACCAGAAAACCAAACATAAGAAATCAAGATTTCAGCATATAAAACGGAACAATAGGTTGGTGCACCAAAAACCAATTCTATGCTTTTTGTTAAAAGGATTTATGCAGCAACTCTGGTCAAGGATGAGGGGGAATAGAACAAAACTTGCTTTGATTTTTTCCCAGAAATATTTCAACGAATTATCATTTTCTTCTTTTTACTTGTTTATTTTCAGAAAAAAAGATTTTTACCCATATATTTTAGGATATTGATGAGAAATCAGCGTAAAACACGAACAGCCCGTTATTATTATTTTCCATGAAAGACTTAAACATAGAGGGGAATAGTAGTATACCTTGTGCCTTTATCTTTGGTTTGGTTCGAGTACTTTTGGTGTCTCTGAATTTGTGCATTGTTTGATGTACAAATCTCCATGCTCATTTTCTGCAAGTAGCCAAAAAAAAATGTCATATTTCAACTCTGACGTGCACTGCAGTACCCAAATCTCTTTCTGATTTGTCACGTGGAACTCATCAAAGTGGTGGGACCCCAAAGGAAAAACTTTTCTACTACTACCATTTCGTCACCCAAAACCTATCACATCCTTTCCGTACAACAATAATGATTTATATGAAAAATCATTTTTTTCACGATTTTAAGTCATTGACAAATATTTAAAGTTGTCTGCATTATTAACTTAAATATCACAATTGATCTTTGTACCTATAAAATACCTTGTTTGCAATAAATTTAAATATATGGAAAATAAATAAGTGATACAAATAAAATATGAAGAAACATAATTTTATTGATTAAGATAGCGAATATAATTCTGTTGATTCCTTAATTCTATTCTCCTAGGATTTATCAATGACTCGGGGACCGTTAATGGTGTATTTCTCAAACTAGGATTATTGTAGATTTTGACCTCTCTTTAATGATAAACCTCAATTTTGTGGCGTAGTCGAGATGTTTATCTTTTTATGAAACTTCTGAGATTTATTTTAAGGAAATTTAGTAGCTTTATACAAGGCATAACTAGGTTTAGTGGTTGAGTATCCTCCAAAATCCTTATTTAAGAAGGTGAACACATTGTCGCGTCCCAACTCGCATTGAACGCATCTTGTAGAGTCCTACAAAATTTTTATAATACACGAAGGCCCCCTGCTTCAAAGCCTTGACGAGGGTAGACCTTATGAAACTCAAAACGAGGCTTGAAGTACTCTATCATTCTTCCACCTTTGCAGTTTCAAATTTCAGATTTAAGAGAGAAGAGATTAAGGGCAGATTTGGTCCATTGCGAGTGCCATTTGTTTGGCTACAAATTTAAACATATTAAAAATAACAAACCATACAAATACAATAAATATGAAAAACATAATTTTAATTGATTAAGATAGCAGATCAATTTGTTTATTCCCTTCATTCTACCTCCTAGGCTTTATCCATGGAACGTCGTGGGCCGTTAATAGGCAGTATTTCTCGAACTAGTTTTGATTAAATTTTGGACTCTCTTTATGAATACACCATCATTTGTGGAGTATTCGCGATCGCCTGATCTCTTATGAAATTATGAAATGCCTTTAAGGGAATTTAGGACCCTTTATATAGGCCATAAACTAATAGGGTTTAGGGTTGAGTAGTCCTCCAAGATCCTTATTGAGTTGAACACACATTCGTAAGTCCCAACTCGAAGTGAACGCCTCTTGTAGAGTCCCACAAAATTTGAATCTTCTACAACAGAATAATAAAATTTCACGTGATAAAAACAAGAAGAAAGAACGGAAAATTATAGCAACATCGATTTTATTATTTAAATGTGAATGTTCATCTCTCAATTCTTTCTGCATTCACCTTTTCTATAAATTTCAATGGCTTAAAGTTTTGGTTCTTGAATATATGATGAACTTGAACTGGAACTTATATTTATCCGACGTTTATTTGAATTTAAGGTTTCGAGCTTGTTCTGATTGCTGTGGTTATTTATCTTTGATCGTTCCTTGAACTTGAATGCCTTAATTCTTAAACTTGTAGCTTGTAGGAATTACAATGGCGTTTGCACCATGGAGTTCGCTAGCTTCTTTCTTGAATTTCTGTCTCTTTTCTGAATTATGAGGATTCCTATTTATAGTTTTTTTAGAATAGAGGAGTTCGATTTTGGAATATGATTTCGTTAGCTAATCAGATTAAATACATTGCTATGAACTTATGGAGCGGGCTTGTCATCTTTTTGACACAATTTCATTATTCTATTGAGTTTTTTTGACTTGACATGCCACATCTCTGCACAAGTGGCTCCAAGAGGGGCACAATCCGAATCATTTTATAAATTTATGTTTTATTAATTTTAAATGAGTAATATCCCTACTTCAAGTTTGTCCGGTATTTTAAGCTTTTAGTGACTAGGCTTGAAGCATTATATATATATATATATATAATATATAGAAATCTATATATATATTATATATATATCTATTATATTTATATATATTTCCTTAGTACAAAAGGATATATTCACTATGAATTGTATCCACTCACCTTCCTATTCCTATATATGGTTTTATTGGCCAAACCAAGAAGGACTTGTTAATTCAACTAGTAAATGAATGTTACTCATTTCACATTCATATATATGTTTTTTGTTCAATCCAACAAAAATTGTAACTGAACTGGGAGAAAGATTTTTTATCGCCACTACATGATATCTATAAATAATACATTGTCCTCCATAATTTTAATCTTCAATTACAGATTGTGAAGCCTACGACGAAAAGGCATACTCAGGTATTTTCCTACTTTTTTTTAATATATTTTCAACACTCTTTTTTATGCGACATGTCTGTCGTAGAAATCTCATATCTCATTGTAGAAAAATCAAAATCTGAAGCCCTCCCCTTTGATTTTTCAGAAACTAGAATTTTCGATCTCTAACATATCCGAAATTCAAATTTAATACCTTCAGAAATTCTAGATGATTTTTTTAAGTTATCTCTAGATTCTGTCATCTAAAAATTCTTCCATTTTTTACAGTCTGACATGTTTCCGTCATGAAAAATTTAATCTCATTGAATAAAAATCAAAATCCATAAAACCGTTTGATTTTTTCAAAAACTAAGACTTTTTCTATCTCTAACATATCCACATTCAAATTAATACTTCAGAATCTTGCTATATATGTTTTGAAGTATCTCTAGATTTTGCCATGCTAAAATTTTCAAATTTGTGTGACTATAACTAAAAATCTCGTGTCTTGACGTAGGGGAACAATGAAATCATCAATCCGCTGATGATTCTGATCTTACTTAGATGTACAACATATTAAAGATTAAAGATTAATACCTTTCGGGTCTCAAACATCTTACAGGGTAACAACCCTCCTTCACTTTATATTTTCCCTCCTCTTTTTTTTTTAGATCAACAAAGCAATTTTATATTTTACGAAAGCTATATAATGGAAGATTTTATCACATAAAAATGTGTTTAATAAACGTTCACTATGCTGCCTTAAAAAATCCTACTCTCAGGTGTTCCATGGCCCCAAATTCTTACAAACTTGAAACTTTATAAATACGTTAACGCTCCCGCCTTGAGAAAATAACTCAAGGTGTTACAAGGTCTTGAGTTGTTTAAACCATGAAGCTTTCCTAGAATACCGTTAACGCTCCCTGCCTGAAAATAAACTCAAGGTGGTAACAGGTCTCGAATGCTTAATCAACTCGAAGCTTACTAGAATACCATCTAACTCTCACTCTCCCGCCGTGAAAATAAACTCAGGTGTTACACGATCCTGAATTCTTACACCAACTTGAAGCTCTACTAGAATATCGCGTAATGCTCCACCGTTGAAAATAAACTCAGGTGTTACACAGGTCGAAATGATAACCACTTGCAGCTTTACTAGAATACCGTGTAATATGCTTCCTCCTTGAAAATAACTCAAGGTGTTACAAGGTCCCCGAATTGTTTACAACTTGAAGCTTTAACTAGAATACTGTGTAAGCGTCCGCCTGAAAATACACTCAAGGGTTACAAGGCCCCGATTGCTTTAAAACAACTTGAAGCTTTACTAGAATATATGTAACGCTTCCTGCCTTGAAACTAACTCCGGTGTTTACAAGGTCTCTCAATACTTAATTAACAAACCAACTTGAGGCAGGATAAATCATGTAAAGACCAGTTTAAGGTGCACAGGGGAAATATTGCCACCTTAAAGACATTGAAATATAAGATCCTTTAAAAAGATAAATTCGTGTAAATCTATCTTAAGGTGGCAAAGGGACAAGTTGTCCACCTTAAGACATAGAAATTTAAGATTCGTAAGGATAAAATCGCACCCAAAAGCTAGCTTAAGAGTGCAAGGGACTAATATTTTCCACCTTAAGAGGCATGAAAATTTAAAGATCCTTTAAAGCTACAACCACCAAAAGACCAACTTAAGGTGCAAAGGCCAAATCTTGTCCATCTTAAGACATGAAAATATAAAGATCCTTTTAAGTATACACTCGTGGAACTCTAGCTTAAGGTCAAAGGGACAAATATTGCATGAAAATTAAAGATCCTTTTAAATATGCCACCATTAAATGACCAACCAAGGGCAAAGGACAATCTGTCCACCTTAAGCATGAAAATTTTAAAGAACTTTGAAGTATACCCTCGTGGAGAACTCTAGGCTTAAGGTGCAAAGGAAAAGTTTTTGTCCACCTTAACTCCTAGAAATTTCCAGATTCGTTGAAGATAAAATTGCAATAAAGCTAGCTTAATGTGCAAAGGGACAATATTGTTCCACAATTTAGGCATGAAAATTTAGATCCTTTTAAGTACACCCGTGACAATGCCACTTAAGTTCAAAGGGGACAAATTTGTCCACCTGTAAAGCATAGAATTCAAAGATCTAGTGAAGAATAATCCGCACAAGGCTAGCCTTAACAAATATGCCCACCTTAAGCATCAATTCAATTACATCGCATATTTTGAAGAACTTTGAAGACTTCTACTTCCAACTTGAAGTCTTACTTTATACTTATAGGATTTGAATATTCAACTTGTATACTTGGAGGATTTAGGTACTTTAAATAATAACTCTAAGAATTAAGACTTCATTGCTACTGATCTCTAATTTAAGACCTTCATTTAACTAATAGAGACGCCATCTTTTTATAAGGTTTGCCTCATCCATTGACCCATCATAACTCGGCAATCTAAAGTTTGATGAGACAAAGATAAAATAAAATATATATCCCTTTGATTTCATGCAATCAATGCAGGAGATTTTTTTCGACACGCTGCACTCAAATTTTATAGAATATAGTTCTAAAGCGCCACACGTAGCCTCGGTGACGAGGATCAAATCACAAGTAGTAAATCTGGGATTGAGTGTTTTTTGTTGTGTCGTACATAGTTTTATACTCTTACATGCATTTAGGCTCGACCTTAGGAGCATTTTAACTTGAAAGATGTTAGCTCAAATTTTAAAAAGCTTTATAAATACAATAGACTCGTGTCTCACAAAGCTTTTGACAGCGATAACTTACCTCAACGTGAAGATTTAGAACATACAATTTAAGCTCGTGGTTCAGGAGCATTTCAACTGAAGAGTACACTCAAACTTTGAGATTTAAGTGACACACTCCGTTTAAAAGAGCTCGTGTTTCAATGAGCATTTCAATTGACCATTTAACTCTAACTTGAAGATTTAAGTGATTATACCTTTACAACTCATATTTCAAGATCATTTCAAACTGAAGTGTAACTTCAAACGACAACTAAGTGCCGGTTTGTATTGGTACAGTTTAAGAAGCTAAGCTATTTAGCTTCTGTTTGTAAGCTTTATCGTATTTCAGGAGCCATTTCACGTAAAGAAATTTACTATAAACAAACTAACTTGAATTTTAAGTGACCATACATTTTAAGCTTGCGTATGTCAAGGATGCATTTGCAACTTGAAGATTTACTCAAAAACTCAAAAAACGTGAAAATTTAAGTAAATACAGTTTAAAGCCGTGTTTCATCATTTCAAGGAGCATTTTCAACTTGACGATTTAACTCTACCTTAAGCATTAATGACATAAAAAAACAGGCTCGTGTTTCATCAAAAGGAGCATTTCACTAGACGATTAACCTCAAACGTGAAAATTTCAGTGACATACGTTAAGTTGTGTTCAAGGAGCATTTGCGAACGTGAGATTAAACTCTAAACTTGAATCTATAAGTGACATACAGTTTAGCCTGTTTCAAGGAGTCATTTCCACTTGAAAGATTTACTCAACTTAAAAATTTAAGTTACATAACAGTTTAAGCTTTGTTTTTCACGGAGCATTTCAACTTGAGATTTTACTCTAACAACTTGAAGATTAAGTGATATACAGTTTAACTCGTGTTTCACAAGGAGCATTTCAACTTGAAGATTTCAGTGACATATCGTTTAAAAAGCTCGTAGTTCAAGACATTCACTTGAGATTAACTCTAAGTTGAAGATTTAAGTGACATACAGTTTAAGCTCGTGTTTTAAGGAGCATTTCAATTTCAAAATTTCAGTGACATACAATTTAAGCTCGTGTTTGAAAAACCATTGTAACTTGGGACTTTTAAAAAAAAAGTGACAATAAGGTTTTAAAACAGATGGGTGGTGACATAAATATTAATTATTGGGTGTAGGTGACAATGATGTAATTAATAATTAAGGATTGTGGAGTTTCACTCAAGTTTATAAGTTGACAGTTTGATCCATTGAATTAAATGAAGGTAAAAGGGTAAATTGACTAAAACCTAATTTAACCAATTTTGGTGGAAATTACAATTTGGGAAGCCGCCAGCACGCTTGTATCAAAAGGGGAATAAAATATTTTCCCCCACCCCTCTATCGCATATTTTTTTTTTTTCTATTCTTCGTCGTTCTTGCTTGCTTGCTTATCTTATCCCTTCTTCTCGTGTCTCCTTATATTTTTCTTCTTATTTTCGTATCATTACGTGTCTTGGTTGCTAGTCCTTGAGCTTTTTCTCCTATTCTTCTTTTCTTGTTCTTCTTCTTTTCTTCTTATGAATCAGATTTTAACTAATTTAATCAATGAATTAGATTTGAATTGCTTTTCAAGTAAAATTACTTCATAAATGATTAGGAGTCACACACCATTTTTTCAATTAAAAATTAATATTATAGTTTCTTTGAAATTAATCATCATCATTTGGGCCCTCGCAATTTGTTTTTCAATATTTTGCATGCCGAGTTTCCACCCGAGTGTTTATATGTGGCACACATTGACTATTGAAACCAATTAATAAAGCCATATGTAGCAACGAAAGATTATTTCAATAGCAACAACGTGACATTGTGGCCATATAACCTACACATAAGCTGCAACATAATAATTAGACATTAGCACCGTGACTTGCATGTCTCAATCGACATGAGAGTTGTACAATACCATTGGAAATCATTGTTTTAAGTGTTATAAATCATATTATTATTGCTTAATGATGGTTTAAAAATACTAAATTTATCAATTTGTCATTTTTTCATTTCCTAACTTCCTCATTTATCGATAAGTTTATCCTCGAAGGTACATATGGGCAACATATGCACTTCTTTGGAAAATTTGGCAACAGAATGTTCATATGTGGCGCATAAATGCACGTTTTGTTTGTTGGAAAATTGTAACTGAAATGTCATATTTTGACAATTATGTAATATCATAAAATGATCTTTTGGGGGTTAATTCAATTAAATTGTGATCTAAAATTCACATGAACCACTAATCTTAGTCTTATACATGTCTAAGGTACAAAATTTATGGTCTAATACAACAATTTCATCAATCAATTCTATCAATTATTTTTACAATACTAGCATAAAGACCACTGTTCAATCTACAATGACCAATCACTACCTATTATAGTTATTAATACCCTTGTAATCATATTTCAAGGGTTTGTTTTTTTTTATAATCATATTTTTTATGCTTAGTATGGTTTAAAGTAATAAATTTTTTGTCTAAGTTGACATTTTTTCATTCCTAAATACTTCAATTTATCCATGAAGTTATCCTTGAAGTGCCAATGGGGCAACATATGCACATTCTGTTGGGAAAATTGGTAACATAAATGTCCCCAATTGTGACAACATATGTAATCATAAAGATCTTTTGGGGTTAAGTCAATTAATGTACCTCAATTCAACACGTGACACAATATTTAGTCCTATAACATGTCTAAGTACAAAATTTATGGTCTAATACAATAACTTTAAAATCAATTCTATCTATCAATTTTTTATTTTTAACTAAGACTATCATTTACCACTGAGTTCATCATACAATGATCATTTAACTACTATGATAGTTTAGATACACCTTTAATAACTTGTTTAATCCAGTGTTATAACATATTTGTAATGCTTAATTATGTCCAACGTACGAATTTGTCCAATTTGATACTTTTTTTCATTCATAAATTGTTCAATTTATAGATTAACTACTCTTAAATGACATAGGCAACATATGCATGTTCCTTGGAAAAACATAAATATTTCATATGTGACAACATATGTATCTAAAATGGTCTTTTTGAGCGGGTGTAATTCAATTAAAAATTCACCTAATTCAACATGGTCACACTAAATATATAATCCTATCAAATGTTTAAGTACAAAATATGTATAATCTACAACCTTTCTCAATTCTATCAATTATTTTTACAAAGGTTATCATATCACTAGTTCATCATTCATAATCACTAGCTTCGTATGATAGTTATATATTATCGTTGTTCAGAATTGTTATAGCATATTTTTATGCTTAAATTATTGTCCAAAGTCCTAAATTTGTTGAATTTGTGACATTTTTTTTTTTCATTTCTAAATCGCCTCATTTTCGATTTATTCCAACCTTGAAGTGACGTATGTGACAACATTGAATGTTTTGTTGAAATTACAACAGACTTGTCATAATGTGGCAATATGTATAATCTTACAATGTACTTTTTCGAGAATAATATTTCCTACGGAATAACAACCTAACTCCTACAAACAATAGTGATAAAACCACGAAAAAGTCTTGAATTCTGACAATATCATGATAAACTAGATATGATGGCAACAACGCTTTGTCTTAAGAAAAAATCGCACATTTAATCACTACTGTTTTGGAAACATAACAACATTTGAATTAAAAGAAATAATGGAACGATGAAGAAAAGAAAATGAAATTATAAAAAGAAATTAAAATTTGAAATGTGAAATACAAAATGATGCTTTTTATACCTTTTTTTTTGTTTCTTTTTTATGTTTCATAGTGTCACATCTGTTGCCACATATCTCCTTTCTGTTGGGGGTAAATGCAGATAATTTTATAATTTTTTTACAGACACAGTTATATTATTTCGCAGACCCCCCGAGTAAACAATAAAGGTTGTCACATATCTTCTGTAGTGACATTGGTTGCCACATAGCTTTTTTTTCTTTTTTTCTGTGGACATATGTTGCCACATATATTCTTTCTGTGACTATGTTGCACCATATCTTCGTTCTGTGTCATATGTCCACATTCTTCTTTCTGTGACATATGTTGTCCACATTATCCTTTTTTTGTGGGGCACATTAAGATTGGATTTTTGTCATGGATGAAGCTTCTTTGTATCATTTCATCTACCACACGGTAAATAAAAAATTTGAGATTTTAACAATTATTATAAAATAATATTGTACATGTTGGCACAGATGGATAGTCTGTTGCCATAAATTACCAATAATGTTGCCACATATGTTCCGCCACTATGCAACACATACAAAGTTATGTCCGCACCATATCATCTTATGTCGCAACAATGAATTCATATGTTGCACAAATGTAATATTCTTGCAACTTTGAATCTTATGTGCAACAGATATCATGTTGTTTGACAATAAAGTGAGATGTTTAAACAATGATAGTTTTTGAATGTGCACCAACATATACTAGCATGTGACAACATACTCTAAATATTCAACAAATGAATAGATTTTGGACGCCTGAACAACACTGTATTTCTAATATGATATCAACAAAATGACCATAACAAAACAACAACAACAACCAAATGAGTTTTCACTAATGATAACAAGACTATACAATTTCCTCCAAAATAAAGGATTTTTTTTGAGTTTGAACGATTTTTCTTTCAAAAATATATAAATACACCATTAAGTCGATTATTCAATTTTAAACATCTACAAAACCTGTATTGTTCATTATCCAGAAAAAAACGTCAAAAATTATAAAATATTAAAAAAAATTAACTTACCCAGTCGAGGTCGAACACATTACAGTTTCAGAAAAGATGAGAGAGGATTGGAGGACTGGAGAGAAAGAGTAACGAATGAGAGAAAAGTAACAATGGATTGTCCAGATTTCTAATGAAGAAAAAGAATCAATCCCCCCAAGGAGGAAGAAAAGAAGAGAGAGAAGAGAGGAGGGAGAGATGACAAGATTTTTCTTTTTAATTATTTGGTTTTGAATTGAAAAGTGTGCTTTTGTATTTTATAAAGATTAATTTTTTTAAACGTTAATTTGAGTCCCTATTTACTTAATTACCTTTTTAAAGAGGATTTTAAACCATCTCATTGTCAATCTGTCACCAAAAACAAACATGAGACTTATTTTGATACCTTTTCCCTTATGTTTCTCTTGTAACTTGTCTTTTAAGAGCTCAATGCGTTTAAGAGGTCTAGATATCCATTGACTCTTTAAGTCATATTCGGATGCAACTTGCCCCCACTTTGGAGTTTTTATATATCTTCGTCTTCATGAGTCCATAGACCGGACATGTTGATCTTCATCTTAATTCTGCTTATTCCATGTCATGTGCAAGAGTTGCCAACTCTTTAAAAATGTAATTGGGATTTAATAATCCTTGCAAAATTAGTGAAGACCCCAATTTCATAACTTGGATGCCACATTTCAATGCTAAATTTCCTTAATGGCTCTTTCAGTTCGAGGCTCAGCACTTCTCCCAGCGATTGATAAAGTTCAACAACTAAACTAACTCATCTTCACCTTGAAGAGCCTTTGGTACACTCCATCATACTAACGACACGTCTTGTTTTCTATAGAAACATTAAAGGAACTCCTACTCTAATCGCTCTCACTATCTATAGAATTTAGGTTCAAACCCGTGTACCAATCAATTCGAGTTTCTTTCTCTGAGAAATCGAACGAACTCTTTGACAAGATAATGACCATACGTCGCAGCAATATTGCAAGTCCCGATAAAGTG
Organism: Solanum habrochaites; assembly: GCA_027704765.1. Taxonomy (NCBI): domain Eukaryota; kingdom Viridiplantae; phylum Streptophyta; class Magnoliopsida; order Solanales; family Solanaceae; genus Solanum; species Solanum habrochaites. The sequence continues at coordinate 37,428,108 of JAKWJA010002499.1, read as the reverse complement.
TGCTATATGTTGTTTGGGATTTCCTTTGCCATCAAATTGTTAAAACTTAAAAGGTTGATAACCCTCATACATTTTCAAGTTATCAATCCTTTGTGCATATGACTTTGCATATATGGGAGAAAATTTGGATGACACAGAATTGTCTTAGATTGTTTTTATGATAAAGTTCTTTAACTGATTAATTGGAATCAAACCTTCATCTAAGACATGAATCTCTTTGATCTTTGTTTAATTTACGCAAGACACTTCTTAGTGTTGAATTTTAGAAGGCTTGAGGTGATTGACTTGATCTTTTTTAAATCATGTTATCCATATTATTTGTTAGGTTTGAAAGTCTAGCATCTTGTTCGTGTGCGCACTTTCTAAGGCATTCAATTGCTTTAGTTATGATTTTTGGTTGTTCTTCTATAGTGGAAGACATTTTGATATTCTTTGATGCTTGAAAAGTTGAGATGAGAGGTAGAAATTGTCCCACTGGGCGTGCAAGAATTTATTGATAATAAAATTCGCGTCGAGAAAACTATAATCAAGAACGAAAAGTGATAGCAACAATCGATTTTATTATTTCAAATGCGAGTGTTACAATCTCCATAATTCTTCTTAATTCACCTTTTCAAGGGCTTTAAAGCTTGTTCTTGAATCTATGATGAACTTGAACTTTATCTTGATCTTGAATTTTATTTGAAATTCAAGTGCTGCGAACTTGTTCTTGAATTCGGTGGTCTTGATCTTGATCGTTCTTGAATTTGAATGCTTGAATTCTTAAATGGTAAGCTTTTTAGAGAATTAAATGGTGGTTGTACCACGGAGTTTTTTTCTCTAGCTTCTTGTTTACAATTTTCTATCCTCTTTTCTAAATTTATGAGGACTCCTATTTGTAGTTTTTAAGAATAACGGAGTTTGCATTGAATAGGAACAATCAGATTTAAGTGACATGGCATATGAGGACTTATGGCAAACCTTGTCATCTTTGACACATGTCATGACTCTATTGATTTTTCTATTTGACTTGGCCATGCCACATCATCTGCACGGTGGCGCCAAGGATGGGGCTCTAAGAAGAGATCGGATTGGTTTTACCAAATGGGTTCATCCAATGGAGACCACTCAATTATTTAGATTTTATTTAATCCATATTTATTGGACTTAAATATTTATCTCAATAATCAATCCAACATTTTATTTGGATTAATTATTTATGAATTCAACATAATAATCACGAATTATATGTATAAATTTTATTTAATAAATTTTAAATGATTAAACATCCTTTACTACTTCAAGTTGATACCTTTCAAACATTCTTTTTACTATCACACAAAAAATAAAAATGTGTGAGATACACTTGCGATGACATGACACAATAACTAATTAAATTGTGACATATGTCATTTGACTACAGAAAAATTATTTAAAAACATAATATAAGAAAATATTCTAAAATAAAAAAAAATAGAAAACCAAACATAAACTTGCCCAACCCAACGATCCAAAACATTCCCGATAGGAACCCACCGACCGGCCACCACAGTTCGTCTCCACATGGTGATCGCTAGCGAGTGATGAGTATTTTCACTCTAATATTTATGTCATCAGCACCATAGCGGCTGACTACCCTCTCTCTTTTATTCCGATACGGTGATTGATATCAACACTATAAATGTAATCTTCGATTTCATTGTTTTCTACAAACATTAATTAAGATATGTTGATATTTTTATTTTGTGGATTCTTCAAGGTTTGAATTTTCTAACAATTTTCAAAAAAAATAAAATAGTAATCTCGATTAGTAGTAATCTTGCCGGAAAAAATGGAGGTTCACCAATTTTTTCGACTCAATCTAATTTTTATTTTTTGGATTAAATTCCCTCTTACAAATTCAACTCTTTTGATTTTTATATATTTTATAAGGTTAGAATTTTCATATTTGTATCAATCAACTATTCTGATTTTTACTATTTTGGACTGTCATTTGTTTAATGGGCACTTTTCCGACTACAATAATGACGACGATATTTGTGATGATGGAAATTATAGTAGAATAAAAAATGGAATTGGGGCGGTGACAAAGAATTTGGCTGGTGAGGAAATGGAGAGGGTGAAGATTTGAAATTGGGGAAGAAGACACTGTTAAGGATTTTTTTTGTTTAGATTTTTGCTTGGCTTTTCAAATGTTGATGTGTCATTTTTTAATTGGATTGTTAGTTGAATTTTTTGGATTCACGCGCATTGAAGGGTGTATGTTACACCCATGATGCCATGTCATCAAAATGTATTTAAGAGGTACATATTTTGAACAACAGAGGTGTTCAATAGGAACACTTCTGAATTAAAGTGTGTTTAAATGAAATATGCGGACAACTTTAAGTGGTCAACAATGACTTAATCCATTTACTTTTCACATCTATAAATTGGGTGTTAATAATGTCGCGTATGCAGGATTTATCGTAAGCGATTTCACCAGGGGCGAACCCATCATAGCCAATGGGTGACAAGGGACACTCTTTCGTCAAAATTAACAATATTGGTACAAGGTCAAATTGTTGATTATATATATCTGATTATATATATATATATATTTATAAATATAAACACTGGTCTTGATAAAAGTAAAAAGGTTTAGTCTAGTATTTTGAGCTGCAAAAATTCTGTAAGATTGTGTGTTCAAGCCCTGCTAGGCTCATATTATAGTTACTTTTTTTTCTTCCTTTAACCATTGACGAACCTTTATGAAAATCTTGCGTCTGCAATTGGATGTCACCTTTTATATATATATATATATGTCCTTACAAACCACCAAATAATTACTATTCTATTTGTCCTTAATTACTTATCGACTTTTAAATTGACACACCTATTAAGAAAATGGTTATTGGTACAGTGAGTTTACTATTTACCCCTATTAATTATGAAGTGAATGAATTAAAAATATAAGATTTTCAAAAAGTTTTACCTTTTCCAATCTAATTAGTTGAGGGCATAATAGGTAAAAAGATTGTTTTATCTTGATTTGTCAAAATGGAGAAGTAATTAGGGAAACTATATATAAAAAAGAAAAGACAAGTAATTAGGGACAGAGTGAGTACTAAATAAAGAAGGTCAAAGAAAAAAAACACATAAAAAATAAGGTTGTGGATGTTTGAAACTGAAACATTCATTATGATTCTTCAACACAAAACCATGTAGGCTACATGCATTCTCTACTAAAGGAGTTTCACTTATTAATATATAATCGTTATATACACTTTTGTATCTTAACTGTATAAACCTATTTACTATTTTTTTCCGATGAAGCAGTACTGTCGAGTGACACCCCTTCCGTCTCCCTGAATCTGCTCCTGTGTCGATAGGGTCATTCGTAGATATTCAAATTTTGTTGGACTCTACAAATTTTGTTTGATTTATCTTATTTCTTTATAATAAGTATTATATCCTCTCAAAGAGACATATGAAATATTCTATAAATTCAGAATATTCACAAAGGTCAATGGAGATCAAATAAATTTCAAGGATATTTATATCATCGTAGTTCAAGAAGTACGTCACTATTACCCTCGAATCACGAAGAAATCTTAGGAGAGAATAATCTAGGAATAAGTCAAATTGTACGCATATTATTTCATCAATAAAAGTTCTTGTTTCTTCATGGTTTATTTGTGGTTGATGTATTGTCCATATATTTAAAAAAATTTGTAGTCAAATTTTGGCACAACTAGTTAATCTCTACCTCCCATCTCAACTTTCAAAACATCATAGAATGTCGAAATGACTTCCAAAAATACCAACTCTCAATCAACTGCCAGCTCCATGTTCTCCATTGAAGGTATAACGAGTCCTTGGTGTACCTTGGAGTTTTGGATATGTTACGAAGATCAAGGCAACTCTTCTAGGACAATAAACACTTCGATTGTCCATCACATCCAATTCTATTTTTGGGTTTTCAACTATAGAGAGATCAAATTCCCCGATAAATGCTTTAGAAGAAAGAAGCAGTGTGGCTGAAAAGATAAAAAAAACTCATTTCTATTTGAGATTTTTGGTTTCAAGAACTCTACCACGAAGAAGAACTATGATTCAACTAGTGAATCATCTGTACATGCATCACGTACTTGAGTTTGTTTAAGATCAACTTGTGTGACATTCTATTTTACTCTTTTACATCCTTAATGGTCATGCTAACAATAGTGATAGGTGCTTCACCCATGGAGGAACAATTTGAAAATATGCCAAAGCTGGTTGAATGTAACATCTCAAAATCAAGAAATTTAGAAAAGAGAGACAAGTGAGAGGCCACCAACCCTCCATTGATCTGTGGCACCCTTCATAGATACCTTCATAGGTAGTGAAGGGCACCACAACTTGTGCTGGAGCCCATGGTGAAGTGGATAGTGTTATCCCTAAGGTCAGCAAAATAAAGTGCTACAATTACCAAATGTTGGGGTATTTCGCTCGTGAACATACCGAGCCAAAAAGGTAGAATTTTTGAACGCATGTCTAATTGCAACATATGTTGTTAGAACTCCTTTACTAACTGAATCTTATTCTATGTGGACTGTAGACTTAGGATCCACCGACCATGTGAGTCGAAATCGAGAAGCATTTATGGAATTTCATCGAGTTTTAATCTAAATCAAGGTGGATCTACGTGGGGATGGTACCTTGCAAAGTAGACTTGTGTTGTGTTTGTTCTTTGATGTTGCATGACGTGCTCTACACACCACAAATTTGATTATTTTGTAGTGGCTGTTCTTTTAGACAATGGTTTTGATTTATTTTTAGTCATAATGGTGATAGAATAACTCTATATAATGTTTTATATGGTTTCAAACTATGTTATGATCATTTTGATCGTTTTAGATTGTAATCCTTCAACTTATGACTATTATGTTGACCATTGTTTAATGACATGTTGCTCAACTAACAATGATATTGATGTTATTATAAGGGATGCAAGATTAGGTCACAAAGGGCAAGATCGAGTGAATAATTTGCAAAATAAAGACATTTAGGTTTTTTCACCAAAATTGATATACCCACTTGTGAATATTGTCTTGCTGGAAAGATTACGCACAAACCATTCAATACAAAAAAACAACATTTGGCGACTGACGAAATCCGTTTCTAATCTATATTATTTCGTCACTAAACCGGATTACCGATGGATTGTTGGTTGTTGCTATTTCGCTCTTTAGTAATCTCTTAGCGAAACGAAAGACTGAGTTCCGTCGCAATTTAAGGCAACGTAATAGAGACAAACAATTTTCCTTTCCTTCGCTAGCTTGTTGTGAAGGACTGTCCGTCCTTTATACTATTCATCGCTCGTTCACTAATTTCATAATTATTTCTCATTTAAAATAAATCGCGATGAATTTCTGTCACCTAATTCACACAACTATTTTGTTATTTTGAGCACCACATTTTCCACTTAAAAAATTACTTTGCCTAATCCTCCCAACATTTTTTACATAACAACTAAATCGTAATTCAATTTGTTGCTAACATTTTTTTCTTGTAAATAATTTCATTCATTTTTTAAAATATCCTATACTCTAAATAACCTCTACAAATAACAAACATTCATATCAATAATATTAGAGGGTTCAAATCTGTAGATAGAAGTCAAAATCATATACTTCTATTCTGGGCAAAATATGAAAGAAATATATAACTATTCTAAGAGAACATTTGCTTCATGTAGTATGTTTTTGCTTCAAATTCGTATACTCTTCTCTTCTTTTATGTCTCGACAGTTTGATAGTATGCTTGATGAGATCTTGGTAGTTTTCTCCCGTCCATAAAAGACTGCAAACCTTTTATGCAGTAGCCAATAGTCCAAATATACTTGGTGATTGGGAAAAAATAAGATACACTAGTATGATCCAATAACTTGCCTGCTCAGCTAAAATACACAACTTCAAACTCCATGCAACTCAAAATTTCTAAAATTATGGATCTACTTTTAGGAACATTAATTCAAAATAAAAGGTATACCAGAAAAAAAACCTACTAACTACTAATCAATATATTCAAACCATGTGTCATTTTTCTCATAATTCCCCAACTTTTGAGATGAGTAACACTACTCGGCTTGAAAAATTAACTATCTTATTGATCAACTAGGTTTCAAATTCAGATGAGATTGGCTGGTTTCATGAATCCTCCACCATCTATTATTCTTTCTTTATCAAGCCCAATTCACTGTAACAAGTCCCTTTGATTGCAAATTATGAGCTCGAGAAAATTAAGTTCCTTGACTCTCTCACTTTTACTTACACACCCCGAGGTTCAAGTTACTTACAGAATAAAACCACTGATGATTTATAAGTTGCACAAAAAATTAAATTTACAGGGACTTTTCTCTGAGTAACAACAAGAACAAAATCAAACATATAAGCTTCTATCATTTTATGAGTCCTCTATCTATTCTACTTAATTCATAATAATTTCACCGGAATACCTAAAACCTTATCACTTATGGCAAAATTTGGACTCTAGAACACTAGAGGTTCCCTAAACCTCTCACTTTTCTTTACAGACCTACAACCCTCTCAAACCAAACAAAAACACAAATGATTTACAATTTATACCAAATATTGACATTTACAGGGGCTTTTTTCTGAGTAACAACACAAACATAGTCCTTTACACGGACGATAACAGATGTGATTCTAGCTGCCTACACAATCTTAAACACATATAAAATATATGATATGATATGACCAAAAACTCTTACTCCCACAGATATTTGTAGCTTCTTGGGATTGGATGGTTATTATCGCAGGTTTGTGGAGGTTTTTTCTTCCATTGGTGCCTCACTGATACCTTTGACTATGAAGAAGGCCAAGTTTGAATGGACAGAGGCATGTGAGAAGAGTTTCCAGGATCTCAAGGATAGACTCACTTCAGCCCAGGTGCTTACTTTGCCTAAGTGTAGTGAGAATTACATTGTGTGTTGTGATGGATCTAGGGTTAGTTTGGGTTGTGTTCTTATGTAGGGTGGTAAGGTGATAGCTTATGCTTCCAGACAACTCAATGTTCATGAAAAGTATTATCCCACTCATGACCCGAGTTGGCAGTTGTGGTGTTTGCACTGAAATTAAGGAGGCACTACTTGTATGGAGTGCATGTGGATGTGTTCACAAACCACAAGTGTCTTTAATTCGTGTTCACACAGAGAGAGATTTGAATCTACGTCAACGGAGATGGTTGGAGTTGTTGAAGGACTATTACATGAACGTTCACTACCATCCAGGTAAAACTAATGTTGCAGCTGATGCTTTGAGTACGATGAGAATTGGAACTACAACCCACGTTGAGGATGGGAGGAAATAGTTCGTGAAATATATACATAGACTGGCCTGACTAGGTGTGCGGTTAGTAGACTCTACTAGTGGTGGTGTTTCAGTTCATCCTAGTTCTGAATCATCCTTAGTAGTTGAAGTCAAGTAGGGTCAGCATCTTGATCCTGTGTTGATGGAGCTGAAGGACTCAATGCTGGTTAAGATGAATTAGTCTTTTTCTTTGGGAGATGACGACATACTTAGGTACCAGGATAGGCTGTGTGTACTAGATGTGGATAATTTGCGGACTAGGGTCATTGCAGATATCCATGGTTCTAGATACTCCATACATCCAGGTTCCGCCAAGATGTATCATGATCTTAAATAAATCTATTGGTGGGATGGAATGAAGAAGTACAATGCAGATTATGTGGCCAAGTATCTTAATTATCAACATGTTAAGTCAGAACATCATATGCCTAGCAGTCTTACTCAGATTATTGAGATTCCGACCTGGAAATAAGAGGCCATTAATATGGACTTCATGGTTGGTCTTCCGAAGACTAGGATATAGCATGACTTATATGAGTTATTATGGACAAGATGACTAAGTGTGCCCACTTTATCCCTGTGAAGTCTACTTACAGAGCCGAGGATTATGCGAAACTCTACATTGATGAGATTGTAAGATGACATGGGATTCCTTTGTCTATCTTTTAGATAGAGGAGTTCATTTCACTTCACTTTTCTTGAGATCCCTCAAGAAGATTTTAGTCACGCAGGTGAATCTTAGTACTGCCTTTCATTCTCAGACTGATGGGCAGGCAGAACGCACCATTCAGACATTAGAGAACATGCTGAGGGTAATTGGGTCCAGAGATTGTTCATAGGTCTTCGAGAGTCCAAGGGTTATTTAGGGACAAGGTTGGCTACTACTTACAGTTGCATAGTCTTATGTCGACAATAGAAAAACACCCTTAGATTTGATGTTGGTGCTAGGGTTATTGAAGATATCCCCTATGAAGGGGGTGATAGGTTTGGCAGGGATGGAAAGTTGAGTCGAGGTATGTTAAGTCCCCATATGAGATCCTACAGTGTGTGAGCGAGGTTGCCTATGAGTTGGAATTTCCTGCGAGCTAAATCTTCTATTCATCAGTCCCTATGAAAATTTTTCCTATAGGATTTACGTCTGTAGAGATTTTAGACAGACAGTCAAGCGGCGAGGAACAACGAACATTGCCCATGAGGGTATTGTGGAGGAATGTCTTGTTGAGGGTACTAACGTTTTGGAGGCCGGGCGATGTGGATCCCGCTACCGCCCCCCTCTTTTTACTCTTGACGTTATAACTTTCCTACTCTTAAGTCTATGTTCCTTTATCTCTCCATTCTTTGTTGCTATTGCTTTGATTGTGTATAGTAACTATGTTATGATATTACGGCAATTGACGCGAAACTTTCCACATAATCATAGAGATATGAATCACTTAAAAAATTAGATTGAAGCCTCATGGCTTGGAATGTATAACCCCTATGTTGATACCTCATTTTTGGGAAGTCTGATGTCAGGTCCATGATCGACAAACTCTCATGGAAGTATGAGTAAATGATATGAAAGATGTAATTGCTAAAGGCAATAAGTTATTGCTATACTGCAATAGTTAATATGCTATGTGTAAAAGATTATGTGCTGTGTGCTATGATCCGCATGATGATGCCATTTTACTCTCTGACATGACTTTCCTAATCCAACTTTGCACGTCCCACTAACTTTCCTAGTCCAAATTTGGCAAGTCTACTGATTTGACTTTCCATAATCATCTTGTTAGGAAAGAGATATTTCTTACTCAGAATGTCCTTGGTGTGGTGGCTGCCTATACGCAATACTTAGTACAGTGTGTCAATCCCTACCACTCTATACTGTTTAGGTGCAGCCACAGTTGGACACTAGATCTTACAGGTTGACGTTGAAGCTATCCCGACATTGAGCTTTCATCCAACTTGGTAAGGCCCTCATGCGTTCGAGGATGTCTACCGTTATTATCTAGTTAGATTTAGCTTTAGCTAGTGGAGCTGTTCCATATGTTTCTTTCCACTTTCATTTCAGACTTTGTAAATTGGTGCCGTTTTGTGCAGAATACGTTTAATTGCACCTTAAAAAAAAATGAATTGTTTCTTTCATGTGAACGCCTATGATGTTAAGTTTAAAATGTTTAGCATGAAATAAGAAAACAAAAAGTTCAAATTTTCCGCTAAAATTAACCTATATGAAGTAAGAATGACGTATATTGGCTTGTCTGTAACCTCTGAGAGGTCAACAACGCTGTTCTCGTGTAGGATCTACATTCCGGTCGTGACAAAACCACGAAAATTTAGAAGAATTGATGGAGAATCCAAGCTTTAAGATCCAATCTCCCTTCAAGCTTCAATGGAGTTCTGCAGAATTACTTTTGGTATTTGAACATTTTGATTTTGAAAAGTGAATTCTTCTAAGTGTTTAAGACTTCTAAACCCATTTGAAATACCCAAAACTCCACTAGGGAACCTCCCAAATGTTTATTTCAATGTGGGGTGAATTTCCCGATTCACCCCTACATTAAACTGTGAGCCTGCGAAAATTGCTAACCTAACGACTATGGCCCATTCACGGGGCGTCGACCACACGATGGGCCGTACTAGCAACCATTGTCTTGGTCAGAGACTCTTAATTGGGAGCGTAATATCCCACCACCAAGTTCCATCCTATGCCCCTCATTGACGGGGCGTCGACCAGCCTACTGGGCGTCGATTGCCTCCGTTATTTGGGGCTGGCTTTGGCAGCTTGGATCACACGATGGGTCCTTATTCAATGACCATTGGTTTGTCCTTACGGAGTTGTACCCGGATGTTTCCAACTCAAATATATGTGTACGCCTGCTTAGGACCTCTCACATCATTCATACAAAACAAACACGTAAAACTTGACGAAACACACTAAGACACACAAACACGTTTCAACGCAAACCTTTCGAATGTCATGAACGTTGTTGGACGTTTAACCTTCAAACTTTAGAAACTCCTCTTAACAACATTATTTACCATTTTAGGGCCTTAGTAACTCATGACACACTCGTCAGCCTCTATTTTCACCTATGTTGTTTTAGAGGTGTTACATTCTCCCCTACTTGGAAAACATTTGTCCTCGAATGATATTTGCGTTTCTACAGCACTTACTAGAGTAGAGACTCAAAAACTAGAAGTACATACTATACAAAACCATAAATAATACACAATTTAGGAAGAACACAAATTTCACATATTTTAAGGGACTCAAAACACAATTAGAAGCTAGAAACTAATTTAGACTCATCATGGAATAAGACTCAAATTCTTCAATTCATTTAGGAGAAACTTCATTTTTAACACTTTAACATTCTCATATACTCAATTCTAAACACCATACAACCACTTTTAAAAAAGAACAATTTAGCCAAAATTCCAAAAGTTTCACAGTGAAGTTGCTATGTTTTTTCTAAGACTGTTATGTTCATTCCACTTTTATTTGAATACAATTTCTATGAGCCTATATGTAGATTCTTTAAATTTATGTAGGTCTATGAACAAATTTCTATGATCGTTTAGATAGTATGAGATGAGAAATTCATAAGACTATGTTCTATCTTATTTATATGTATATGTGAAGTGCAATAAAAGTAGAAGGGTATGTAACCGTCATCTACGATGGGTATATATATACTAGATATATATAATATGTGTATGTAGAGGTCTATGTTAACCTACAAATAGATTTAATAAAACTTCTAAATTTTCCGCTAAATTCGACTTATGAATGTGATGATGTAAACTAAGAGGCTAGTCATAGTCCTCAAAGAGGGCGACGACGCCGGTTACATCTTGGGGTAAACTCGGATGTGACAAACTTTGTATCATAGCATAAATTTGAATTATCTTAGAGTTGATGTCTCTCTCAACAACGTCTATGTAAGTTCATTTTCATAATTTTGTAGCGCACCACAATTATGGATAGGAACAAACAAGATGTCTAGGAAACTCTGATTTTCTTAGAAATCTTATGCCGTGCCATTAAAGTATACTTATGGTGTGATTTTGCATATAATCCTATTTGTTTGCTTATAGGAAGAATGAATACTCGTAGGAATGCAGAACTAAAAATTGAAGAGGAAATTGCCAATACGGGAACTCCTCCCCGTGGTGAGCAAGTTCCTCCACTTGAAGAAGATGTTAATATGGAATAAGCTCCGATCAATCCTACACCCTTGACAGATGGATATATAAGGGCTTCCCTCATTCAATTGGCTCAAGCCGCCACCGTTCAAGCTCAATCTATGATGGCTCAAGCCAACCGGGAGGTTGTACGTCATCCTTATTAACAAGGCACTACTATGGCTTCCCGTCTCAGGGACTTCACTCGAATGAACCTCCTACGTTCTACGGGTCTAATGTTGAGGAAGACCCCCAAGAGTTCATAGATGAAGTCTAGAAGATACTTTTGGCTATGGGTTGTCCACAGGTGAAAAAACCTAGTTGGCCACTTATCAACTCAAGGACGTGGCTCAAGCATGGTTTGTAGAATGGAGAGATAATAGGCCGTTGAGAGGTGATCCTTTGACTTGGGAGATCAGGAAGAAGGCTTTTCTTTATCGGTTCTTTCCTAGGGAGATGAGGAAATCTAAAGTGGTGGACTTCATCAACCTTCTCCAAGGAGGTATGAATGTTCATGAAAAATATTTTAAATTCACCAAATTGTCGAAATATGCTTCTTCTTTGGTTTCCGATCCTAGAGATGAAATATGCCCGTTTTGTTTAGGGGGTGTCCGACTATTCGCAACAGAAGTGTCATTCGGCCATGTTACATGACAACATGAAAATTTATCGTCTTATGGTGCATGCCAAGCATGTGGAAGAGGCAAGCGCTAGGAGGAAGAGTAGAGATGTTAAGAGGGCAAGGTATTTTGATGGAGGTTCTTCAAATAATAGGCTTGAGAAACAAGACAAGCCTAGGTTTAAGAAGCGTGTTTTAGGTCAAGTTCCTTCAAAGTTCCCAAATGCTAGTGGTGATAGGGTGTATAACACTAAGTTAAATAAGGTAATAGGTACTAATTCACCAACTAAGAAGCCAACTTTTGTGAAAAGTGTGGCAAGAAGCACTATGGTGGTTGTCCTGAAAGGGATGAACAATTGTTTTAGTTGTGGTAAAAGAGGTAACAGTTGATTTCCCTAATTGAAGGGGTCAATACAAGGGTATGGTTTATATAATGAAGAAAGTGGTTCCTAAATGAGATCCAAAGAAGAACACTTTACTCTCTTCGCTCTAGGGGTGCCAAGAGACTTCTCCCAACGTTGTGACCGATATTTGAAAGTATTCTCTATTATGTAAAGTGCCTTACTTGATCCCCGTGGCTCCTTTATCCTTTGTTACTCCTCTAGTAGCCAAACTGTTTGATATTTCTCCCATATTTGCATGAACCTTTTAGTGGTGTCTACTCCTGTGGGGGTGGGAGTCGTGTTGGAAAAATGGTGTATATACTTGTTCTGTAAGTTTTGCCCAATAGAGTTCGTTTATGTTGTCAAATATTAGAATCGATATACTTGATTGATGTTATATTGGGTATGGATTGGTTGCATGCTTGCTTTACTTTTATTGGTTGTAGGACAATGGTGGTGAGGTGTAACTTTCCAAATGAACCCGTTGTTGAGTGGAAGGGGGGAAAATCTATTCCTAGAGGTCGAATTATATCTTGTATAAAAGCAAGCAAAATGATCTCTAAAGGTTGTCTATACCATATTGTAAGAGTCAAAGATCTAGACTCTGAAATTCCATCCATTGAGTCGGTCCCCGTAGTGAGTGAATTCCCAGAGTTTTTTCCTAATGACCTTCCCTATATTCCTTACGAACGGGAAATTGATTGTAGTATTGATTTGCTACAGGATACAAATCCCATTTCAATTCCTCCTTATTGGATGGCTCCGGCAGATTTGAAATATTTGAAGGCACAACTCAAGGAGTTACTATACAAAGGCTTCATAAAACCTAGTATTTCTCCATGGGATGCTCCAATTTTATTTGTGAAGAAGAAAAATGGGTCTTTAAGAATGTGTATTGACTACTGCCAACACAATAAGGTCCCCATCAAGAACAACTATCCCCTCCCATGGATTGAAGACTTGTTTGATCAACTCCAAGGGACAAGCTACTTTTCTAAGACTGACTTGAGGTCAGGGTATCACCAACTTAGGGTAAGAGATGAGGATATACTAAAGATTACATTCTAGACTAGATGTGGTCATTATGAGTTCTTAGTAATGTCCTTTGGTCTCAACAATGCTCCTACGGTGTTTATAGACCTAATGAATAGGGTGTTTTGAAGTTACCTAGATTCATTTGTCATAGTGTTCATTGACGACATCTTGGTATATTCGAAGAATGAGAGTGATAACATGGGTCATTTGAGGGGTGTATTGCAAACCCTTAAGGAACATCAATTGTTTCCCAAGTATAGAAAGTGTGAGTTTTGGTTAGGGTCGGTGATAGTACTTGGTCATATCATCTCTAGTGAGGGAGTTGAGGTTGATCCAAGGAAAATGGAGGCGGTGAAAAATTGGCCTAAACCCTTGGCTCCAAGAGTATTACGAGTTTCATAGGTTTGGCAGGTTATTATCGAAGGTTCGTGGATGGTTTTATGTCCGTCACATCTCCCTTGAATTCATTGACCCAAAAGAGTAATAAATTTAAGTGTTCGAAAACATGTGAGAAAAACTTCCAAATGTTAAAAGAGAGGCTTACTTCCTCTCTAGTGTTGACCTTATTAGAGGGTACAAAGGGTTTTGTTATGTATTGCGATGCATCCCGAGTGGGGTTGGGGCGTGTGCTTATACAACACGGGAAAGTGATATCGTATGCTTTTAGGAAACTTAAGGTACATGAGCGATACTATCCAACTCATGACCTTGAGATAGCGACAGTGGTGTTTGCCTTGAAAATATGGAGGCATTACTTTTATGGGGTTCATGTTGATGTCTTTATCGACCAAAAGAGTCTCCAATATGTGTTTACCAAAAAGGAGTTGAATCTTCGACAAAAAAAGTTGTTAGAATTATTGAATGATTATGACATGAGTGTCCTCTATCACCCCAACAAGGTTAATGTGGTTGTGGATGCCCTAAGTCGTATTATTACTTGGGTAGTGTATAATTAATACTCTCAAACTTTATTTCTCGAAATAGAAGATAAAGCGGTTGTGTCAAGTAACTAACCCAACTAAGTGAGGTTGGGATCAATTCTCCACGAGGAAAATAGTTTAGACTTACTCAATCTATTATTACTAGTGTTTGCCAATTACTTCCTTGGAAAAGCAGAATGATAAAAAAAGGTGTTTTTTCATTTTCGCAATAAATAAAAATAACTACGAAATTGAAAGATACAATTAACAACCCTCCCCCCACCTTTAACGCTCAAATGTTGGAGTGTATCAATGCATGAAAGTAACGATGGTTTACGTGTTCTCCCCAGGTTCACATACTTTTATAATCTAACTCTAACAATTCCTTTTCCTAGTATCTTGCAATTCAAAGTGATAATTATGCTTTTCTAATCCTGGTCGCGGCAATCTAGAAAATTTCACTTTCGCACCTTGGTCTCCGCTACGTGTGTTGCTAATACTAACCCTTCATCTTTATCTCATATTAAGCATCGTTTCGATATTTGGACTAAGTTTCTACCTTCGTACCACTCAAGACTAGCCTATTAGAGATAGTATAACTAAATCTATATTGCGAATTCTTTTCCTATTATCTACCTTCCTTTGTTTGGCAAGTAGCATTAGCGAGTCTAACGTTGTCCAGCCGTTAAAAAGACTTCTAAGCGAAGAATTATCATACATCAAGACACTATTCTAGAATTGTTATTTTGGTAGATTTTATTTACCTCATTATTCGCCTATGGTTCCCATAACCTAGTTCTGGAGTTTTTGGTTACCTCATAGTCATAAGTACAATATTTCAAATATCTGGTATAAGAATTCATGTACTTACCTCAATGAAGAAAGAGTAAATCCAAAGTTTTCGCTGATTAAAATCAATAGAAATCACCAACAATTAATACAAGAATATCAAAATAATCAAGAATCTCACAAAATCAAGGACATAACCAAATACCAGAGTCTCACCTCACCTCAAAAACACGTTTGTTGAACTATTTATAAAAAAAATAAAAACCTAATTACATAAGGACTCTATTTTCCTGGAATCTATCAAAATGCGGCTGGGTCGACGATCTCGCCAAACGGAACGTGTGGTCACGACGTGCCGTCTGGATTCCGGGTCCCTACTTTGCAAAGTTCTTCTTGCTGCTTCTCTTGCATTACCCTCGACGGCAGGTATGGCAGATCTTCACCAGGCCAAAAAAAAAAAAAAAAAAAACCAAAACGGTCCCCATCAAGTGTTTCCGGTTCCCAAACCCTTGAACTCTTGGAATATTGGTACTGGGTACTTCTCTGATCTCATGATGAACCCCCACCTTGGTCAACTTCCCCATTTTCCTTTAGTTCAGTTTTCACTAAGCTTCCACCTATGGACCACCACGACTCACCATGCACCAACACCTATCCTCTTCATTCTCACTAGGTGCTAATATTTCCCTGTATTGCAACTAGTGTCCTCACTTTAAAACAAAATACTCATTTTTCACACATGATTTCATTTTGAGTATAAGGATTACTTTCACAGAACTCTCAGAACAAATAACACTCATTCAATATATTGCGATAAGTTTTGCCCTTATTCCACTGCTTTAAGTTCGCTATACAACCCTTATGATCACTATAAGGACGTTCTTAGCTTGTAACATTAGGCGAGGGTCAGGTTATGATATATTTAGTATACTTAGTGACTTTTTGCCCCTCCTGAACATATCGGCTAAACATACCATTTTCCTTTTTTTATTTTGCCCATTTCCATATGCTTTCACCTTGCTATTTTCTCCCTTTTTTTTTCTTCATTTGTGTAAGTGACTCTCTTCTTTCCTTGCTTTATTTCCTTGTATATTTTTATTTTTCTTCCTTTTCTTTCAACCAATTCTTTTAGTCACTTTAATTTGTCTTTATCTCTCTTTGTCTTCAACCCCCACTTTCAGAGCATTCCTCATAATGCCACCCTCAACTCATGGCTTTCCATAAGTCAAGTACACAATACCCACACAATCACCCCAAGTTGGTCAGGGCCATAAAAATGTTGTTTACTCTACCTGCATTAAGCCCCTAAACTTATGCTTTTGGCATATCTGATGTGACATGTCCAAGGATGGACCACGGCCACACATTATTCCAGAAAAATATCATTGGGGTGAAAAGGAAGGTCCAATGTAAGCTCAAATTATTTGTATCAAAGAAGGTTAAAAATTATTTGGTTTTCTTTCTTTTATTTAGGCTAAACAATGGGCTATATTGATAAGGGCCTATGATCTTTCCTAATTGTCTATACAACTTAATTTTAGTCGGACAACCAGGCAAGTTCTAGCTCAGTACAAATAGTGGACTATTTCAAATCTTCCTCACACTCCTTGACATCTCATTACTCTACTAGATTATCAATCAACACCTCGTTCGCATTTTACGACTTAGGGGCAATGCATGGTGGTATACCTCCTATGTCATTTGCTTATAGCCACACATTTATATCAATACTATGCTAGTCATGCCTCATTTTCCATTTAAATCCGGATATCATTTTAAGCCATCTGCTCCAGAATTAAACATGTACCACAAGATGATAGACATGCCAGTTCACAGAAAAAGTAATCAGTCTTTGGGGAAAAGAACACAGGCAAGAAAACCCCAAAAGAGGATAGTGATTGGGCTACTTCCTAGACGTTGCGTGTGCCCTAGTTTGAAAATAACAGAAAGACTGTACCGGGCTACGGATTCTGCGATGTCTTTCGCAGTAGCAACGTTCCATCGCTGTAGTCCGTCAGTGACTGCTACAGGTAATTTTCTGTGATGTCTGCAGAATTTAAAACCCATTAGTAGAAATCTACCATTCTATAAAGAAAAACATAAAGTATTGGGTTGCCCTCCAACAAGTCTCCTGATAACGTCCGACACGACTGAGACAATTGATTACTCAGCCTTCATTCAATATGTTGCCTTTTACACTTCATTCACCGCATGCAGTTGGCCCAAATAGAGTGTTTATTGGTTCTCTATCACCTAACCCGCACTCACCCCTCATTGTTCTTTAAACAACTCCACTGCTCCATTGGGCATACTTGGTAATCACGTAGGCCAGTCCATTTGGAATTGAGGCTTGCCCGAACCAATGCATCCTTGACTTCTAAAATCACAAATGTCAACCATAAACCTCTTGTTTTTTTTTCACTTTTTTGTTTTCATTCTTCCTTCTTCGTCTTTTCTTTGTGGGATCTCGGATACCAAACGATTAGAATTCACAAATCTGCCTCATGGACCCACAAATGTTGAAGGTCGCTTCTTTCTTGTACACCAGAATTTCATCTGCCCTTTCTTTCAACAAGGCTCTACCTTTTAGCAAGGAATGGCCTCCCAATAATAATAGGCACTTCAAAATTGACTTCAACAATCAAGAATAACAAATCTTGCCGGAAATATGAATACTCATCTCCACTTTTACTAGCACATCATGGAAGTATCCCTATAGGCCTTTTCGTGTTCGATCATCCATCAGTAGCTTGGGTCACCCAAACCCAACTCTTGTAAATCGGAGGGTCATTAGGATTTATGCTTCCCCCAGAATCACACTAATTCTTTTCGCAAAATATAATGACCGACTGTACAAGGAATAGTGAACCACCCGGATCTCTTCTTTCTTTGTACGAGATCTCTGTAGGCAATAGCACACAATGGTCAGTCTATCATCATCCTCGAAATACTAATCTTTTCTTTGTAAGTCAGATCTTGCATGCAAACTTGGCATAACCGGACATTGTTCTAGGCTTATACAAAGGGACCTTGATGAAAGCTTTTTCACACTTGTTATAAAAACGCCGATATTTCCTATCCTCTATCTGTTCTCACTAATCTCTGAGGGAAGGGTTGGTGTGGTCTGGGCCATGAGAATACCTTTCGGGACTTCTACTCTTTTTTCCAGTGCTCTCTCTGCTTCACCACTACCCTTTTACCACCTTATCATCATCCTTTCTCACCTTTCCTCTTAGGAACGGCATAGTTTGAAATGTTGCTTACCACCCCAGAGTAGTGATCGCAATACAGTATGCATCATTTTTCAGATTTTAGACAGTGTTGCTAGGAAGAGTGCCTAGTGCCGGGTGGTTCACCGTCACAGATAATTGGGCCATTTGCCACTCGACTCTTAATCGATATGAATGTGTATCGACTTTTTTCCCATACCCTGTTAAATAAAATAATCACACGTTAACTCTTTAATGTCTCATCAGTAGCATTGAACCTCCTCATCATTTTGTGTCACATATCCGCACTCGCTCCATACTATCCCTACCATCCTAGGAGTAACTTCCCGATTTTTGAGGGAGGGACATAGGGCCCATTCCTTTTTTCGTTATCGTATTACCCCTGTGAAGTTGTTGTCGCGTTTGTAGTTTTTCCATCTCGGACTAATGACCCTCACTGTTATAAGTTACCATAGATCCGACCCTTGGTTACCTTGACTCTTGGAAGCTATTATCCTGATTTGAGCCTTGGTGCTCGTCAAAAAAACCCCCCCCCCGTCTGCTATTTACTAAAACTGCACTATGAGTCCGTCCACATATAGCAATCCTAATTAGATGTGTGGTTTAGTGCAAGTAGTTAAACTGTGGCTGGTTGTGGATATGTTTTTAGTATCCTAAGCACAAGCTCATTCTCCTCTGAGCCTTTCTTCACGATCTCATCTGTGGCCTGGGTTTGTGAGTGGACCTGCACTGCGAAGGTATTTGTCCCGGTATTGACTTCCTAGTACTCCAGATTTATTATTCCGAGACACTCCCAATAAATCCACCTGCTATAGTGTCCAACACCGCTTAACCTATTATCATATTATCATCGCTTTCCCCGAAAATGTTATCTCTTCATTGACTCATCATCTATCGGTGATTTGGGACCTTCTCAAGAACTAGTGAATTCTATCCAAAACTACTAACTGAACTCTCTTGGTAGTGCCACAAAGTTGTTCACTCTGTCTTTTGTGGTTTAGTTTCTTGGATACCGGATAGTAATCGTGCTAAGAAACATCCCTTAATGTTCCAAGTGAAAAGTGAGTTTGTAAAGGGAGCTCAGTGAACATAAATAGCAGCCTCCCCGTCAGTGAGAGAGGAACACTCTGCGCCCTATTACTCAAGTCCAATCAGGCCTCCCCTACACAACTTTTACATACTGCCCTTACCTTGAATATGGGCATTGTAGGAATCCTCAAGAAGAGCCCTGAAAACAAGCCTCTGGCAGTGAGCAGTGCATCAGGCTACTAGTTATCACAAAGTGTGGCCTGGTGGTAAAAAGAGGAAAGACATGTCCCATGCATAGTCTGCTATGTTCTCAAGCCTCTGTAGTTATCTTGGGGGCCGTGGAGCGTGCATTTTGTCCTCTCTGTTGTGTTCACCCGGGGCATCGGGTAACAACTGACCATGAACATCACCCGAGCTGGGATAATTTCTGTCTTGATCATCAATCATTAATTCCCAGTTTCGATCCATGTTCTGTAGTGTACTGCTCTAATTTCCTTGTCCGGAGTGAAACAAGGGTTTCTCTTTTCTCTCTATGTATTTGTAATACAAGGAGGTGTTTGTGCACGAATCAAAAAACAATAACCAAAGTCAAATCAAAAAATATCAACTAAACTATAGTAATAAGTTTAAGTTAATCTAAAAGCTACTTTCCCCGGCAGCGATAACGCTCAAACTTCTTCTCAAATAAAAGTAAGCGTTCGTGTCCCAGTAATAACCAAACTAGTGAAGGTTTGGGGATCGTCCCACTAGGAAATAGTTTAGACTTAACTTCAATTCTATTATTACTATTGTTCAGCTCAATTACTTCCTTTGAAAAGCAAGAATGATAAAAGGGGTGTTATCTATTTCTAAATAATGAAAATCACTAGAGAAATTGAAAGGAACGCTTAATTCTTCAAATGTTGGAGTTTAATCAATTAATGAAAGTAACGAGGGTTTTTACGTGTTAACCCACATTTTCATAACTTGATAAGTCTAACCTTAACAATTCTTTTCTAGTATCTTGCATGCAAAGTGATAAGTTATGTATTTTCTGATCCTTGTCCGCATGGGAAAATTTCACTCCGCAACCTTGGTCGCTACATGTTTTTCTATACTAACCTTACTCTTTACCTACTATTAAGCATCCTAGTCGATATTTGACTACGTTATTACTCGTACCAATCAATACTGGTCTATTATATAGTAATAACACTAAATCTATGTTGATAATTCTTTCCTTTATCTACCTCCTTTTTTGTCAAGTATCATTTAGGCCGTTCTAATTTGTTCCTTCCGTTAAAAAGCTTCTACTCGAAAGAAATTAATCAATACATGCAGAACACTGTCCAGAACTTGTTATTTTTATGTTAGATTTTACCGGTCATATGCACCTATGGTTCCCACAACCCTCGTTATGGAGTTTAGTCCCATAGCAATAATTAGCAATATTCAAATATGAATGGTCTAAGAATTCATGTCTTACTTAAATGAGAGAGTAAAATCACCAACAATTAATTACAAGAATCCTCAAATAATAAAGAATCCACAAAATGAAGGACGCTAACAATAATCCAGATTCTCACCTCAAAATGAGTTTTTCGAACTATTTATAAAAAATAAAAACCTAATTACATAAGGACTTCTATTTGCTGGGAATCTTGGTCAAACGCGCTGGGTCGACGGAGACCTCGTGCGATGGGACGTCGTGGTCACGACGGGCGTCATGGACTCCTTCATCCCCCTTGGAAGTTCTCTGGTGCTTTTTCTTCATTACCCCTCGACGGCAGGTATGACGAACGTCCAGCACAACGGTCCCGTCGAGGGTCTCGTTTCCAAACACTTGAACTCTTAAATATGGGAGTGGGACTCTTCTCTGATTTTCATGACAAAGCACAGGAACTTGCAGGACGGACCCTAATGGCTACGACGGTCCATCCACGACTTTCTGTAAACCCACACTCGTCAGACTTCCCTATCTTCCTTCATCACAACTTAACTACGCTCCACCATACGCACGGACCGTCCAGATCGTAGGTGTCTCTTCTGCATCCTTCATCAAAACCTTCCGCATTTGTCTTTGGCAATTTCTGCAAATAAGAGAAAACTTATATAAAAATTTAGCCAACAAAAGGCTTTTGGACGAACACTACACTTACGAAAAATTATTATAATAACCGTGACCACGGTAATATCATATATCACATTTCGAACCAATAAAGCCTAGTAAGGATGTTTCGTAGTTTCTCGTTTGGGGTGGATTAGAGATTCTTCGAGATTGGTTTCATGGTTCTAAGTAACTCTGTGCAACCATTGATAGTTTAGGTGGAAGTACAAACAACAAACCTTGACATCATTTTGGAGTTTCAGGAATCGGTCCTTGGCAGCTTAACGATACTTTTTACCTAGGGGTCATGGTATTTTAAGGTGCCAAGGAATAGTATGTGTTCCCAAGGTATATAGGTTGAGGGACCGGATCCTTGAAGAAACCCATGGGTCCCACTACTAAATTCATCCGGGCTCGACGAAAATATACCATGACCTTTAGGGAAGTTTATTGGTGGGAATGTATGAATAAGGACATAGCGGAGTTTTTCTCTAAGTGTCCAAATTGCCAACAAGTAAAATCCAAAAAATCAAACTCGATAGAATCTAGAGCTCAATTCCTTACTTGGAATTGGGAAGACATCAATATGGAATTTTTGTAGTGGGTTGGCCAGACTCACAGGCAATATATTCTATATTGGGTGGTTTTATAGGTTTGACTAGTAAGTCCGCTCGCTTCATTCCTGTAACTCTACTTATTTGGCGTCAAGATAGCTAGGAATCTGCATATATGAATTGTGGTGTCCCCATGGTATTCGTTATCCTCCTATCGGTTTGGGTGCCAATTCAACATTCTAGGTTTTTGGTCATTCCAAAAATGGTTGGGTACAATGTGTAAGTTGAGTATGCTATTGAAACCCTTGAAGATTGCTTAGGTCTGCTATTATTTATTTCAAAGGGAATTGGGATAAATATTTGCCTTTGGTGGAGTTTTCTTATAATAATAGCTTTAATTCATCCATCCCATGGCTCCCTATGAAGACTTGTATCATAAGAGGTGTAGGTATCCTCTAGGGTGGTTTGAAGTGGGTGAGCCTTCGCTTATTTGTCTTGATTTGGTTTATAAGTCTTTGGAGAAAATTCATATCATAATGAACCAGTTTCAAATGGCCTATAGTCGGCAAAAATCTTATGCCGATCATAGGATAAGGGATTTGGAGTTTGAAGAAGGTGATAAGACATATTTGAAGATTTCAGCGATGAAAGGGGTGGTTAGATTTGGCAAGAAAGGGAAATTGATTACTCGTTATATGGGTCCCTATAAAATCTTGCAAAAGGTTGCTAAGGTTGCCTATGAGCTGAAACTTCCTAGTGAATTGGCTTCGGTCATCCGGTTTTTCATGTTTCAATGCTTAAAAAAGTTTTATTGGGGTGAATCACAGTCCTATTCCTTCTATTGAGGGTCTTGGTGTCAACTATAACTCTCTTATGAGGAATTTTTCGGTTCAAATTCTTGATAGGGCAAGCAATAAGTTGTTTTCCGTAAAATGTGTTATGTCAAATCACTCTAGTTGAGGGTGAAACAAATGGGTGGCAGCGAGGCCTCCATAATCCTTTTCCCCTCATATTTTTGATAATTAAGGTAGTCATCTTGTTAATAATATAAATATGAGTATAAATGAAGTTTCTTGATTTTGGTTAAGTCTTGAAAAAAGGTTCATTTTGAATCCATATAGTGAGTTCATCAATTTGATGGCATTAAATGCTTGAAATTTTACTTTTTGGTTTGTTTGAGTTATGTTGTGCACTATTATATGGTGAGTCTTTACAAAATGATATATAGCATTTTTATATTTGAAACTTTGTGCTTATTGAGTTATGTAATGCATGTTGAGCTCGTGTCTGTTTTGAGAAGCAAATGCCTCATAATGAAGTGTTTGAGCCTTATCTGTGGTAATTGATGTTTTGAAATTTGCCTTGTTGAAATCATATGATTTATGTTGTTTTGATATTGTTGATTGGTTGGTATGCTAGTCTTGAGTCTATTCCTTCATTAAAAAGAATTTGTGGCATTCAGGGACGAATGTTCCTAAAGGGGAAGGGGATAATGTGACATTTCAAAAATCCTAGACGAGTCTTAAAACTTAACATAGGTGCAATGGGGTATAAATACTATTTTAAGATTTATCCTAATGAATATAGGTCATTTAGGATGTTTAGAAACAAAAATGTCCAAGAACGTCCATGATGTTCAAAAACAATTTCTAAGGGGTACTAGCGTGACTAAGACTATTTGATGAGATTTTAGAAGTTGGAAATCCATGAAATTAGTAGGAAGGGTATTTAATAGGTGTTTAAGATGATTGGTGGTCGAAACATCTGGGTACCTTTCCCAAGAACCAACCAAGGGACTTGAGGAGGACCCTAGCACGTCAGGGGCAACACTGCCTAGGCAGTGAGCATGCCACGAAAGCCAAGGAACGCCTCGTGTGTGGATCGAAGGGGTGTCAATGCTAAACGTCATCCCACACTTAGACAAAATGGGAATGCTTTCGGCTGCACCAGTCTCTGAACTAAACGACGAGTGTGCAAGACGGAGTGGGGCCAAGTCGTCGACTCACAAATGGCCCATCATTCCAGGTCTCATTTGTGAGGGTCGAGTTTTCCTGGACATTTTAAGTTAGTATTATTTAATTAGTTAGAGGGTTAGGTGATTAATTAGGGATTTAAGGGAATCTACTTAAGTTAATTAAGACCCAATATAAAGACCCCCAACCCTCATGAGTCTAAGCACACCTCTCTTATTTCTCTCTCAATTTGGAAGACTCCATTGAAGAAAATCTAGGGCGGGGTTTTGAGGGATGAAATGGAAGATTTTGACCACCAAATCTTCATCAAACATTGATGTATGAGATCTAATTCACATGAGACTTCTTTCCTCAAAAGGCTCCTTCAAAGTATTTCTAAAAGTTGGGTTTTCAAGTGGGTTTCATTTGATTATTAACGAATTTATGGTTGGAAAAGTTTTCTTATGGATTATTTTAAGAATATATGACATACAATAAAATGTATTTTTTACAAATAGATATGATAATTTTGATGGTTTGATCTAAATAGGAAGAACATGATCCTTACCCCTTAACCGTAGGTTTTATCTGATGTGATTGGTTGTGATTAATTCAATTGACTTTATTTAGTGTTAAATCACTATTGGATGATGTTTGTTACACTAATAATGAACAAATTAGGATGATTTTTAGTCTTATCATACTAGGCTTTAAAGTTATCTCGGTTATGAAATGGCCTAAGTCTTGTCTTAAGCTTTATTGAGTGTGATTATGGTGTTAGTGACAACTTCTATTGTTTTGTATCCTGTTTATTATTTGAATTAAGATGTGGTACATCTAAATTGGATTGATTGAGGGGTTTATGGTAAGATCTAATGATGAACTATGAAGGAGACGTGGTAAATGTCTTCTGATCTCTATCTTTTCTTGTATTGTGATTATTGTGTTAAGTCAGATGTTATATTTGAGCAAGCCTTGTGCTTAGGATTAATAGGAGGTATAACGGTTGAAATTGAAATATCTTTACTATCTTGTGGGTTGATAACGGTTTATGTGTTATAAGATGGGTGTAATATCATGTGTCATTATTGTGATACGTATACTCTATCATTTTAATTGAGATTTTATGATGAATGATTATAAAAGGGTATGACCCTATGACTAAACTAAGCGCGATTGATAATTAAGGCCTTTAAAGAAATTTCAAAAAGGGCCTTAGCTTGCAACCGGTGTACTAATTGAGAAGTGTACATGCCAATCGGAAGGTAAGAACTAAAGTCTCTGATATTGGACTACAATGCATGGAGCAATAAGAGGGTCCCAAACTATATCTCGTATTCTTTACGAGTTTCCCCCATAGGAATACTAGCTAGTTGATCCACTTAGTTGCTAATGTTTGTATGTTTCGTACGACCTTGGCATAGTCCGCTTTCCTTTTGTGTAGGGTTTTTATGCACCAGATTCCAACTAGCTCATTGGTTGTATAGGTCAGGGAAAGATAATCCCAAAAGGTAAAATAATTCAAGGGTTTGAAGCTCTAACTAGGACAACTAAGGGGTCTAGCTTAGTCTGGTAGGGGTAATGGACTCTAATCTAAGCATTGCACTAGTTAGCTTGATGGTAGTCTAAGTAGATTTTTATTAGGTATTTTTTTGTTGTTTATGTGATATATAATATGTAAATGTACATGAGAACTTCACATTGTTTGATATAATATGCTTGTTTTCACTTATTAGTATTGTTGGGGTTTATATTGTTAAAGTATATGAAATGTATATCTAAATGTCTGTGTATAATAAAGGGGTGTTTAGACAATGATTTCTTGTTGGGTTGCTTGATTGTAATAAGGCTTTGCTTGGTCATTGCACTTGTTGACTTGATAGGAGTTCATGGGTAATTGTCTTCCTTTCTTATAATGAAATGTAATATTAGTTCATGCTTGTGATGACATTCCTTAATGATAGGGTTGTAGTAGATTATGGGTTCAAGTATGATGATATGTATATTACTTGTTTGAGTTAGTAAGCATGTTTTGTTACTTGGTATGACTTACTTGATTATTCATAAGACTTTTAAAGGGTAAATTAGCATGGTTTAACTAAATGTTTCTTTTTAGCATATTTTTAGCTGATATATGCATGTGGTCTCATACTTAGTACAAGTAGCGTACTAATCCCATTTTCTCCTTTTCCCCAAAATTATTAGGTTCCTGTCATTGAAGGCTTAGTCGAGACGACTTGAAGAAGACTTGGATATTCTTTACCATCCAAGTGGGTAGGTCCTCACTATTCGAGGGCAATGCCGATATCTTTCTTTTGAAATTGCTTTGTTTTTCTAAGACTCTTATGTTCATTCCACTTTCATTTGAGTATGATTTGTATAAGCTTATATTTGTCTTCTTTACATTAATGTAGGGCTATGTCCAAATTGCTATGATCGTTTAGATGGTATGAGATGAGACAATCCTTAAGACTATGTTTTATCTTACTTATGTGTATATGTGAAATAAAAGTAGAAGGCTACTTCAACCGTCCTATACTAAGGGGCGATATATACTCAATATATATATATATATATATATAAGTATAATATATATATAGTTTGAGGTCTTGTAACCCTCCAATACGAAGTAATAAGAGTTATAAATTTTTTTCCGCTAAATTTTACTTATGAGTGTGGTGATGTAAATCAACAGGCTAGTCTTAGTCCTCAAAGAGGGCAACAACGCCGGTTACATGTATGGGTAAACACGAATGTGACAATTTTGTATGTTATCTTTTAGTTTAGGAGAGGTGAAAAATTGGGCTGAACGTCCAAAGTGATATGGGTCCAAATACCGGTCAAGGCAGACAGAAACCGGACTTGGACCCAACCCGACTCTCTCTCTCTCTCTCTCACTCTTATTTTATTGCTTGTTTGCTCGATTAACTAATTGTTGTTAGTTTAGGGTTAAATCAAGTCTCCATCTTGTTTTAATGTTTAAGCTAAACAAGCCAAGTCTAAATGGATTTAAATGATAATAAATAAATTTTATGAGTTACAAACTCATCTAAATAACATATTTTTTTTTCAAACAAATTCTAAATAATTTTTATCTCAAAATTATGTTTTTAGCCAAACAAAGTTAGTTATCAGAAAACCGTATTAACGGATATTTTAGGTGCCTTAAAGACTTTCCTAAAACATAAATAAGAATCGTTGAACCTCCCTTTAAAGTTATCAATCCATTTCATGTTTTAAGTCTTTTGAAAAACCAAGTTTTTTCTTGATTTTTCTTAAAATTTAAGTGGCGACTCTAAACAAGTCAACAACTTGTAAAGTATTCTCTTTAAATAAAAAAAATTTCATACCTTAATTTATACTAAACCATGAAAATTTAGAAGAATTGATGGAGAATCCAAGCTTCAAGCTCCAATCTCCCTTCAAGTTTCAAAGGAGTTCTGGAGAGTTCTGTTCGGGGATTTGGGGGTTTTGATTTTTAAAAGTGAATTCATATAAGTGTTGAAGACTTATAAATCCATTTGAAATACCTAAACCACCAAAAACAAATTACCCTAATAATTATTTGGACGGGGTTGAATTTCCTAATCCACTAATTAACAATAGCCTGCAAAATTGCAGACCCATCGATGGGTCCGTCGATATCGTTGTTGTGGTGTTGCAACCGGCATCGTTGGTCACAGACTCTCACTTGATATTAATTTACTCCTTCTAAAACGACCAGCGCACCTAGCCCCCTCATCTGCGAGCGTGGCCAGCCTACTGGGCGTGATCGCCTCCGTCATTTAAAGCTGGCTTTGGCAGCTTGGCTCACACGATGGGTCCTTCCTCAAGGACCCTTGGTTGGTCCTTGGGGAGTTTTACCCAGAAGTTTCCAACTCAAATATAGTCGTACACATTATTAGGACCTATGACATCAATTTCATCCAAAACGAACACGTGAAATTTGATGAAACACACTAAGACACACAAGCAAGTTTCAAGGCAAACCTTTTAAACGTTATGGACGTTTGACATCCAAGCTTCGCCAAACTTTATACACTGCCTCGTAACATCATTTTATACCATTTAAGGACGTTAGGACCTTATGAAACACTCGTTAGGCTCAAGTTTCACCTATGTCATTTTAGAGGTGTTATACCTTAAAAGACTCATATGGGAGTCACCTTTTGAGAATGTGAAAACATGAAACTAGAAGACAGAATGAACAAAAACAAAAACAGTAAACAATATCACTCTTATATTAAAGAATTCCCACAAAAGGTCATTTAGTATGTGATAAATGCTTTGTTTACTAGTGAAGAGGGACTTGGAATGCATTCTTATCAAAATAGCAAAACCAATGATTTACGCTGCAAGTTATAAGGTACACATGTCATCTTTATTTTGCTCGATATATCCTTAAATTGATGATTAAAACGAAAAATTCAAGTTTGTATACATAGCATGACTATTACAATAGAGTGTAATTATGTATATAAAGTTAAACATTGCACGAGTTCACCTATTTAAGAGATTGAGGGATCAAATAAGTAACTACTGAAGTATTACATGACGTCTAAGGTACTCTAAGTAATAGTTTCCTTTAAATAGTAGTGAATTCTTTTAACATATGATTAGATTCCTATGTAGGTATTGTAAAAAATTAAAGGTAAGATCTTCATGTGCACATGCTGCATGAACTATTTATCGTATGAATTGTGTGTCTGATGTATATTGTGTTGGCCTTGGGTATTATCCCTCATGTGCGAAGTGGTAGATATAAATTTTGGGTCATGGGTCGCCGATGTGTAATGCCCAATATAACATGTGTATCATGAGGTTTTAAAGTCCTAAATTTTTTAATTATAGTGTTTATAGGTAGTGTTTAAAGTTTGGAGGTCAAACGTCCAAGAACGTCGAAGCAGTTCAAAAGATAGCCTTGATACGTTCTAGTGTATCTTGGACAATTTTATGTGTTTTTTAGAGTTCAAATTGATAGGAGAGGTTCCTAACATCTAGGAGAACGTGTTTAGGGTTGAAACGTCTAGTCCACTCCCCAAACAGACCTTGAGGTCCTTGGGAGGAACCCACCATTGGTCAGCAAGCTGCACAAGGCAGCAACATTTTAGGGTGCATTGTGTGAACCACTCTGTGTCGCAAATTTGGTTGGTATATAATATTACGAAAAGGTCAATACCTAAAATAGAGCCTCACATGTGGGTCTAAGGAGTGAAACTCTGTTTTAAGACCCAAAATAATGTTTATAAATCATTTGGGAAGTTTTATAGTCAAGGTGTCGATAAACACCCATGACGTCTAAACACTAGCTACGTTGAACTAGTTGATGTCGCTAAGTTTAGTGAAGTTTTCAGAGGGTCAAATTAAGTCTAAAACTTATAAAAAGACTTTTAATAGGAAAAATTTAGTATAGAGGGTCTAAAAGTTCGATAATGACTCCCCAAGGACCACCCGAAGGGTCCCTGAGAAGGACCCCAACATAGGTAGGCAGGCTACCAAAGTAGCCTATGTGAGTCAAGAATCAAGAGGCTTCTGTGCGACGTGCAGACCAAACAAGTTCCACACTCTCACTTTTAAAAAATAAATTTGGAATTATCCTCGTGAAATGGAGCCACTTCCCAGTTTCGTAGAAATCGTATTTTATACATTTTGACTTCACAAAAAGACCCATTTAAGTGAGGGGTGTTTTGGGTAATTTATGGGATGATTATATATATCCTAAGGGTCATTTTAAAGTCATTTTCACTCAAACCGAATTCCCAAACCAAATACCAAAAACTCTCATTTCTTTCTACTTTCCCTATCCCCAAATCCTCCATTCAAGGAAGAACAAAGCTTGAAGAAGAAAACCAATTTCTCTAGGATTTAATTTTAATTTCGTGGATTAATCTTCATTAGGGTATATGTTCTTCACTCTTGGGATTCCTTTCACCAAAAGGTCATTTCACAGTTGATTTCCAAATTACACAATTCCATGGGGTTTTCAAATTCTAATGTGTTTTCTTCTAAACATAAAATTGATGATAAATTGTGATTGACTAGGGTAATGAATTGTTGATATTAGACCTATTTCTTGAATAATACATGTTGATCCTTCTCTGCTAACCCTAGGTTATTAATTGATGTTAATTGGGATAGGGAGGATGCAATTTATCTAGTTCTTGTGTTAATTACTATTGAATGGTGTTACTACACCTATTATTGGATGTGATTGGTTAATTGATGGTAAGACCATGATTATGGATTTTGAAGGATATTTGGTAAGTCTTTATGATCCTAACACTTACTTCAATTATGATTACTTGTGTTTAGTGATTTCGTTATATTGAAGTATACCTTATGACACGTTTGATTAGGGATGGTATGATGTTGAATTTAAATGTCTTGATATATGGCTTGTGATTTGTTGTATAATATGTAATGGTATAAGGTTGGTAATGAATATCCTATGTGCCTTATTATGATATGGAAATGTAAATGTGCTAACCTCACATGTGTGATTGTAACGAAAGGACAATACTCATGCATTTCCTATTGAGCTATTATGAAGAGTATATAAGGTGTGGAGTAAATGAACTAAAACAAAGTAATGATTGATAATTAAAATACATTTCAAAAGGGACTCTAGCTTAGCACTAAGTGAACTTGTAGATAGGTGGCGCCTTCCCAAAAAGGGAAGGTAGGGTTCACCATAGTCTCACGGGTGGATCGCCTCTAGTCAAACATGCATAGAGTGAATTTTCCTGACGCCCCCCAAAGCTCCATAAACTATG
Organism: Solanum habrochaites; assembly: GCA_027704765.1. NCBI lineage: Eukaryota > Viridiplantae > Streptophyta > Magnoliopsida > Solanales > Solanaceae > Solanum > Solanum habrochaites. Next base: position 37,397,237 of record JAKWJA010002499.1, on the reverse strand, counting down.
TTACCACCAGCATGGAATACTAGCTAGTGTCTACTAGATGCTGTTCATGTTGGTCCACTTGCTGGTATAGAAAACCACCTTTTCATCGGTGTAAGGTTTTACAACACATGATTTCACACATAGATCTTACGGTCTATGTCGGTTAGGGAAAGTGTTCCCGTAATTTAAATGAAGTAATGAAGTAAACACTAACTAGGGTGACTTAAGAGGTTTGAATCAGCCTAGGTAGGGGTATAAGACTCTACCTATGCCTTGCACTAGTTTGCCTTGAGAGAAGACTGATGAGGTTATTGTTGTGTTCTATAATGTATATGTTATGAATTTATTGACTCATACATGTTAATGACACCATGTGATATGTGTTTCACTTATGAACACGTGGTTGGTCTCTTTTGCTAAAGTATGATGATGTTATCTCTTAATGATATAGTATGTTAAGTTGGACATTGATTATGGTTCTTGTTAGGTTTGCTTGATTGAGTAAGGTTATGATGCTTTGCTTAGTCATTGTACTAGTGGACTTAATGAGAGTTCATGAGTAATGGTCTTGCTTAGGTTATGATGTTATGAACTCTATTGCATACTTGTTGATATTATAACTTGATGATAGAATTGTCTTGATTATGTGCTCAATTATGTTGATATGCATGTTTGATTGATCAGATTTGATATTGTTGGTCTTGTCATGTACATGGTCTTGACTTAAATAATTTTTTCTTATTGACTTTTTTTTGGTTTTTTGAATATGCATAAGGTATTTCTAAAGTGATTTTGCATTCTTTGAAGTAAATATCTTTTTTTTGTATGATTTTCTATGTTGTGTGTGCATAAGTGCCTATACTTAGTATAACTGATGTACTAACCCCATTTCTCCCTTTCTCCCAAACATTTTAGGTTCTGGTCGTTGAAGGGTTCGTGACGACTATTGAAGGAAGACTTGGAATCTCATTCTCCGAGTTTGGTAGGTCCTTACTTTCCGAGGACAATGCCATTAGCAAGCTAATAATGTTGTTCTAGTTATAAGATTTCTAGTTCTTTCCTTTTCATTTGAAGACCATTGTAGTATAGCCTATATGAGGATCTTTGTTATATTGGTGTATGACTTAAACCTAATAGTTGAATTCTCTTTTAGATGGTTTAATATGAGACATTTTATAGACTTCTTATGAGATTATATTCCTATATTATGTATGTGAAATAAAGTAGAAGACTATGTAATCTTCTAATTCGCAATGTAGAAGTAACGAAATTTTTTAAATTTTTCGTAGTTTTATCCTATGAATGTAATGATGAATGCTAGAGGTTAGTATTAGTACTATTCGAGGATGACAATGCCGGTTACATCTAGGGGGTGATTCCTAGATGTGACAAACTTGGTATCAGAGCATGACGTTGAATACCTTTAGGATTAATGTCACATTAAACAACATCTATGTAGTTTTTTATTCTTAATTGTGAAGCGTGCCACACTTATCAATGAGAAACTATGTGATGATTTGGAAACTCTCATCTTCTTGTTATCCTATGTCGTGCCTCTAGAGTCTACTTTATGTGTTATTTCACCTAAACCTGGTATGGTGGTTATAGGTATGAGTACCCAAAGACCATCAACAAGAAGGGCCGAAGAAGGAGTTTCTAATGAGGGAGAACAAACACCAAGTCTCCAAGTTTTTTTTTGGGGGGGGAAAAAAAAGTTGGGCGATGGGCGATCAGTTTCCAATTGCTCCGGCCTCCGATGTGGTGGGGCAATAGGGGAGATTTTTCTCCAATGGCCAGACATTCGACCCAAGCCAAACGCTTCAACTCAAGAACAAACTCTATGATGGCCCAAGATAATTGGGAGGTGGTATCTCGATGAAACCAACAAGTTAGAACCATGGCCTCCCTTTTGATGGATTTCACTAGGATGAAGTCATCTTTTTTCAATGGGTCCAAAGTGGAGGAAGACCCCCAAAAGTTCATTGATTAAACTTACAAAATTCTCTGTGCTATGGGGTTGACTACTAGTGAGAAGGCCGAGTTAGCCACTTACCAACTCAAAGTTGTGGCCCAAACTTGGTACGTCCAATGGAGAAATAATCGACCTTTAATCGGTGGATCAGTGACATGGGAGATTTTCATGAATACTTTTATTGATAGGTTCTTTCCTAGAGATAAGAGGGCAGCCAAAGTAGAATATGTCACACCCGGATTCCGGAATCCGAAAGCAATCGACGTTATTAACCTCTTAGAAGTCGCAGACAAGCTTCTTCTTAGCTTTCATCACATTCATATAGTTAAATTTGCAGAAAATTTAGAACTTTTAAAAACATAATGAAGTATGCATAGACTTCTTATATTTTGTACATATATTTATTGTACTAATCTCAAATTAAAACAACCATCTACAATTGATGAATCAATTCAAATAAAAAGATCAATATATAATGTAATAGTTTGCTAAAACCGCCTTAGAACAAATCTTTGATATAAACATCTTAAAATAAATGCTCGTACAACATCCACTATCTATGTCTAAAGTTCTATGCTATATAGATAAGTGTAGCATCCTTGAAACATCAGAGGACCTACCAAGTCTAAAGATTGACATCCAAACAATTTTGATGCGTCTTACCGCTCCTGACATCACCTATAAAGATAATATTCGCATATGGTTTAGTACAACACTTGAACATATGGGTGTATCAACATAACAACACATAAGTACTGAAAATGTCATATCAGGAACTCTTCCTATAAAAACACCCGCGCGAGGTCTATTGATCAACACAACCGCGTCACAGCACGAACTGCCCCCCCGCTCTCCGCGAGTGTCGAGTTCATAGTGCACACCACAGAATACACCATAACTTTTGACACGCTCTATCAATCACAAGCTCTAGATGTTGTTCATATAAAGACTTAAATCATCAACTAATTTCACATCGAATGACAAAATTCACCACAAGTACTCCTCCAAAACCGAGACCCTTTTAGGCTTATGGATTTCAATCTTTGCTCTTCTCTGTTGTTACTTTAATAAAGCCTCTTTAATCTCATATTTTCTTACATTGAAATGATCCTGTTCTCATACCTACAAGTGAACAAATAAGTAATCAAAGAACTACGAAATTATCTTGGCTACCCTTACTACAAGTTATTCTTTCATTGTGTTAGATGGGGGAAATGAAATCTTTATAACCTCTTTATACTAGGACCTTATGTCATCCTTTCCCATATTATGAAAGTGGTACATTGATTTTCCATTATGTTTTACTCCCCTTTATTGGCATAATATAAGAAGTCATTATAAGCCAATATTATTTGTCTTTGATAATTTTCATAATAAAAGAAGTTATTATAGGCTATGCCCATTATTTGCTGAAAATTTCATTCTTATCAAACACTGATAATTGATATTCTTAAGCTCTTACTTTCTTAGCTCACTTTGAAAATAAATCTCTTCTTCTTTCGTTCTTGATTTCATAAGGACATCTTTAGAATTAAGATCATGCGAGCTAACATGAAATCCAGTGTCTTCCCCGTAGAGAATAGGTGTGATTCACTGATCAAAGTGAATCTATATCATGTGAGCTAACATTAAATACAGTGTCTGCCCCACACCGAAAAGGGGTAGTTCACCGACTAAAGTGAGACCAAGTCCAGTGCTCTCCCCACATTGAAAAGATGTGGTTCACGACTAATTTCTTTGAGAATTTAACCAACACAGATCATGTGATATGAACATGAAATCCGGTGTCTTTCCCACACCAAAAAGAGGTGGAATCACCGCCCAAGTGAACCCCATCAATCCTAGCTGCTTAAGTTGAATCCACTGGCTTATTCCTATGCTGACAACTAGTTTGAAGACTAGGAGAGATACGAAGACTATTATACCTCTTGGGGTAGCCCTCATCCATGAGGTTACATGTGCTGGAACAAGCTCATTGTACTCTATCGGTGCTTTTGGCTCAACTTTCCTTTTTTCTTACATCTTTAGAGTTGGACTCAAACATTATGGAACTTGGCTTCTTAGTTTATTTAGTTTTTTAACCTTCGATACCGGTAATTCTTTATTTCTTTAATGAAATGCGAATTTAACTTACATGTATACTTGGTGTAATGATACTTGTCTCATTCTCACGATTAATTAACACCTCTATGTGAGTGTCTTTAACATAGTTCTATAGGCGTAAGTGAGACTTGTCGCACTTCCTTTAACACCCATTCTGGTCACATTTAAATAAGTCAAAGAGTTTTTATTATTTTATTACTCACATTAACTCGTTTTATGTCTTTTGGTAGCTTTATACCGATTCTTTTAACGTTAATAACTTTGTAATTAGTTCCTAGATCTAGAGTTCCTTGGAAAGGGATGTGGACTTGTCCAATGATTTGGGCATATCCTTGGGTTATGATTAAAAGTTACATAGTCAGATTAATTCGGTTTACATTAAACCCTTAGCCAATATTCGCCATCACACTTTGAAGCAATATTGTAACCCAATTCCATTCAACTTTTTGGGCAAGATATTGTTAGCTATTTTATTTGCATAAACCAAACTTTCACTTAAACAACATTCTTTATGTTATCACTAACCTCATAAAATAATCCCATAAATGTATTATAATGATCCTCTCAATAGGAAGCAAGTGGAATTCAACAACAGCTAACTTCATAATCAACTTTTAACACACTTCATATTCTCGAACACAATCAAGCATTACATCATTCTATATTCATATAACTAATACCCTAATCATATGAATCAAGTATATATATGCCTTATAAGTCATTAACCAATCAAGAATCTATACTTAATAATTAGTTAGCACCACATACCAACAACATGGTCAAGATTACATCTATATTATTAAAGAATAAAAAACAAGGATAACTAAGGAGATGGAGTTCAACAATATCATTGGGCAACAACCCTAGTTTCGAAATTTGTGAATTAAAATGTTTGAAAAGTCTCTTGGATAAAGAATTCCATGATATCTAAACCCATAACTTATGTTGAATTTTATCTACGAAGATCAACTTTCATGAAAGCTTGAATAAAACCTTGAAATCACCTAAGAGAATCAGGAGAAACTTTCCTTTTAGCTCGTTCACTATTTTGCGTCGTGAATTTCTTTCTGTTTGAACGTGAGTCTAAGTCCTAGGAACTTATATTGACTCATTCAACTTAGGCTAATTATATAAATTAAATAAATTAATTAGTTAATTACTAAAACGCTCCTCCTAAGTTTTCTAAACATAGGAAAACATTTGACTTAATCAAATCTGAAATTTTTCCTAAGTGTCTCGTCCTAGATAGAAAATTTGTTTTAGTTAATTAATTCCTTTATTTAATTAATTAAGGTACCTAGGGTAATTACTAAAGTACCCCTAATTCTTTTGAATTATAACTAACCCTTTTAGACAATCTTAGGTTAGGTACTAGGTTGTCTCTTTAACTAGTTACTAGGTTAGTGTCACCCAATTAAGTCTTAGGTTGTCAGGTGCACTAGATGGTTTATTTAATTTTTTCCTAGGTTAGTAGCTAATTTGGTTGTTTAGTTAGAGTCTATATTTTGTTAGAGAGTTAGGCCCCACATGAGGGGACCCTTGAACACACCTGACCCCTAACTACCCTAACTAAATTCGGTTAGGGTGGTCCCCTCCCTTGGTCGTTCCTTCACATATGCTTGCACATGTGTTGCTTGTACTTTCCTAACTAACTATTCATTATGGTTCATTCGGAATATTTACTTATTGTCCCAAGGATCCTCACTATGTCCTTGGGCACTGCTTAATCTACATGACCATTCTAAGTGGTCATGTGCTATCATGCCAAGGCTTGACACATGGATGCCTCATATCTATTATGCAAATATTATGAAACATAGGTTTCTATCTTAGAGTCATTATTTCAGGTACATTTCTTAAACAAGATAATAAATGCTTAGAAAAATTGTCTAATAACCCTTAAGTCAATATTTTCTAATATGCTATAGAGATTGGCTAATAACCCGTAGTCAATTTTCTATACTATGCCCAATATTTATCTATAGTGGGCATTGAAATGCCTATATATCCCCAATACACATTCTTAAATACTTATTTGTCTCTTCACTAGACATGTAATTTTCTGGAATGTTATAGAAGAATTCATCAACCTTCTCAAGGAGGTATAAGTGTAGTTCACTACTCTTTGAAATTCATTAAATTTTCAAAGTTTGCTATGTAACATTAAAAAAATCCAAGACTTGTATTAAATACTAAAATAGGTGTCTTGAGTTTTAGACACTTGTTTTAGGACTATAATAATGAATCTAAGTCATTTAAGAGGTTTTTAAACAAAAGTAAGAACGGCCATGATGTTTGGTAATTTGGTTTAAGGAAATACTAGAATGCCTTAGCCTATCTGACTAGCTTTTAGGAGTCGAAAATTCATGAAAATAGGTGGAGGGGTGTATAATATATGTTTCAGTTGATTCGGTTCAAAAATTCTGGTACGACTCCTAAAGGACAAACCAATGGACCTTGAAGATAGCAATGCACGTAGGAAGGCAACACTCTGGGCAGTGTGCACATAAAGCTAAGGACCACTCCGTGTGTGTATCAATGGGAAGTCGATGCCAACCTTTGTCCACCTATTAGACAAAATTTTTGATTCCTCACACTTCACAATCTCTGATACCGACTAGTGTGCATAGACAGAGAGGGGTGGAAAAGTCGTCGACTCACAGACGACCCGTCGTCAATGGGGTTCTTTTTGTGAGGATCAAAAGTTCCCCTGCCATTTTAAGTTATTTTTCATTAATTTAGTTTCGGGTTTAGGTAAGAATTAAGGGGTTTAAGGGAATCTAACTAGTTTATTTTAAGACCCACGTAAGAGACCAACCCTCATTAGTCTAAACACACCTACAACATAACTCTCCTTCTTTCTCTCTTCTTTCTCTCTCATTGGAAATCCATTGAAGACCAGCTAGGGGAGGTTTTCGGGGGATCTAAAGGGAAGACTTCACTATCAAATTTTATCAATCTTTGAGGTAAGGGTTATAATTCACCTTTGAGGCTTCTTTTCTCTAAGGGTTCCTTCAAAGCATTTCTAAAAGTTTTGTTTTTCTAGTGGGTTTCATCCAATTACGAGTTTGATGTTATGAACTGAGTTGTTTATGATTAATTTAGGATATAATGAATATATTAACATTCATTTTAACTTAATTATGATAATTTGTGATAGTTTTGTCTAAATTGAAGAACATGATCCTTAACCCTTAACCCTAGGTTTGATCTTGATGTGAATTAGGTTGTGATTGATTCCATTGGCTAGATTATTGGTTAAATCACTATTAGATGATGTTTATACACTAATCATGAACTTATTAGGATGATTTTTTGTCTTTAGTACTAGTTCTTGAGAAGTGATGTATGTTATGAGAATTGGCCTATGTATCTTGTCTTAAGCTATGATTTAGTATTGAATTATGGTGTAGTGACTCTTTTATCCTCGTTATCATGTTGATAATTGATTTATGATTATGTTGTGACTTAATTGAGTAGAAAGGGTTGATGGTAATACCTTGATGATGAATTATGAAGGAGGTTTTGTAAGTCTTGTATTTCCTATTCTTTACTTTAACTTTGTTAATTTGGATTAATTCATGATGTTTTGGAGTAATGCTTATTTAGGATTGATCGGTGGTATCATGTTGAAAATTAATGTATTTAGATGTTATAAGGATGGTGAAGTATCCCAAGCGCCTCATATGAAGCCGATATGTAAGTGTTTGAAACGTCATGTATGAATTGTGATGAAAGGACTTATATCTAATGAAAGTCTTATTTAGATATGAAGATGATGATTATACAAGGGATAGAAGATATGACCTAAACTAAGTGATGATTGATAATAATGATTTAAAGATATTTCAATAAATAGATTTAGCTTAGCACCGACTGAACTTGACAATGGGAGATGATGACTTCCCAAAGAGGAAGGTTCACCCTATAGTTCTAAATGAGATGTTGACTTCTCAAAGAGTAATACTCATCCAATAGATTCCAATGATAGGAGGCCCAGTGGTATAAACAGGGAATATACTATCTCTTAGTTTTTGAACTATGTTGCCCCCATAGGAAGACTAGCTAGTGGATCCATCTAGATAGTTATGTTTATGTTTGTTTTTACTTTGGACGATATACCACCTTCCATCAATGTAAGGTTTCAAAACACCAAATTCCACACTATGATCTTGTGGTCTATGTTTGTTAAGGCAAGTGTTTCCTAAACTAAAATGACGCAATGACTTATAAACTAACTAAGGTGACTTGAAATGTTTGACTTAGCCTAGGTAGGGGTATGGGACTCTACCTATGACTTTCACTAATTGTCTTTGATGGAAGCTATAGGGAGTTGATATTATCTATGTATATGACAATGATGTTTATGATGATAATATGTTGATGTTACAATATAAATGGCATTATATGATGATGATTATCCATATGAACATGTATTTGGACTGCGTTATTAAAGTTTGACATTAGTTATGGTTTTTTATTGGATCTACTTGATTGAGTAAGGTTATGGGGCTTTGCTTGGTCATTGAACTTATTGAATTGATGAGGATTCTCATAGTTCATTCTCAACAAATGTAAGATATAAGGGTTAAGAGTAAGAGTAGAGAAGCCAATAGGGAAAGGTCTTTTGATGGTGGTTCTTCAAAGGGTAGGCTTAATATCCAAGACAAGACTATGTCCAAAAAGAGGTTCTCCAATCATGTTCCTTCAAAGTTCCCTAAGGCTCTTGATGATAGGGTGCCCAACCCTATGACTAAAAAGGTAAGGGGTAGTAGTTCACCAGGTAAGAAGCCAACTTGTGGAAAGTGCGGCATGAAGCATTATGGTGATTTCCTCATTGGGACGGAAAATTGCTTTAGTTGTGGTAAGAGTGGCCACAAAGTGAGGGATTCCCCAAACTTGAAGGGTCATTAAAAAGGTAGTGGGTAAGCTCAAGCAAGTGGTTATAATATTGATGCTCCGAAGAAGAATCGCTTCTATGCTCTCCGCTCTAGGGGTGAGAAAGAGACTTCTCCCAATGTGGTGACTGGTATATTGAAAGTCTTTTCTGTTGAAGTATATGCTTTACTTGATTCATGTGCTAATTTTTCAATTGCTACTCCTCTAGTAGCTAAAAAGTTTGATATTTTTCCCGATATCTTGAATGAACCTTTTATGGTGACAACCTTAGTGGGTGAGTCGGTTGTTACTAAGAGGGTATATAGAAATTGTCCTGTAATGTTACCCAATAGAGTTACTCATGTAGAACTAGTAGAACATTATATGGTTAATTTTGATGTTATTTTGGGTATGAATTGGTGACATTCTTGTTTCGCTTCCATATATTGTAGAAAAAGGGTGGTGAAGTTTAACTTCCCAAATGAGCCCATTTAAGAGTGGAAGGGGAAAAATTCTATTCCTAGAGATCTTATCATTTATTGTTTGAAAGATTGTAAGATAATCTCTAAAGGGTGTTTATACCATATTGTGAGAGTCAAATATTTAGACTCCGAGGTTCCTCCTATGGAGTCGGTACCCATAGTGAGGGAATTTCTGGAGGTCTTTCCTAAAGATCTTCCCGATACTCCACCCGAATGGGAAATTGATTTTGGTATGGAATTTTTATAGGATACAAATCCCATTTCAATTCCTTCTTATCGATAACTTTGGCCAAATTGAAAAAGTTTAAGGCTCAACCCAAAGATTTACTATACAAGGGTTTCATTCAGACTATTATTTTTCCATGCAATGCTCTAGTATTATTGTGAAAAAGAAGGAAGAGTCCCTTAAAATGTGTATTGATTACCATCAACACAACAAAGTCACAATCAAGAACAAGTACCCTCTACCTCACATTGATGATTTATTAGAAAAACTCCAAGGTGAGGGTTACTTTTCCATGATTGACTTGAAATCATGATATCACCAACTTAGGGTGAGAGGTGAAGATATTCCCAAGATGGCATTTCGGAGTAGATATGGTCACTATGAGTTCTTATGATTGTTCTTTGGTCTCACTAATGATCCGGCGGCATTTATGGACCTAATGAATAAGGTGTTTCGAAGTTCCCTAGATTAATTTATCATTGTCTTCATTGACGACATCATCGTACATTCAAAAAATGAGGGTGAACACATGGACCATTTGAGAGTGGTTTACAAGTGCTAAGGAACACCAATTATTTTCCAAGTATAGCAAATGTGAGATTTTGTTGAGTTCGCTAGCTTTTCATGGTCATATAATATTTAGTGACCATTTGTCGTTGTCTTCATTGACGACATCTTATGCAAAATGGCTAAGTTATAACCTATTCTTTTTGGCAACTCAAGGTTCATGATAATAATTATCCAACTCATGACCTTCAGTTAGTGGCCATGGTATTTGTCTTGAAAATATAAAGGCATTGTCTTTATGGGGTTCATGTTAATGTGTATACGGACCATAAAAGTCTTCAATATGTATTCAGTCAAAGGAGTTAAATCTCCGACAAAGGAGATGGTTAGAGTTTTTGAAAGACTACTACATGAGGGTTCTCTATCACCACGATAAGGATAATTTTGATCGGTGCAGACCAGAAACTCTAAAGTCGGTTGTCCATGGGAAGTGTGTCCCATGTAGAAGAAGCCAAGATTAACCTAGTGAAGGATGTTCATAGGTTGGTTCTTTTAGGGGTTCGAATTGAATGTTCTCCAAATGGTAGTGTTGTGGTACATCATAACTCTGTGTCGTCTTTGGTGGTTGAGGTAAATTCTAAGTAAGACCTTGATCCATTATTAATGGTCTTGAAAGAGTCTATTCTTGGAAAGATAAATGAGTCATTCTCCCAAGGGGGATGGTGTTCTTACGTACCAAGGGAGATTGTGTGTGCCCATTGTGGATGACTTGAGAAAATCATGGAGCCTGTTAATCTATTCATCTAGGTTCTACAAAGATGTATCATGATCTTTGAGAGGTGTTTTTGTGGGATGTCCTAAAAAGGGATATTGCGGAGTTTGTTGCAAAGTGTACCGATTGCCAACAAGTGAAGGCCGAGCACCCAAAGTCGAGTGGTTTACTATAAGAATTCCAAATTCGCACTTTGTTGTGAGAAGATGTTAACATGGATTTCATAGTTATGTTATCTCAGACTAGAAGGCAATATGATTTTATATGGGTCGTAGTGGATAGATTGAACAAATCCACTCACTTTATTCTCATTAAATCTACTTATTCGGCCGAAGATTATGCAACGATCAATATTGACAAGATAATGAGTCTTCATGGGGTTCCTTTGTCCATCATATCAGATAGAGGTGTTCAATTTACCTTTAGGTGTTTGAGGTCATTATAAAGAGGTTTGGGTACTCAATTGAAGTTGAGCACCACTTTTCATTCTCAAATAGATGTTCAAGCGGAGCATTCTATTCAAACTCTTGAAAATATGCTTAGGTCTTGTATCATTGACTTCATGGGAAATAGGGATGAGCACTTGCCTCTGGTTGAGTTCTCATATAACAATAGTTTTCATTCATCCATATCTATGGCTCGTTTTGAAGCCTTGTATGGAAGGAGGTGTAGATCTTCCATTAGATAGTTTGAGGTTGGCAAGTCTTTTATTATTGGTCCCGATTTGATCTATACGACCTTAGAGAAAGTTCATATTATAAGGTACCGTTTGTAAACATCTCATAGTAGGCAAAAGTCTTATGCCGATCATAGGATAAAAGACCTTGAAGTTTAAGAAGGTGGTAAAGTGTATTTGAAAATTTCTCCCATGAAAGAAGTGGTTAGGTTTGGTAAGAAAGGGAAGATAAGTCCTCATTATATGGGTCTTTATGAAATTTTGCAACGGGTTGGCAAGGTTGAATATGAGTTGAAACTCCCTAGTGAACTATCTTCAGTTCATCTGGTTTTTCGTGTTTCTCTGCTTTAGAAGGGTATCGGTGATCCCGAGTCTATTCTTTCTATTAAAGGTCTTGGTGTGGAAGAGAACTTCTATTATAAGGAGGTTCCTATTGAAATCCTTGATCGTGAACTGAAGAGATAGAGGAACAAAGAGGTTGCCTCCAAGTAAGTGTTATGAAGAAACCACCTAGTTGAGGGAGTAAAATGGGAGGCCAAGGCCGACATGAAGTCCCGTTATCCTTATTTCTTTGAAAATTAAGGTTAGTGTTCCTATTAAAGATTAAAAAAATAATGAGTTTATTTGAATTTTTCTTGTTTTGTAAAGATATTCATATTTATGGCAAAAAGGTTTTGTGCTAAAATGAGTTTCATGGAAAAGTGCTATCTATCTTAATTTGTACTATTTGTGTATTTGGTATGTGGTTGCCTTCACGAAATGATATTGAGCATGTTGTTATGTTGAGGAAGGAAATTTGGAATAATTGTCTCTTAAATGATATGTTGAGCTCATGTTGTTGTTAGAAGGAAATTCATCATGTTGTAATTTGGAGCTCTTATGTGTGAAAGTTGATGTTTTGAGGTGCTTGTGTTAGAGCCATGATTATGAGTTTAATGGAGTTGTGAAAAAATCATTGATGTTATTCATTTTGATTTTGTATATCGCTGTTTGGGATGCTAGTCTTGAGTTTATCCTTTCCCTTTTAAAAGTTGAGGTGTCATTGGGCACGAATGTTCCTAAAAGGGGGATAATGTAACATTCCAAAAGGTCTTCCAATAGAACCTAAAAGATAGAGACTATACCGTGGTCTAGTCTAGGGTGTTGTTAAAAAAGGTGTAAGACCCAAAATAATATTTATAAACCATTTTGGAAGTTTTAGAGTCAAGGCGTTAAAAAATGCCTATGATGTCTCAAAAACTAGCTAAGTTGAACTAGTTGACGTCGCTAAGTTTGGTGAAGGTTCGTTCGGAGGTTCAAATGAATTCTAAAACTTATAAAGGTACTTTAATTACAAAAAAGGCAGTATAGAGGGTTTAACGTTCGATAATGACTACCCAAGGACCACCAGAAGAGTCCTTGAGGACCGCAACATGGGTAAAAGGATGCCAAAGCAGCCTGCACGAGTCCAAGACTTAGGGAAGGGCGGCGCTTGAGCGCTCACAATGATTTCCATGCATCCAAATTACTTTCACAACAAAATTTGAATTGACCTAGCACGATGCCAGAGACACTTCGAGATCGAGAAATGTTATTTTGTACATTTTGATTTCACAAAATGACTCAATTAAGTGAGGGGTGTTTTGGGTAACTTAGGAGGTGACTATATATAGCCTAAGTGTCATTTTCAAGTCATTTCACACTCACCCAAACTAAATTCCCAAAACAAATACCAAAACCTCTCATCTCTCTCTACTTTCTCTCTTCCCGATTCCTCCATTCAAGGAAGAATAAAGCTTGAAGAAGCAGACCAATTTTTCTAGTATATCACTTCAATTTTATATTGGACCTATTTGTTGAAGAATACATGATGATCCTTCTCCCTTAACCCTAGGCTATTAATTGAAGTTAATTGGGATTTTGATGATGCAATTGATCTAGTTCTTGTGTTAATTATTACTGAATGATGTTACTAGACATATTAATGTATTTAATTTGTTGGTTGATGGTAATACCATGATGAGGTATTTTGAAGGAGATTTGGTAAGTCTTCATGATCCTAACCTTTACATCAATTATTATTACTTGTGTTTAGTGATGAATGATGAAGTTATATCAAATACCTTATAATAAGCTTAATTTGGGTTGGTAATGGTGTGAATTGAAATGTCGGATATATGGCTTGAGGAAATTGTGGATAAGATGTAATACATAATGTGGTGATGATTGCGTATGTGCCTTATATAAGATATGGAATATAAATGTGGCTAACCTACATGTGAGAATTGTTAATGAAAGGACAATACTCATGCCAATTCTATGACTATGATTATGACTATATAAGGGCGGGACCCTATAAACAAAAAAACTAAGTAATGATTGATAATGAAAGAAATGTCAGAAGGGACTCTAGCTTTGCTACCGAGTGAAAACTTATAGATAAGGGGCGGCACCTTCCCAAGGAGGAAGGTAGGGTTCACCAGTAGTCCTCACAAGGGTGGATAGGCCACTAGTCCAAAAAGGGTCACAACAATGATGTTCCATGACGCCCAATTCCATAGAACTATGTTGCCCACCGTAGTAGTAATACTAGTAGTAGATCCAATAGCCGCGTGTTCATGTTTGTTCCTAGTTTGGACAGTATACTATCTTCCATCGGTGTAAGGTCTTACAACACCTGATTCAACACATAGCTCTTATGGTCTATGTCGGTTAGGGAAAGTGTTCCCAAAACTAAACTGAAGTAATGAAGTAAACATTAATTAGGGTGACTTAAGATGTTTTACATAGCCTAGGAAGGTATGGGAATCTACACATTCCTTGAAATAGTTTGCCTTGAGGAAGCCTTTAGGAGGTATATTGTGTTCTCTAATGTTATGTAGAATTGTTATTGACCTTACATGTTATTGACACTATGTTACATGGATTTCACTTTTATGAAACATGTGGTGTTCTGTATGGTAAAGATGATGATTGTTATCTCTTATGATATTGTATATTTAAGTGACATTGATTATGGTTCTTGAGGTTTACTGATTGAGTAAGATTATGGTGATTGCTTATTAGTCATTGCCCAAAAGTGGACTTAATGAGGGTTCAATGAATAATGGTCCTTGCACTCTATTTATGATGTTATGCAACTCTATTGCATACTTGTGAATTATAACTCTGGAAGGGTTGTCTTGATCTGTGTTCAATATATGATATCATGTTGGTTGATTAGACTTGTATAGTTGGTCTTGTATGTTACATGCGTATTGACTTAAGTATTGTGCTTATTGACTTTATTTGTTCTTTGAATGTGCCATAAGGTATTATAAGTGATTTGCATGCTTGAAAAAATGTCTATTTTTTGCTGATTCTATGTTGGGTGTGCATACAGTGCCTTATACTTAGCTACAAGGTATGTAACTAACACCGTCTCCTTTGTCCTAAACTTTTTATGTTCCGGTCGTTGAAGGGTTCGTGACGACTATTGACTTGGAATATCATTCTCCAAGTTCGGTAGGTCCTCACTTTTCGAGGACATTGATATCAACAAGCTGTTGATGTTGTTCTAGTTATAAGATTTATAGTTCTTTCTTTTTCATTTGAAGACAATTGTTGTATAGCCTATATAAGGATCGTTTTTATATTGGTGTACGGGTTAAACCCAATTTGTTAATTCATTTTTAGATGGTTTAATATAAGATATATTAGAGACTTTTTATGAGATTATGTTCATATACTATGTATGTGAAATAAAAGTACAAGACTATGTAATCTTCTTATACGAAGAGTCTATGTATACTCGATATATATACATATGTATATATATATATATATTATTTGTAAGCGAGAGGTCTAAGTATAACTCAATGTATAAGTAATGAAAATTTTTTAAATTTTCAGCATTTTAACCTATGAATGTAATGAAGAATGGTATGAGGCTAGTCTTAGTCCTCTCCAAGGACGACGACGCCAGTTACGTCTAGGGGGTGATCCTTGGATTTGACATTTTAAAGGTCCAAAATTTGGTACATTCTGCGGACTCAAGCAGGGACTCCACTATCTTGGAATTTATTTTCTAAATCATGTGGGAGCAGCTCTGCTCCGGCTTGTTTCTCGATGATAATTCAAAAAATTGAATTTAAGTTAGAGTTGTCTGAAAGATCAATTGATGTGGGGGTACTTTGATAGTCGGTTATTGATGGTTTTTAAATCATATTTAACCCTTTTTCCAAGATAAAACTCCAATAACCATTAAGAAATCAAAAACCCAAAACCTTCTTCTCTTCCAAATTCTATTAAACCTCCATTGGAGGCCAAACTCAAGTTCAATCTAGATGGTGATTTCTCACATGATTTCTTCTTTAAATTGAATGATCTTTTCTTCAATTAAGATATGGTGTTTCATCCTTGAGTCCTTTTCTATTCAAGGAGTCAATTTCAATGGTTTTCAAAGATCATCAAAAACATGAAATCTTCTATTTTGAATTCAAGTGATGTGTTCTTGCATAAAATCATTTTAATAAATGATTTACGATTGAATTCGTGTTATTGAATAATTTTAGATCAAATTCTCTATTAACCATGTGATACACAAAATTCCTATTTTGGGTCTTAAGTCGGTGATTTAATCAAGGCTTAGTTGTATTGATTATTGTGTAGATTATTATGGGCTATTTAATTATGTAAAGATCATGTTAGAATTTTACATAGGTTGCCTTAACTTGATGACTTTTATATTATATCTTGATAGATCAATTGTATAGTTTGATTATTGGTTTGGATTGATGTGTATGGATATGGGTAAGAGCCTTGTAAATGATTGGTTGGAATGACTATGGATTAGAGATGCTCTTGGTTAAAGGGCGGTATGTTAACCTAATTCTCACTATATTGTGTAGTATAGGTCTTGAATGGTTATTTTTGGTATGCTCCACTTATGTTGGTGGTGCTTATGTGCTATTACTGCGATGAATATCGCCTCGTCGACATTACTTTATGAATTGTGTTGAATATGGCCTTGTCGGTATTACTCTATGCATTGTGATATTATCTTCTGATAACTTGTGTAGTTGATCAAGGTTATGTATGATTATGTCTAAATGTATTTGTAAGGTAAAAGCATGTGTTCTCTCAATTGATGATAAACTATGGTTGTATCCTTATGTGTATAGTCTTGATATTGAAGTATGATGCTTCCTAATTGACTACAAGATCCTTATAATGAACTATATTGATGTTTCTATAGGAATGAGTAGGGTGACTTGTAGTAGACTTAGTTATCCGTATGTGATACTTGAATGCTATTCTACATGTCATAAAGTGAAAATGTGTATCTTGTTTGGTAGACCTATGTCCCTCTACTTGATAGATTAAGAATGTAAATATTAACTATTGACTTAGAAGGTTGAAGTACCTATGTCGTAAATGTGAGTGTATGGTTGAACATGATCTTGAACATGGTTAAGAAGGTCATTAACTTGGAACCTTCAAAGTAGAAAGAAGGTTGAGATATCCCTTGAAGTTGAAAGTCGTAATGGTATCCTTCTTGTTTGAATGATGGAATTATGGGTTGGTTGGCTGGAACGACATGATATCATCCTTAAGAAATTCATCAAGCTATCTTATTAACCATTGAGTGTCAGCCCCTAAATGACACATCATTGGTGAAGGCATTATGGTGAGGTAAGGCTAGAAGTGTTACCTTATCGTATGCCTTGTGTGATTGAATTACTCTATAGAACAAAGGCTAGCACCGACTGAATTTGCTTTGGATAGTAGATCTACTTGAGAGGAAGACTAGAGTGCAAATAACCCCTTGATATTCCTTAACCATGTGCCGACATGGGTTGTGACCTCGCTCTACCATTGGCAAGTAGAATAATCTCAATCAAAATAGGTTATGACTCCGGATTTCATGCCTAAATAGTATGATTTATGTCGGTTATTGTCTATTCTCATCATATTGAATGCATTCTAGTGTTTGATAAGTTCTACAACGTTTAGGTAGTGGAATGGGACACTCTTTAGACATGTCACGAGTAGACTTTGAAGATTCTAGTATGTAGGTTCCCTAGGTCTTCTAATACCATTATCTGAAGTCTTCTAAATGCTTAGATGAACTCTAATTGAATTAATGATCATTATACATAGGTTAATGAAGGTTAAATGAAAGTATACCTATCTAGGGAAGCTCTGAGGGTTACTTAGGTAGAGTTGAAGAAGGTGTATGGGCGGTCTCTTCAAGTTATATTCAAGTGAATCATAGAGTATCCTTAGGTGGTGAGTTTATGATGTGTAAATGAAATAATATTACATTAGGTAGTCTTAAGGATTATTTATGTATGCTTGGAGAGGGTTTATGGGCAGTGAACAAGTTCCCCAAGGTTGACAGCTCCACAAAGTGTGCAAATTCCTCAAGGTGAGCAAGTCCCCTGATGTGGGTCAAGAGAATGAGGTTCCGTTGGTTCCACTGGAGAATAAATAACGGGGAGATTAGAGAGGATCTCCTTACCTTGACCCGAGCCATGCAACTCAAGTGACTAGAGATGTTGGGTTAAGGGAGTAACACCTTTAAAAGAACTTAGGTCAAACTAGAGACTAACGCTTGATGTTTTAAAGTACTTAAATGGGTTAAATGATGTTTGAGGCAGTGTGTAAAGTTTCATGAAGTTTGGAGGTCAAACGTCCAAGAAAGATAATGACATCGAAAGGTTTGCCTAAAAATGGCCTTATGTGTCTTAGTGTGTTTCATTGAGTTTTACGTGTTCGTTTTGGATGAAATTTAGGTGAAAGTTACTTAACATGTATCCAAACATATTTGTGTTGTAAAATTCCATGAAAAAGTCCCCAAATATCAACCAAGGGTCTTTTAGGAAGGACCCAACTTATGATCTAAGATGTCTAAACCAGCCCCAAACAACGGAGGCAATTGACGCCCAGTAGGCTGGTCGATGCCCTATCGATGAGGGGCGTAGGTTTACACTTGGATTTGGAGATGGTTTGGGTTTGCAACCTGAGCAATCTCATTGTTAAGTAAAGGGGTGAATTGGTAAATTTAACCCACGTCTAAATAAATATTTAGGCAGTTATCTAGGTGTATTTAGGGTATTTCAAGTGGGTTTATAAGTCCCAACAACCTAGATGGATTCATTATTGTAAATAAAAACCCAAAACCTCTAAAGAATTTCAAGAAAACCATTGGAGCCAAAACTCAAGGGAGAGCTTGGATTGAAGTTTGGTTGGTGATTCTTAATAAATTTCTGTGGTTTATGTTCAATTGAGGTATGGTTTTCATCCTTGAATCTTCTATCATTAATGAGCCAATCGTCAAAGTGATTTCAAGTCTACCTCAAAAATGATTTTCTAAATTAAGTTTCTTCCATGTGTTCTTGCATAAAATATTTTCAATCAATGTAATACGTATGAATTGTTTTTAATTTGATGATTTTATATCTAAATCTCTATAAACCCATGTAATTCATGATATCTCTATTTTTACTATTGTATGGGTGTTTTGGTCATGTGTCAGTGCTAATGAATTCTAGTGTAGTTTTCTTTAGGCTATTGAATTATGTAAGAATTGTGTTAGATTCATGTGTAGGCAGTTTTAGATTGATAAATTCATATTGAAAGGGGTCCTTATGTTCCAAGGATTTCCTATGTCAAGTTAATATTCAGTGTATTGAAATAGCTTAAATATTATGTTATAATTTATGTTGTAAGGGCCGTGTTCCTAATATATTCTATGATATTGAGTCTAAGACGGAGAAAGAGACTTATAGTCTAAATATGTTTCATGAAAAGGAAGACGATGCAGGTTACGTCTAGAGGGTTAACCCGGGAGTGACATCCTTTGCTTCATGGTGGGAGAGGATCCTCAAGAGTTCATAGATGGTGTGTACAAGGTGTTGAGTGCCATGGGAGTGACTTTTAGGGAGAAGGAGGAGTTATCTTCGTGTCAATTGAGGAAGGTTTCTCAAGTATGGTATACTCAATGGAAAGATAATAGGTCATTTGATTCGGGTCCCATATAATGGGAGAAGTTTAAGGAGGCATACATAGGAAAGTACTTTCCCCGTGCGAGGAGGGAGTTGAAGTTGAAAGTTAATTAACCGTAGTCAAAGTGACACGAGTGTTGAGGAGAATTCTTTGATGTTCATCATGTTGTCTAGGTTTGCTCCATCCTTTGTGTCTAACCCAAGGGATGAGATAAGTAGGTTTTTGACTGGTGTTGCCGGCCTTTTAAAAGAAAAGTGTCATACGAACATGCTCCATAATGACATGAGATTGTCTAGGCTTATGGTGTATGCTCAATACATAGAGGAGTCTAAACCTAAGAGGATCACTAGCAACATGAAGAGGGGTAAGGTGGAAGAGCAAAACCATCTTAGGTTCAAGAAGATGGCTCCAATGTGAGAGGGGTCTAGTGCTCCTAGAGTCAAGCTTGAAAGTGGTTGTAGTTCCAAAGGTGGTAAGCCTACTTGTATCACTTGTGGGAGGAGGCACTACGGGAAATGTCTAGCTGGTACCATATTTTGCTTTGGTTATGGCAAGGATGGTCATAGGGTAAAGGATTGTCCTACTATTGTGGCTAGGGGAAAAGAGGGTAAGCAAAATCTTCCTAGTGCTTTTGTAGATGTTGCTTTAAATGGGAATTGCTTCTTTTCCCTCCGGTCAAAGGGATCAAAGGCAAGTTCGGATGATGAGGATGTTGGTAAGTTCTAGTATTTTCTCTTTGTTTTATGAGTTCCTTCTATGGGGGGGGGGGGTATGGTTAGTTGATGAGCTAGATGGTCATACTAGCATGTTTCATTGTGTTTGGGAATCTTGTGGAATTGAATTTCATTGATTCCTTGCATTGTGCATTTCATGATGTTATGTTTATGTTGTGGAATGATTTTATGATTTTATCTATCATATTGTCATGCTTTTATCATCAATTGCCTAAGAGTTGCATTTTTGAAATTTTTGCATAATTCACTATGTTGCCTGACAGCTTAGTGTGGAATTTTTAATTTTTGACTAAAATGTGTTTATAAAGAAAATGGTTATAGTTCGTATAGAGAATTTATTTATATGAGCATGATGATGAATGTAAAAGGAGTTATTACTACTTGAAATTAAGAATAAATTCTTTAGGCATAATGAGTCGTAAATTTGTTTCTAGCTTCTTGTTGTGTTATGAGTCTATTAATTATGTGAAATTGATGTTTTACCTAAATTTTTGTATTGTATAATATTCAATATGGTATGATTATGAGATTTTAGTTGAATCTCTACTCTTGGAAGTTGTTGGGGGACCGTTTTGGGAAAAGTGTCATGCGAGGGGACGGAATGTTGTCAAATAGGGAAAACGGTTAAACACCTCGAAAATGATTAGGTGAAAAAAACTAGATTACTAATGATGTGTTTGATGTTTTAAATTTATAAAATGGGTTAAAATGATGTTATGATGCAGTGTATAAAGTTTCATGAAGTTTTGAGGTCAAACGTCCAAGAATGTCCATGATGTTCGAAAGGTTAGAATTGACCTTGTGTGTCTTAGTTTGTTTCAACAAGTTTTACATTTTTTTTTTATGAAAATTAGGTGAGAGGTCCTTAACATGTATATGAACATATTCGAGTTGGAAACTTTCAGGAAAAAGTCCCCAAGGACCAACCAAGGGTCCTTCAGGAAGGACCCAACTTGGGGGCCAAGTTGTCAAACCAGCCTCAAACGACAGAGGCTATAGACGCCCAGTAAGCTGGTTAACTCCCCATCGATGAGGGGAGTAGGTTGAAACTTGGTGGTGGGATATTAAACTCCTAGTTGGGAGTCTCTGACAAAGACGACGATTGCCATTACAACTCATCGTCTGGTCGACGTCCCGTCGAATGAGTAGCCATCATTTTGGGTCTGCAACCTGCACATGCTCAACATTAAGTTAAAGGGTGAATAGGTAAATTCACCCCACTTACAAATAAATGTTTGGAAGGTAACTAGAGGTATTTAGGGTATTTCAAGTGGGTTAATAAGCCCAAACCACGTAAATGAATTCATTATTGTAAATCAAAACCAAAAACCTCTAAAGAATTCTCTAGAACACCATTGGAGCCAAAACTCAAGGAAGAGCTTGGATTGAAGTTTGGTCGGTGATTCTTGATCAATTTTCGTGGTTTATCTTGAATTGAGGTATGATTTTCATCCTTGAATTTTATATCATCAAGGATCCTATCTTCAAAGTGATTTGTATGTCTTTCTCAAAAAGATGAATTTCTAAATTGAGTTTCTTCCATGGGTTCTTGCATAAAAAGTTTTGAATCAATGTATTATGATTGAATTGTTGTTAGTTTTATGATTTTAAGTCCAAATTTCTATGAACCCATGTAATTCATGATGTCTTTATTTTGACTATTTTATGGTTGATTTGGTCATGTCTCAATGCATAATGAATTCTAGTGTAGTTTTCTTTGGTCTATTGAATTATGTAAGAATTGTCTTAGATACATGTGTAGGGTGTTTTAGATTGGTAATTCATATTGAACTGATTTATATTCAGCGAGTATTATGATATTTGGATTGAATTAGTGATTATGGAAATGTGTAAAGGCCTTTGAGTATTATGTTGGTTGATTTGGTTATGGATTGAAGTTGTGAAAGTGGATTGGTAGTATGCTCCCCTAAATCTCCTTATATTATATAATTTAGGTCTTTAATTGTATTATGATAGGTATGGTCCACTTATTGTTGTAGTGTTATGTGTTATACTTGTGAACTATGTGGCCTTATCGGCGTTACTTATGAATTATGATGACATGGCCTTGTCAAAATTACTTGATATATTGTGATAGCTTGTATAGGTTATTATGTGAAGTATGATCATATATATCTTTATCCACGTGAGTACGGTGAAAGTATGTGTTTTTCGATTGATATTAGGTGATCATGATAGACTATGACGATGTCCTAGTGTGTGTAGTCTTAGGGTTGATGCATGATTCTTCCTAATTTGTTATGTGAGTCTTGTAATGCTTATGTTGATGGTTCTATAGCAGTGGGTAGGGTGAATGTGACACTTCAAAAATCTAAGATATGTTCTAGAACCTAACATGAGTATATTATTATGAATATAAGTCATTAAGGAAGTCTAGAAACCAACACATCCAAGAACGTCCGAAAACTAGTTCAATGAGGTGATAGTGTGCCTTAGCCTATATGACTAGATTTTAGGAGTTTAAAAATGATGAAAAATAATTGAAAGGCGTCTAACATGTATTAGAGTTAGTTTATAGTCGAAAAGTACGGGAACTACTCCCTAAAGATCAACGAAGGGCCCTTGAGGATGAACCTTGCAAAAGTGTCACGACCCAAAACGGGCCGCGACTGGCACCCACACTTACCCTTCTATGTGAGCGAACCAACCAATCTAAACCTTGACATTTCAATAAAATATCAATAGAAAGTAATGCGGAAGACTTAAACTCATTAAAAAAAACCATTCAATAAACTTCTATAAATTCAATATTATTTCCCTAAAATGTGGAAGTCATCACCACAAGAACATCTATGATCAAATTACTAAACTAAAGATTATAAGAAGCTAAAATAACAAATCTAGGTCCATGCGGAACTCAAGCATCAAGACACGGAGGAAGAAGATCCAGTCCAGATAGAAGCGTTAGGCTCACCCTGAAATTCCGGGTAAGGAAGACTGGCTAGAGTGCGGTTGAGTTGAAGACGACGGTTATGTTGATGCACTCCACATATAACAAAGAAAGAAACATACAAGTAGGGGTCAGTACAGAACACGAGTTTTGGTAGGTATCATCGGGCCAACTCAAAATAGAAAACAGTATATACTCAGTTAATATCATAAATCAACTATAATACTCAACATGTAGCAAAAACAAGTTCTATTCACTCATAATAAGCACGCCAAGTTCACCCATGAGGACTCAAGCCTCAATGCCATACCCATTGGGAATTAGGTTCATTAGATTGAGTATATTAACATCTTTCAAGATTCATTATCTTTGTTCCTCTTGTGTCGGTACGTGACACTCCTCTCCCTACTACTATGTGCGGTAGACACTCCGATCCCCTAATTCTACGTGTCGGTTCTGTGACACCCGATCCCCTAATCTACGTGTCGATTTGTGACACCCGATCCCTAATCTACGTGTCGGTTCGTGACACCGATCCCTAATTCTACGTGTCGGTTCGTGACACCGATCCTAACCTCATCACTTTAGTTCCTCAAGTCTTCTTTTATAACCAAGGCATTATCAAGTCTCATTAACAAGGTAGATTAGGATTTCTTTCAAGATTAAGATTCATAGCTTCATCATGCTTATTTATCACAATTGTATATCACATTCATACAAGCATATAATAAGCATATAGAAGGGTTTACAATACTACCAATACATAATTCTCTATTAAGAGTTTACTACGAATAGTATGAAAACCAAACCTACCCACCGAAGATTAGTGATCAAGCAAGAAATTCCTCAAAGTCTCTGCTTTCCCTTGTTCTTTCTCTCTCTCGGTGTTATCTCCCTTCTCTCTCTGTTTTTTCTATTTTTCTTATTCAAACCCTCTTTCTTTTACCCTAATTAGCATATAATTAAGTATAAGGATGGAAATATAACCCATTAATTAACTTAAGGTTACTCTTTTAACCCCCAAGTAGTTAGACTTATTACATAACCCACTACTTTTAATTAAAGCAGGAAATAGTGCAAAACGCCCCTTAAATACTTAATCAGAAATCCGACCCAGCCTGGATTACGCAGGCTGTGGACGGGCATCGTGCCTGCGACGGTCCGTCCTGCTGTTCGTCACAGAGTTCAGAGACTCAATTTCCTTGAAGAGTCTGTGACGGTCCGTCGTGCCCACGACGGTCCGTCCTGCCATTCCATCGTGACGTTCAGAGAGTCGCTTTCAGTACCCAAATTCCTAAATTCTAAGTATTTTGGAACGAGACCCCCACGATGGTCCGTCGTTCCCATGACGGTTCATCGTAGGGTCCGTCGACTCAGCCAGTTTTTCCAGAAATAAAATCTGCTGCTCAAAACGACTAAACAGGTCGTTACAATAGATACCAATTACCCATCGTTCGTCCTCGAACGATCACGAGAAGAAAAACAAGAGTGAGAAGAAGTACGTGAATCTGTAAACAGGGTGGGTATCTTTCTGGACATCAGCCCTCCTCCCAGTGGATTCTTCAACTGTCGTTCTTCCATGACCTTAATGGAGCAATCTCCCTCGATCTCAACTTGCGGACTTCTCTATCTAAAATGGCAACAGGCTCCTCCTGATAAGACAAGTTCTCATCAAGCAGAACTGAATCCCAATGATGATTTAGTTTCCATCCCATGGTACCTTTCAACATAGACACATGAATACCGGGTGCACTCCTGACAGCCCTGGAGGCGGGGCTAATTCATAAGCCACCTCCCCTACTCGCTTCAGGACTTCAAATGGACCAATATACCTCGGACTAAGCTACACTCTTTACCAAATCGATGACACCCTTCATGGGTGAAACCTTTAGCAAGACTTGCTCACCCTCCATGAACTCCAAGTCCCTAACTTTCGATCTGCATACTCCTTTTTGCCTACTTTGAGCCGCTAAAAGCTTTTCTTGAATAGATTTCACCTTCTCAACGAATCCCTCAAAAGGTCAGTACCCTAAGGTCTAACCTCGAATGCATCAAACCACCAATGGGAGACCTACATCTCCTCCCATACAACGCTTCAAAAGGAGCCATATCAATACTTGAGTGATAGCTATTATTGTATGAAAACTCCGCTAAGGTGTAAGAAGTTATCCCAATGACCACCGAATTCTATCACACATGCTGAAGCATATCTTTTAATACTTGAATCGTTCGCTCAGACTGTCCATCGGTCTGAGGGTGAAATGCAGTAATAGGTCCAATCTAGTACCTAATTCAGCATGCAATGTCCTCCAAAACTTAGAAGTAAACTGCTTACCTCTATCTGATATGATGGAAAGTGGAACTCCATGCATCGAACAATTCTGGAGATGTAGAGTCTGGATAAATTCTCTGCATTGTAAGTCACCTTAACCGGAATGAAATAGCAGACTTAGTAATTGTCCACAAACCCAAATAGAATCAAAACTTGCCCAATGTCTTTGGAAAGCCAACCACGAAGTCCATTGCAATTCTCTCCCAATTCCATTCAGGAATGGGCATTCTCTGAAGTGTTCCTCCGGGCCTCTGGTTGTCATACTTTACTTGCTGACGTTTGGACAATTGGCAACAAACTCAACAATGTCTCGCTTCATTACTACCCACCAAAGTGTTGCCTTAGGTCACGGTACATCTGGGTTGCACCAGGATGTATAGAATATCCGGAACTATGAGCCTCTGTAAGAATAGTGTGGATCAGATCATCAACACGGGGGGACACATACCTTCCCTAATTCTTAAACACCTTCTAACCATATATCGCTTCTTTAGCCTTCTCGCAACACCATATCCCGAATTCGTCTTAGTTTCTATCATAAACTGTTTCCCCTTGATCTTGTCAGAAAAGAAGATCTCGCCTCCACATGGCCAAAAATCCTCCCTTGTCATTAGTTCTAACCTCATAAAGTCATTAGCCAGAGTCAGAACCTCTCTAGCCAAGGGCGTTATAGAAACTTGTAAGTGGGTCAAACTACCCATGCTCCCTGCTTTTCTATTAAGGCGTCTGCCACAACATTATCCTTCCCGGGTGGTACAAGATGGTAACATCATAATCCTTCATTAGTTCCATCACACCTCCTCTGTCCAAATTTAAATCTCTCTGAGTAAAGACATATGTAGGCTACGATGATCGTTATAGACTTTACATAACCCCATATAGATAGTGTCTCCCTTGCTTTAATTGCAAAACACCACCGCAGCCAACTCTAAATCGTGGGTCGGATAATTACGTTCATGCGCCTTTAATTGCCTCAAAAGCATAAGCAATCACATTTTCTCTTGCATTAGCACTGCACCCAAACCAGAATAAGATGCATCACAATAAACATGAAGTTCTTACCCTCTACTGGCAAGGTAAGGATAGGGTGCGGTAGTCAACAAGGTCTTGAGTTTCTGAAAGCTTCCTCACATTCATCCGGACCATACAAAGGAACATTTGCTTAGTCAAGTTCGTCAATTGGGAAGCAATAGAAGAGAATCCCTTGACAAATCGACGGGTAGTCAACTGGCTAAACCAACAAAGTTCTTATTTCTGACACAATTAGTAGGTCTTACCCAATTCTTCACTATTTTGATCTTAGAAGGATCCCACCATTCACTCCTCCTTAGAAACCACGTGCCCCAAGAAGGACACTGAATCTAGCCAAAACTAACACTTGGAGAATTTGGCATAAAGCTTTTCTCCCTAAACATTTCCAACACAATTCTTCAAATGCTCCTCATGTTCCTCTTACTCTTGGAGTATATCAGTATATCATCAATAAATACGATCACAAAGAGATCCAGATATGGCTTAAAATCCCATTCATCAAGCTCATGAAAGCAGCAGGGGCATTCGTTAGTCCAAAGGACATTACCAAGAATTCAGAATGCCATACCTTGTTCGAAAAGCAGTTTTGGGCACATCTGCTGCCCGTATTTCAATTGATGATAACCAGACCTCAAGTCAATCTTAGAAAGACACAAACACCTTGTAACTGATCGACAAATCAATCAAGCGAGGAAGAGGAGATGATGTTCTTAACAGTTACTTTATTTAGTTGCCGGTAGTCTATGCAATCCGAAGACTCCCATCTTTCTCTTCACAAACAAAAAGGAGCACCCCAAGGGGATGCACTTGGTCTAATGAAACATTTTTATTAACAACTCTTGAAGTTGGGCCTTTAGCTCTCTTAACTCAGTGGGAGCCATTCTAATAGGGGGTATAGAAATGGGGTGAGGACCCGGTTCAAGATCGAAGCAGAAGTCAATATCCTATCGGTGGCATACTAGGAAGGTCTGCGGATGAAACACATCTAAAAACTCACGGACTATCGAAAACCGACTCAATTGAAGGTACTTGGGTAGTATCTCCTGAGTCGCGCCAAGAAAGCTAAACAACCCTTACTAACCCTTTCTAGCCACGAAGAAAGGAGACGATACGAACCGGTTGGAAGTGTAGTCACCCTCCCACAATAAGGATCTGTCCCAGGCTTGGCTAACTCACAATTTTAGCATTACAATCCAAGATTGCAAAATTTGGGGAGAAAGCCAAGTCATACCCAGAATTACATTGTGAAATCAACCAATTCTAAGATAAACAAGTCTACAGAGTTATGCTCCCCACAAAGTCACCAGACAAGACCTATATACCTTTTCAACTATCACAGACTCACCACTGGAGTGAAACACGAATAGGCATTGTCAAACAATTCACAATGTAAATTAAGACCAGTAGCAAATGAGGAAGATACTATGAAATATGGAGCCAGGATCAAATAATACAGAAGCCAAGCAACACAAAACCAAAAGATTAGTTGTGATAACAGCATCTGATGCTTCCGCTTCAGACTCCCAGGAAGCATAGCAATGGGGCCCTATCCACCTGTCTGCCCGTTCCCCTACCATGTTGTGCTGTTGTAGTGGCTCTAGTTGCCCGTTACCCCCAACCGTTTTTGGGTGACAACCATTACACTCAGGCCACCGCATTCTCCAGAAAACCGGACTCTACCATGACCACCTCTACCCTAGCTATTGGGGATTAAACCTTATTTTGGACAATTTCTCCCTAATATGTCAGTCTCCCCACATCCATAACACTCCCTTGGCGTCAAGCAAGGTTCTCAGAGAACGTTGACCGGTTAGTGAGGTGGACCCCCAACTAACTGTAGTCTTGTAGTGAAGACCTGAACTTGGTCGGAAAGAGTAAACCTCCTGACCCGTCTTAGAGTAAGAACCATTGAAACAAACTCACCTCCCTTTCGAAACCTTTTTGTGTTGATGCCATGGTGAAGTTCATATCTGGCTTCCTCCTTCCACCTCTATCACGAAGTCTACCCACTTCTTGAAAGGATTTTGCCGTAGGCCGCTGCACGCTGTAAGGGTGAAATCCGCCAAACTCTGACCTAAACCCCTTCAGCAAAACGGCGAATCCGCTCTTGTGGACTAAAACATATGGGTGGCATACCTTGATAATGCACGAAACTTCAGCTCAATTAGCATAGTAACCCAACATCCTACCTTGCTCTAGCGCTCAAATCCTCTCTTTTCCAGTCTCTCAAAGTTCGGGAATATACTCTCATAGACAAGCTAGAGAATGATGCCCAAAGTCATCAGGTGGTGACCTCTGTTGGTTGACACTCAACATGGACGACACCACATTTTGGCGTTCCCTTGAACCTGATTAAGGCACAAACTCAACACCAAACCAGTTCTACTATCACCATTTGTGTATAGTCATGACAGGTTAACCAGAAAATCATAGGCATCCTTAATTCAGCACCTTGAAAGACTGTGAGGTTTAGATTTACAAGAACATACTGAAAGTGTCAGCGTGATCATTGTCATTATAGCCCGGTGGTCAGTACGAGGGGAAAACTGTGACTCTATTTCCAATGGAGNAAATTTTGTCCTATGAAAGGGGTGGTCAGATTTGAAAGAAAGGGAATTTTGAGTCCTTGTTGTGTGGGTCTCTATGAAATCTGCAAAGGGTTTTGTATGGTTTTGCTTTGAGTCTAAGGTTTGCTAGTGAATGGCTTCGAATTCATCCAATTTTTTCCCCATGTTGTTCTATGATAATTCAGTGATATCGGTGATCCCCAATTATATTCCTATTGAGGGTCGTCTTGTGAATGATAACCTCTCTTATGTAAGGTTCTGGTTCAAATACTTGATAGGAAAGTAAATAGTTAGGAATAAATAGGTGGCTTCCGCAAGGTGTAAATGAAGAATAAACTAGTTAGGGTGCACATGGGAAGGCCGATACTACAATAAATCTCGTTACCGCCCCCTACCTTTTTTGCTCTTGTTTCGTGTCTCCTCTTCCGCTTTCCCCTGCTCATTGTTGTCTGTACTTCTTTATTACTTCTCCTCTTTCCCTCCCGTCCTCCTCTCCTACCCTGCCCATTTATCCTCTTCACCATCAGTTGGCCCTCTCCGTTCTGTGAGGTGTTTTTTCTATTAATAATGAAAATAATGAGTAAAACTTTAAAGTTTCGTAACTTTTGGTGAGGTTTTTGCGAATGTGCATTTTTTTCTTTGGATATTATTGGAGTAATTACATCAAGTTGGTCTTAATTTCAAATTATTTTCTTTGTTTGTTGGGTTATGTTGTGCATTTGATATGGTATTCCTTCATAATGATTGTAGCCTCTGGAACTTGAATTTTGGAATAATAACTCATAATCTCTTGTGTAGCTTTTATGTGAGAAAGGATATTCCTCATTATGTGATGTTGAGCCTTACTTGTGGTAATTGAAGCCTTTTGAATAACCTTTTGAAAGTGATATAATTGATGTTGTTATGTATTGTCGTTGGTTGGACTGCTAGTCTTGAGTTTATTCCTTCCCTCAAAAGATTTTTAGTGTTATTCGGGAACGAATGTTTCAAAGCGGGGGATAATGTAACACTTGAAAAATCCAAAACGTGTTTTAGATCTTAACATAAGTGTCATAAAGTGTAGACACTATTTTAAGGTCTATATTAATGAATATAAGTCATTTAGGGAGTCTAGAAACCAAAACTTGACATCTTCAAACTAGTTCAAGGAGGTACTAGCGTGCCCCTATTTGTGTAGCTTTTAGTAGTCGTAAAATGATAAAAATTGGTGGAGGGGTGTATAAAATGTGTTTAAGTTAGTTCATAGTAAAAACATCTGGGTAGGACTCCCCAAGAACCATTCAAGGTCCTTTGAGGAGGACACTTTCGTTTTGGGGGTAAAAAAAACTTTCTTGGAAGTGTGCACCCACTAGGGGAGTCATGGAGCATATGTGGATCGGCGGGGAATCAATAACATGCGTCGACCTACAATTATATATTTTGGAAAATATTTCATTTGTACTACTTTGAACTCATCGACGAAGTGTAGCACTGAAGGGGGTAGGAGTTGTCCACTCATAGATGGACCGTTGGTTGAGGTCTTGTTTGTGAGGGACTGACTTTTTTGCACGTTTTTAGTTGGTTCCAATTAATGAATTGAGGGTTTAGGTCATTATTTTAAGGTTAAGTTAAGTCTAAATAAGTTAATTAAGTCCACATATAAAGGATCAAACTCCATTAGACTAATCTAATCTCTCATAACTCACCAACCCAAACACTCTTCCTTCTCTCTTCTTTCTCTCTATAGTTAAGAACTCCATTTTCTATAGTCAAGATCTTGATATGAATTATGTTATATTGGTTCAATTAACTTGGTTATTTGTTAAATTACTACTAGATGATTTTGTTATACTAATAATGAATGAATTAGTGTTATTTATAGTACTTTCATGCTATATCTTTAGAAGTGATATAGGTTATGAAGTATGTTGTGAGTTTCTCCTAAGTATCTTGTCTTAAGCTATGAACTAGTATTTAATGACCTAAGTATCTTGTCTTAAGCTATGAACTAGTACTGAATTGTGGTGTGGTGATTTTTTTAGCCTTGTTAACATGTTGATCATTGAATTGTGATGATGTTATACCTAATTTTGGTTGAGTTAAGGGTTGATGGTAAGACCTTGATGATTAATTATGAAGCAGACTTAATAATTCTTGTGATCCCTATTCTTTACATCAAATTATGGTTAATTGTTATTAAGTGATGATGTTGTATGGAGTATGCCTTGTATTAGGATTGATAGGTTGGTATGATGTTGAATTGAAATGATTGACTATGGTTTGTAGGGTGTTGACTTAAGACGTAAAATTTATAAGGATGGTGAATGATTTACTAATGTGGCTTGTTCTGAAATGATATATAAATTCACTAACCTCACTTATATGAATTGTAATGAAATGATTATACTCATGCAATTCTTATTGAGCTATGATGATGATGAATATACAAAGGTTAGACCCTATGATCTACAATAAACTATGATGATTAATAAAATATTAAAGACATTTCAAAAGGGACTTAGCTTTGAACCAAGTCAACAAGACAAAGGGATGATGACTACCCATAGAGGAAGATTCACCCTATAGTTCTATAATGTGGTTTTGACTTCATGATGAGGGATACTCATCTAATGGATTCCCAGATAGGAGGATCCGATTGCCACGTGTGTATGTCAGACAAAGAAAGCAGGGGAAAAAAGAGAGTGTCTTATACTATCTCTTAGGTTCATGGGACTATGTTTTCACCATATAAAGAGTAGCTAGTGGATCCAACCTAGAAAGCTTTGGTTATGTTTGGTTTTACATTCGCCGGTAGACCACCTTCCTTCTGTAAAAAGTTTTAAAACATCGGATTTCGCACTTAGATCTTGTGGTCTATGTCTGTTAAGGCAAGTGTTCCCTAAACTAAAATGAAGTATTGAAGTAAAAACTAACTAGGTTGAGTTGAGAGGTTAACTTAGCTTAGGTAGGTGTATGAAACTCTCTACCTATGCATTGCACTAGTTTTCCTTGAGGGAAATATTAGGAGGAAATTCTTATGTATGAATATGATTTTAATGGTGCATGATATACATATGATGAAATCGCACATTGTTGATACTATATGTTGAATTGTTTCATTCATGAACATGTGTTGGTCTATATTGTTATGGTATAACGACATGTACTCATAAATGCTATGATATGTAACGTAGGAGGTTGGTCATGATTCTTGTGGGGTTACTTGATTGAGTAAAGTTATGGATCTTTCTTGGTCATTGCACTTTCTGACTTGATAAAGGTTCATGTGTAATTGTCTTGTCATTGGGTTATGAATGACAGGTACGCTTTATTCCATCTGTGGTTATTTTGACTTGATGATAGAGTTACATGATATGTTTTCAATTACATGATAATTCCTTTTAAACTTGACTAATTTTGATGTTTGTTGGTCTTGTGATGTAGATGCATATTTCATAATGAATATGCCTTATGATTGTGTCATAAGATCTTGTTGAATGTGCATAAATATTTTCAAAGTAACATTTCAATACTCAGTGAATTCCCTTTAGAATGTTTTCACGATATTTTTTCATATGTACTCATCATAGTTAGGTGGTGTATTTAACCCCATTCCTTTCTTCAAAAGTTTTAGGTTCCACTGTTGAGGGGATTTTGGAGACTACTTGAAGAAAACTTGGATTTCTTCTAATCATCCCAAGTAGGGTATCTTCCCGTTCCGAGGGTGATGCACTATAATGCCCTATGATTTCTTTAGTTTTCAAGATTTATGGTATTTCTTTTTCATTGATATTAAACCTTGTATTAACATATGGGTCTTGTTTCTTGATGTAGGGGGCGATGGAAAAGGGTGGAGGACCCGTCAAGGAAAGAATATAGGGACCGGAGAAGAATAAAGAGGAGGAGAGGAAGGTGAGAGAAAAGACATTGAGTAAGTGGTGGGAGGCCGTAAGGAGGAACGATAGGAGATAGGAGAAGCTAGAATGGATGTGGTAGCAGCAAGTATAAAAGTGTGGGGCAAGAAGTGTAATGAGGAAGGGTAAGTAGGAGAAGGAACGAAGTTAAAAAAGAGCAGGTAAGAGGTGGGAAGGCTGGTAGGTAGGAAAAGGGTCGGCGTAACAAGCAAGCGAAGAGAGAGAATGCGATGAGTAAATAAAAATCAAACGGGGGGGGAAACAAAAGGAGTGGCGGATGTAGCGGTTAATCTGAGAGAAAACGAACGTGGTAGATAATGCGAGCAATTGGGCGGAAGAGACGGGTATGCAGGGAGTAAGTGCTGGGGAATAGGGGACGAAGCAAATGTATGGGCCAACATGAGGTAGAATAGGAGCACCGGCGTAAGGAAAGGAGGTAGACGCGAAGGGTAGGAACGGCCGCCCCCGAGATAAAGAGAAAAAAGAGGTGGAATCATGGGAAGCGAGCTTGAGAGGCAATGATAGGGCGTAGGGGACATGACAGATATGTGCAAGACAAAGAAACAAACAACGGTAGGAGAAGGCAGGGTATGGTTCAAGGGCGTAAAGGGGTAGTGAAGGACGACGGAGCAGGGGAAATCAGTAGGGTGTCTAGGAACAATTTTGTATGCTCTTATTGGAATTGGTTATGAGATGAGATGACTATTTTGAGACTATGTTATAGATCTATGTGCAATAAAAGTAAAAGACTAAGTAATCTTCGTATACGAAGGGTCTGTGCATATTCTCTTTATATATATACTATGTCAATGTAGAGGTCTATGTGAACTTCTAAGTAGAAGTAATGAAAATTTTCTGCTAAATTTGACCTATGGAATGTAATGATGTAATATAAGAGGCTAGTCTTAGTCCTCAAAGAGGACGATGACGCCGGTTACCTCCAGGGGGTATTTCAGGATGTTACACCATCTCTAGCTCTCATGGTCTATGTCATTTAAATTTATTCCCCCACAATAGAATTAAAGAACTAAGGCTCCTAAAAAACGTACTACTTAGGCTAGGTGGTGGTATGGGTCCCTATCTACACATCTCACTAAGTAGACCTTTCGAAAAGGGAGTCTTGGTGTGTTTTGTATGAAGTCTAAGAACTAAGTCTCCAAAATAAACGTACTACTTAGAGTAGGTTGTAGTACAGGACATCATCTATCCATTTCACTAAGTAGACCTTATGAAATGAGAGTCTTGGTGTATACTATATTAAGTAAATGAATGAGTTATCATTTCTTGCAAATGAATTTAGATGACTTAAAGTCTAATGTTAAGGAAGCAAGTTAAAGATAAATTTCATTTAATGAAGGTAAGAGGAATGCATGTAGTGTACTTAGTCCAAGAGAATCCTAAAGGTTCACTAAGTGGGAGTGGTAGTATGGGATTCTACTCTCACATTGCACTTAGTGTACCATACCAAGTCTCTTCAGAGTGGGTCACTATGTGAAATGTGTGAAGTATGGTTGTTCATCAAATGTCTAGACAAGAGTGTGGATTTATTTCCCTTGCGAGGTAAGCCAATAATTGGTAGGTTTAAGGATCACCTTTGTGTGTATTGAAGGTGGTGGAGGGGCGTTCCCTTGATGTCTTACTTTAGTTAATCTTAGGATAACTCGGTTACGAAAACCTCAAAGGGAATGAGTTCATCATGCTTAGAATGAATGGTTCACTGTAAATGTTTTCACTGTATCACTCTATTATTTGTTGGTTCACTATAAGTTACTTTTAGTTCTAAAATTGTGATAGTTCTATTTTATGTGTTTAATGATGATTCTTATACTATTCCAACTCAAAATTCTTGAAGGTTTTACTTATTTGTCATGAAATCTTATTTTACTAAAATGTTCTTTTTTGCACATTTTTACATAAGTCGTACTTAGTACATTTTGTATACTAACCCCATACTTTTCTATACTTAATAAGTATACGTTGGAGATTTCTAAAGACTAGAAGGAAAAACATGGGAATCTACTCTCTCAAGAAAAAGTGTGTTCCTCATATATCAAAGGGCATAGTCCTATTTTCTTAGTTTCTATCTTTATGACTTAATATGTATTTTTATTTAACTGTAAAGGGTCATGTCTGTAAGATTCTTTATGTCATGTCTTTATGTTGTCTTGTGAAGACGATATCATTCTTAGCTTTTGTGAAAGGTACTCCTTTTATTATTTTATTCATGAAAAGTTTTAAATTTTTTGCACTACTTTTCGTGCCTTAGGTAAGGAATGATAGCAAAGGCTTGTACAAGACCTCCAAAAAATCAAGTACGCAATTGTTCCTACCTATGGTTGCTCACTTATTCAAGGGGGTACTCTTGGGTCATTACAAACTTTGTATGAGATCATAAGTTTATGGGAAATAGTTTAAGGTCTAAAGTCTCACAAGCCACATTTAGTAGAGTCTTGTTCATTGGTGTGAGTCGCGACACATCCATGGGTGAAAGGCTCTAGGATAATAGAGTTTCACTTTATTCATTAATCTATATCGTTCCATAGAACTTAACTCCATAAGACCTCTCTCTTCTTCTACTTTGTTCGTTGGTTTTCTAGTTGTGATTTCTGTGAAAGGGAGAAGTTTCTATGTTTGAGGGAGAGAAAAGTGAATTTTTATTCTTATGATTGTTTTGTGGCTAGAATAGTAAATATGAAAGTTAGTTTTGAGGATTGTGATGTAATGTCATTTATGTCTATGTGTGATTTATGAGATTTAAAGTAATGTGATGTTAAATTGTATGGTGATGTAGTTCTAAGCATGGTAAAAATTAAAATTGTTGAATGAAGCCCGTTTTTGTTGAAAATATGATATCTTGTGATTGTGTGCAATGATAGTAGAAGAACTAAGGTGTAAGTTTGAAGAGTGTTGAAAGAATGTGGTAATGTGGTGAGAACGAAGGATTTTGTATTTTATGATTTTGAGCTATGAGGTGCCTAAGTGTTGAATGAGGTTATGTTTTAGAGAGTTTATCTAAGTTTAAACTTAAGAGGAAAGTATGATACTTGACTTGTAACGTTGATGTTTAGTCTTGATGTGCACGACTTGAGGGTAGTGTGAGTTCCTACCATGTGAGAGGCACAGTGGTGCATTGATGTATGAGACCTTGGAGATGGATTTACTCTAAGTGGGGAAAATGAGTTAAGTTGAAAGGTAGTTGGTACCCTTATCTTTTCTTCTATCCTTATTCAATCTTGAAACCAAAATCGTTGGTAGTTTGGTAATGATTAAGAGTATTTCATATTAGTATGAGTTGCATTTATCTCTATGTAATGAGTGACTTTTAGGGTATAAGGTTTTGTATTATCTTGATGATATCATGATTTCATTTGGAGAATTGGTAGTAAACCTATATTTCTCATTTTAAGGTGTAGCTAATAATATTCCTTAATTGATTCAAACTTGTTCTATCATGTTATACTGTAAGTTAGTATGATGTTGTCTCTCATGTTTTCATGCCTTCATATTAAAATTTAGTTAAAGATGAATTAATGAATTTTTAGCATGTTTCATTGTTAAGATTTTGTAATCACTGTAAAGAAAATAAAAATTTGAGAAATTTCATTTTTCATGAAAAATGGTTTTAACATGTTTACGAATGATGGTAATGGATAAGGTTGCTCCTCCATAAATGGAGAATGAGAATGTGTGTTCAAGTGTGGGAATTATCTTCAAAAAGTTGCCTGTGTTGCCTAGCAAGATGCTTGTCAATGTGTAGTTGTTGTTCCTTACGAGTCGGTGCATTTAATTAATGTTTGATTCTTAATTTGGTGTTTTAAGTGTTTCTAATAAGTCATTGAATGTCTTAAACAGTTTAGTATCATTCGAGGACGAATGTTGTTCCAAGTGGGGGAGAATTTAGCACCCTAAAATGAACTAAGATGAAATAGAGCTTTATGAATATTTTTTGAGTTACTTTTATGTTAAAATGAGTTATATTGATGTTCTTAGGCAGTGTGTTATGTTTTGTGACGTTTGGAGGTGAAACGTCCAAGAACGTCAATGACGTTCGGAAGGTGTGTCTTAAAAAGTACTCGTGTGTCTTGAGGTTTTTAGTGAATTTTACGTGTTTTTATTAATATAAATTGATGTAGGATGTTCCTAAGACCTAGATTAGTTAATATGGGGGTTTAATGTCTGCGTAGGACCCCATCTAAGACCCACGAGGGATTCTAGAAGAGAACCCCAATAAATTGGCAAGAGTCTACCAAACAGTGACCAACGACGGCAACAAGGGATAGACTGTTGTTTAAGCAACGGCCCGTCGACCTTGGGCGTCAATTGGCTCTCCAAGGCTAGCCAATCCTGCACATGGTGTAGTTGCAGTCTCAATCAATGGACCCTATATAAGGGTTGTCGATTAATAGACGACCCGTCTGTGAAGGGCGGAGGTGGTGTAAGACCCCAAAAATGACTCTGATATCTAGAGCCTAACATGTTGGTATTGATGTTATAAAGTACTTAATAGGTCTGTTATTTGTTAATGAGGCAGTGTCTAAGAGTTTAGGTGCATTGGAAGTCTAACGTCAAGGGACGACCAAGACGTTCGACGACTAAGTCTCTTATGTGTCTCAAATGTGGTTCTATGTGGTTATGTGTGATTCATGAGGTTGTAAGGTCCTTAACTATCTTTATAATATGTAATTTAGGTCTTGTATTGTATTATGATTGGTATTACACTCATAGTGGAGGTTTTATGCGTTATATTTGTGAACTATGTGGCCTCGTCGGCATTACTTTATGAAATATAATGAACATGACCTTTTCGGCATTACTTGATATATTGTGATAGTTTGTGTAGTTGATGTATATGAAGTATTATCATATCTATCTATTTACATCTGAGTTAGGTAAAATTATGTGTTCTTCGATTGATATTAGGTGATCATGATAGACTATGACTTGTCCTTATTTGTATAGTCTTAGGGTTGATGCATGATTCTTCCTAATTGGTTATGTGAGTCTCGTAATGTTTATGTTGATGTTTCTATAGCAGTAGTTAGGTGACTTGATATTCCATAACCATGTGTCTACATGGGATGTGTCCTACCATTGGCAAGTGGAACACCTCCATAGGAGTAGGTTCATGACTCGGGATTCCATGCAAACTAGTATGGAGATTCAACTAATTTAGAGAAAATACATATCGAAGACTTTTATGGTCCATATACACATCAAAATGAACCCTATAGATATAATGCCTTCATATTTTAAAGGCCAATACCACGACCGCTAACTCAAGGTAATGAGTCGGATAATTATTTTCATGAACCTTGATTTTCCTTGTAGATTAGGCTATAACATTGCACTTTTCATAAGAACACACCCCAACCCGTCTCGGTATGCATCACAATATTCCACGAAAACCTTTGTACCCTCTAGTGAAATTAATACCGGAGCGGAATGTAACACTCCAGAAATGTCATGACTTGAGTAAAACTTAATCTATGGAATAATTTTTAAAATTATGTTTACACAACTATATTAATGTAATAAGTTCCAATAATAATGGTTAGAGCCAAAATGACAAGAATGATCGTGACAAATATATGGTTGCCTAGCAACTTGCGAACAGGCAGGTTATGTGGGATTGTTGTACGACGCACAACCCACACGATGCTCAATTCCTCAGAATTTGGGGGCAGCCTCACGAAGCGAGGCTGACACGAGGCTCACTGTCTCGACCTAAAAACTTAAAAAAATAAATTGTTTAAGTCTTATTTTAGATATTTTAACTTTGTAAAAAGACCCATTTAATTGACGGGTTTTTGGATATTTCATAGGACGACAATATATCTCAATAAGTTTCTCATCTTTAAACTCCATTGAAGAACAAAAAGAGCTTAAGAAAGAAGACGAAGACTTTAAGATTTTCTTACAAAATTCGTGGATTATTCGTCAATAAGGTATGGAATTTTTACTCTTGGGATTCCTTTCCCCAAAAAATCATTGAAAAGATGGTTTTCAAGAATTCAATCTTCTAGGGTTTTTACTTTACAAAATGGGTTTTCTTCCGAACTTTAGATTAATGACAATCAATGAATAATAATGGTATTATATGGTCGATTATGTATATATTATCGAATTTTTTCTTTTAAATGTGATATTTTCATGTGTTGCTTGTTCTTATCAGATTGATGGTTACGAATAGGTTGTATCTACTACGTGATTGCATGTAAATGTTGGGATTGAAACTAAGATGTGAATGAACTCTTTAATGACCCTTTCCCTTATCCTACATAATATATTAGTATTGTTTATGAGATGAAGAGTTAGTATTTGTTATGATATTGAGTATTTCACTATGTTTATGGATGATGGTTATATATTGAATAAAATATCTTGAAAAAGGATCTTGGAAGCAAGAGGTAATTCTTCTAAAGCTCTGGTTACTCTATGACGTTTATATTAGCCAATAAACGATGTTAAATGATACTTAAGTATGTTTGATGATGATATGCATATATGTTTGACTATGAATATGTTAATTTGTGAGATCATGATAAGAATACGATAATGCAAGTTTATGATATTCTCTTGTATTCTTTACACAAGATGATTTATGATATGTAAACCTCACAAACAAAAGGTTACAATGAAAGGAAATTCTCATCTAATCCTACAGCTCATGATCATGTTTATACAAGGAGTTAATATCCTATCACTTATGATAAGATTTATGAATAAATGTCGACTTAAAGGTTAATAAAGAAAAGGGACTTAAGCTTAGCACTGATGGACTAGATATGAGAGGTGTCCCTTCCCTAGTGGAACGTAGGTTTACAATGACTTCATGAGATAGAGTCTTCCATGTATTGTGGAACTATGGGTCTCTAATAATCACCTAGTTCTTGAACTATGTTTCCACCATAGTATACTAGGTAGTAGATCAACTTAGAAAGTTATGTCATGTTTGTTTCTACTTTGGCTGGTAGACCACCTTCTTTCGGTGTGGAATTTTATGACACCACATTTCATGTTTAGCTCAGATGGTCTAATATAAGTTAAGGCAAATGTTCCCTCAAGTAAAATGGAAGACATGTAAATATATATTGACTAGGGTGATATTAAGGGTCTACTTAGTATAGGTAGTGGTATGTGACTCTACCTAGACATTGCATAAGTTTAGTGTAAGGGATGTCCTAGGAGATTGTTCTTATACAATAGGATAACATGAAAGGTATGATGCTTATGATACATGTTCTTACTCTTAATTGTAGTTGGTTACATTAATGAACATGTTATTGGTCTATACTTCTTTATGAGGTTATGACTACTTATGTTACAAGTTATATGAAGGAAAGCTTTACTTATGGTCTCCTATCTTATCTACTTGGTCTTGTGGGGTTATGGGACTTCACATGAGAATTTTAATTGTAGATTGGGGATGGTATCATTGGTAAGTTCTTTGTGTGTTAGTTTCCTATGATCTATTGAATACAAAATGTTAACATGACTCTATGATAATATGTCTTTGATTATGACCATGCTTTATGTTGATGGAATCCTTAACTTGTATATGTTCTATTGTATGTTCATTGAAGATTTTCAAATGACTTAGTATGCTTTCTATGAAATGATCCTTTTCATGTAGGTCCTTAAATTTTATGTGCATATACCCATGATTCATACATTTTGCATAGTAACCCCATTACTTTATATTACTACAACTGTAGGGTCCAACCTTTGAAGTTTAAAAATATCGATTGAAGAATCTTCGAACTAT
Source organism: Solanum habrochaites (assembly GCA_027704765.1). NCBI lineage: Eukaryota > Viridiplantae > Streptophyta > Magnoliopsida > Solanales > Solanaceae > Solanum > Solanum habrochaites. The sequence goes on along the minus strand of JAKWJA010002499.1, from coordinate 37,356,440 downwards.
TTCTCCAAGTGTTGGTAGGTCCTCACGTTCGGGGATACTATCTTTTAATACTCTAGCTTATGAAGGATTTAGTAGTTATTAAGAGTACTTTTGATTCCTTGTTACATTTTTTGGATCCTTTTGTATTAAGGCTTTTATGGCATATTGACTTTTATTGTTGAACTGCAGAGTCATACTCTTTATATGCTTTTTATATGAGACAATTTTAATAATATCGCTACGTATGTTTTCATAATATTTATGTATGAAGTATAAGAATACCTCACATAGTATTAAACGTCTTTAATTTTTCCACAATTTTTAATAATGACATGTTATCACGAATGCTAATGGCTTGTTCAAGTCCTTTGAGAGGACGGCGGCGATGGCCACATCTGGGGTATGCCCTCCGGATTTGATAAAATTTGTATTAGATCATGAGTTAAAATATCCTATTGATCAATGTCTCATTATTCCAAATTACATAGTGTCCTGTTCATGGTTGTGAAGCGCTCTACAATTGTGGATTAGAGTCTATGTGATGATTAGGAAAATTCTCATTTCTTGGTTATCATATGTAATGCCTTTAGAGTTTTGAAACTATGAGAATTTTAGCATCTAATCCTTTTATTGTAGTTTTAGGCAATCAACACAAGAGGACAGCCGCTAAAAGAGTAGGCGATGAGATTGCGAATGTGTGAGCTACTCCACAAGTTAATAAAGTTCCTTCTCAAGTGCATGCTGCTACTAATTATCATCTTCTGTTGAATCCTCTGGCTATAACGGATGGTGAGGTAAGGGTTACTCTGTACCACACAAGCTCAATTCATTATGCCACAATCTAACAGGGAGGTTATTCCTTGAGATAACAAACATGGTAGTACTATGGCTAGCCGTTTGAGAGATATTAAGTGGATGAATCCTTTTATTTTCCTTGGATAAATAGTGGATTAAGACCCCCAAGAATTTCTTGATGAGATGTATAAGATCTTGATTGCTATGAGGGTGAGTAATACTAAAACGTCTAAGCTTTCTTCCTATCAACTCAAGTACATGGCTCAGATATTATACAATTTGTTGAAGGATAGCAGGGCTTTAGGAGGTTGTCCCGTGACTTGGGAGATCTTGAAAAAGGCATTTTTTCACAAATTTTCTCAAGGGATCAAAGGGAAGCTAAAGTAGACTAGTTCATCAACCTTCGTCCAGGAGGTATGAGTGTTAACGAATCATCCATAAGGTTCATTATGTTGTCCAGATATGCTTCCTCTTTGGTTTCAAATGCTATGGATGAAATGAGCTTTTATGCAATGGAAGTGTCTGACGAACTTGAAGAAGAATTTAGTGCATCCATGATTAATGACAATATGGATCATTCTATGTCGATGGTACATGCTAAAAAGTAGAGGAGAGTCATCTAAGGAAGAAGAGTAGGGAAGATAACAATACAAAGTCTTTTGAAAGTGGTTCTTCTAAGAATAGGATTGATGTTCAAGACAAGCCTATGTTCAAGAAGAGACCAAGTCCCTTAAAATTTCTCCAAGAATCGCAATGATAGACGTTCAAATCCTAAACCTCAAAAAGGTTAGAAATGTTGATCAACCAAGAGAAAGACAAACTTGTGGTAAGTGTGGTAAAAAAACATGTGGGTGAATGCCTTATTGGGACTAATAGTTACTACGGTTGTGGAAACGGTGGCCATATTGTGATAGACTGTCCTAATGCGAGAAGCCAAGGTAAGGAAAATGTACAAACTCAACAAAGAAGTCATAGCTCTGAAAATCCAAAAAGGAACCCTTTCTATGCACTCAAGGATAGGGGTGAAAAAGAGAACTCTCCCGACATTGTGACTGGTATGTTACAAGTCTTTTCTTTTAATTTTTATGCTATGCTTTACCAAGGTGCTACCCTTTTTTTTGTTACACCTTTTGTAGCTAGGATGTGTGTTGTACTTCCCGATGTTTTGATTGAATCCTTTTTAGTTTGTACCCCAATGGGTGACTCTGTGGTTGGAAAGAGAGTCTATGGGAAATGTCCAGTAATGCTGCCCAATAAAGTCACTCTTGTTGATTTGGTTGAACTGATATGTTTGATTTTAATATCATTTTGGGCATGGATTGGATTCATGCATGTTTTGCCTCCATAGATTGTTGAACAAGGGCAGTGAAGTTTCAATTTCCAAACGAACCCATTCTAAAGTGGAAGTGTCGTCGTCCTTTCGCAAGGACTAATACTATCCTCTTAGTCTGATGTCATTATATTCATAGGTTTAAAATGCGAAAAAATTAAAACTTTTCATTACGTCAACCGGGAGGTTACATAGACCGCTAAATACACATAAACATGTAGCAAGGATGCATAGACTCTTAGTATAAGAAGGTTACATAGCCTTCTACTTTTATTGCACATACATATATATAAGGTAGATAGATAATTTCAAAGTTTGTCTCACCTAATACCATCTAAACAATCATCACAATTTCAGCATAGTCCTACATCAAATGTAAAGAAGCCACATATATGCTTATACAAGTCGTACACAATGAAAGTCGAATGAATATTATAGTCTTAAAAAAAAGGAACTTCATAGGAGAGATATTTGCATCATCCTCGAAAAGTTAGGACCTACCCACTTTGATGATAGAGAAAATTCAAGCCTTCTTTAAGTCGTCTTGAATGAGCCTTCAACAACCGGAACCTAAAATGTTTGGTAAAAAGAAAGAAAACGGGGTTACTACTGCAAATGTACTACATATGAGACCATATGCACATATAAGAGAAAAACATGTTAAAAAGGGACATTTAGTCAAAACATGATATTTTACCCTGTTAACATTCTAATACAAAATCAAGCAAGTCATATCAAGCAAGCAACTATACCTACTAACTCAAACAAGTAATATATATACTGACATACTTGAACACCTGATTTACTACAACCCTATCACCAAGTAATAACATCTCAAGTATGAATAAGAGACAATTATATCATAATAAGCAAGACAACTACTCACGAATCCTTATCAAGTCTACATCTTCAATGAACAAGCAAAGCCCTATAACCTTACTCAATCAGGTAGTCTCAACAATAAACCATAACCAATGTCCAACTTTACATAATATAACATTTACATATACATATCTTCTTATTGTAACAATATAACCCAACGCATACTAATAAGTGAACTAACCATCATATAGTATCAACAATGTGAAAGTTCGTCATGTACAAATCATATATCATTATAACATAAAAATATATAAGAAAATCTTTCTCTGACTTCTGTAATAACCCTAAAAATGGCTATTCTAATAATGCTTAATGTATCGAGAATGCCTACGATTAGACCGGGTTCACACGGATCGATGCGCGTAGAACCTCACCTCTGAACTTTTTTTACAGCCAAACAAACTATCTTGTAGACTTAGTTGATCTAGGAAAGTTTGGTTCCATCCATGTAGTGCTCCCGAATATGATGATTTACCCAAATGAGTCTTTATAAACTTTTAAAAAGGGGAAATCATAAGTTTTGAGGGTGTAGGGGTATATTTTTCTTTTTCTACGCTAAGGGTAGTACCAAATTACCCTAAATATGTATACAATCTTTGATCAATATGTGGAGGATATTTTGGGGAGGGAGGAGAGCCGAAAAAATTTGCCATTGAAGTGAAGCTTTACTCACCGGGTTTGCAACCTGGTGAAACAATCAATTAAATTGTTTTATTTAAATTGTAATTAATATAATTAATTAATATTTATTGGTTGATTTAAAATAAAAGGGAAATCATAATTTACCATTTAACTAAACCTTATTTGACTAAGCCCTAAACTAAACTCCTAGTCCTGTGAAAACTCTCCTTACTCAGGTCTATCTCTCAGCACACGATCATACTCTCTTCTCTCATTCACGTTCACTCTGTCTAAACAACTACAAAAACTGAAAAATTACTAAAGGTCTACACATTTGAAGAACTTACACGAAAAATATACACAAACAAGTAAATCAAAAATGCTAGGCAAAAAGAGAAGGTGTTCCGTTTAATTGGGTTTTGATCTTTCGGTTTGGACGTGTGTTTTGAGAATTTCTTTGGGCAGAAACTCAAGGTTTGAACGTCAAAAAGGTATGGATTCTCTTTCCCCTTGATCCCTTCCAATGAGACACTAAGGTCAGACGATCTATACGAAAACTAGGGTTATTCCCCATGCATGTCCTGGTCATAGATCCCACGATATAGATTGGGTAGTTTGCTGGTAGATATTAGGGATGTAATTTGTTTTCGTTATGATTATGTTTATGTGTGTATGTTCATGATTATGTTAATATAGAGTATGTTGTCCGAAATTAAGTGAAAAATGATGTGTGTGCAATTTAAAGCCGTGATATACACTCTTGGATTCAAGTTTGAAAAATGCCATGTTTATTGTCGTATTTCATATGCATAAACTTGCGTAAATAATGATGTTCATAAGTGATGTAAAAATGATTATTTGAGTGAAAACTAATAGTCAAATGAATCAATGAAAATGCACCTAAATAAATCACTAAAAACTACTTAAAACATCTAAACATTTAATGTGAAAGAGGTGAGAAATTAGGCTGCAAAAAAATTCCAGCATCTTGTTGATGATTTTATGCCAAGCTAAGGGGATTATCATGCTATGTTAAAATGAATTAAAATACGTGAGGCCACTGATTATAGAACCCGAGACCTCACCATGTTAAAAATCATTGAAATAATGTGAGAAAAAGAGAATATATCATGTGGAATTCGAGCACATGTGCGTTGATCCGAAAATAAACTAAAAAATAAGAAATGAGAGGAGTGGGATTCATAACCACCACCTCTCAATCAGATTTAAGGAGGAGTAAGAAGGAGAAATAAAAGGTTGAGGCCTGTGGTAAGCGAACCCACGACCTCTAGGTAGAACAAAGGAAAATTAAGGAGAAAAAATTATAATAGCGATGTGGAGGTTCTAACCCAAACCCCCTTGGCCAAAAATGAGTGGAATTAAAGAGAAGGAAATATAAAAAAAATGATGTTGTGGGGGTTCAATCAAACATCCTCACAGTCCTAATGACGAAAATTTTAAGCGAGAAATGTCAAAATATATATTACAATTGAGGCATTAGGGCTCGATTGTGAGTCCCCAAGCCGTGTGGATTAAACTAGAATAAATAAAAATTTAAGTGTTGTACAAGGTAGTTGAAATCGGGTTCCCTTGCCCAAATTCCGTATTGATACATAAGTCATATGTGAATTAAATGTTCAAAAATAATGACGCCTACTTAGATCGAAACCGAGATCTTAGCATTATATACAACATGCATAAGTCTTGTGCCACATATTCTTAGGAAGATATGAATCACTTAAATGAAATATGAATGAAGACTCATGACTTCTATGTATAGCCCCATAAGTCTAGCATACATTCAAAAGTAAGTGAACCTAAGATGTATGTAATGAAATGATGAAACCCTAGAAGGGTTCAGTAAGAGTGTGAAACAAACCAAATGCCAAGTACGTTCGCATATGATAAAATGAACAATAAAATGATGAAACCTTGGGAGGGTTAAGTAAGTGTGTGAAACACACTAAATGTCAAAGTGCATTGGCATATGATGAAATTAACATTCAACGTCCTAAGGGGTGATTCATTTATGAGAGAAATGTTCTAAAAGTTAAGGATCGGGTGACAACATGATAAAAAGACTAATGTAAAAAATGAGAGCAATCTCAAATTAGCCTAAGTAAAGTACAAACGTACTCACGTTGACAAGGATAAATTTAATGAAGAGACAAGGTCTCTGTGAAAATCTATAAAACTTATTGATAAATGTACCACATAAATATAATGATGAGATGAGAAATAATATGTTGAGTTATGATGTCCTCATACTAGAAGCTAGCTTCCATGACGAGTTGAATGTAATGGAACTTTATACTGTACACTAATAGATTAGCTATGAGCGGTGATGCTTTCTTTTTGGAGGGCCAGAGGTTTACGTAAATCTCATGAGACGGGACTGTTCGTCATGCCGGGTGTGGTCTCCTTATATCTCATAGTCTTCGAACCTATACTGCCAATATTGAGATCTGGCGAGGTTCAATTCCCAGGTACGCTAGCAAGATTTTGGATCATTGGCGGATGATTCCACCTCTTTTCGGTGTGTTTGTGGGGGAGACAGTTTGTTCACATTCATATCACATGATTATGTCAGTTAAATTTAAAGATTTCAAATGAATAAAAATCCAATTCATAAATTGTTTGGCAAAAACGTTGAATAAAAAAGAAGTTTATTTGATGACGATATGAGTTATAATGTATGCATACATGTATGTTAACAAATAATAAGTTTCAAATTTTTTGCTCAAACTAACCTAAATGAAGTAAGGATGATGCATGCAGGCTTGTCTACGACCCTTGGGAGGTCAATGACACTGGTCTCGTATATGTCTTGATTCCGGTTGTCACAACTCCTCTCAAGGTTAACTAATGCAATGATTAGGTAGACTTGCATACCTATACATCGACTAAGCTATACCCCTTAGATAATCCTAGTTAGATTTCAAATCCTTTTATTCATTTTACCTTTTTGGAACATCTTGAACAGACATAGACCACATGAGCTAGTGTTGAATCCGGTGTCATAAAACTCTACACCAAAAGAAGACGGACTACTAGTCAAGGTTGTGCCAAAATCTAAAACATAGAACCTACATGGATCCACTAGCTAGTAATCCTATGGGGCCAACATAGTTCAAAAACTAAGAGAAATAGTTGGGACCCTCTTTATGATCCATGCATTGTTGGCTCCAATCTCAAGAGTAATTGAGTGCTCCTGCCTTGCCTATGTAGAAAGGGACACTCCTCAATGTAGTTCACTTGGTGCTAAGCTAGAGTCCCTTTTTTAAATGTGTTTAAGCCTTTAATTATCAATCATAGCTATGTTTAGGTCATAGGGTCTACCCTTTGTATAATAATCATCGTCAATAGATCAATAAGAATTGTATAAGTATAAATCTTTTAATCACAATTTATATAGGTGAGGTTAACACATTACATAATAATTCATAATAAGGCACATTGGTATACATCACCATCTTGATAGCATTTACATCTTAATAAACGTCACAATCATAATTAAGACATTTCAATTTAACATCATACCACCCTATCATCATAATATAAGGCATACTCCAATATAACATCATGACTTAACCATAATTAATTACAATAGGAAATAAAGTTAGACATCCTAAGACTTTCCATGTTTTCCTCATAGTTCATCATTTAGGCATTACAATAAAACGTCAATTAAATTCAATTTAGATGTTCAAAATCATAATTCAATAATCAACACGATAACAATACTAGAAGACTCACTACACAATAATTCAAAACAAGATCAAAGCTTAAACAAGGTTATTTATGACAACTCCATATCCTACACTTCTCCAGATTAGCAATAAAGACACCAATTCATTCTATTTGTTAATAATTGGTGTAACAACAACATTTAATAGTGATTTAACCCATAATAAAAACAATTGTATCAATTAGAACCCAAATTACATCACGATCATCCTACGGTTAAGGGTAAATGATCCTAATCTTCAAATTGAACCAAACTATCACAATTGAACATAATCAAGTTAAAATAAATGTTAATTTATCCATTATATCCTAATGAAAATCATAAACAACTCAGTTTACAACATGAACTTCGTAATTGGATGAAACCCACATGAAAACTCAACTTTTAAAGTCCATTTTAAAGGAACCCTTTAAGGAAAGAATATAAAAGGTGAATTATATCCCATACCTTAAATTTTTATGAAGATTTTTTTATGAATTCTTCCCTGTAAATCCCTCAAAACTTCCCCCTAGCTTGTCTTCAATGGTGGCTTCCAAATAGAGAGAGAGAGAGAACATAGAAGGAAGAGGGTTGGGGTCTTAATATGGGGGGTTAAATTAGTTAATTAATATTTATTTAATACCTAAATAACCCATAAACACTTTAATTATTTTAATTTTACTTAACTTAAATTATCCAGAAATTGGACCCTCACAAATGGAACCCCGTCGACTATCCGTCTGTGAGTCGACGGGTATTGTGCCTTCCATGCTGCACAAACCGCATTGAGTTCAGAGGCATTGCATATTAAGGCCTCCAACATTTTTTCTAACTGTGGGAAAACGGTGGGCATCGACTCCCCGTTAAACTACACACGAGTCGTTGATGGCTTCCTATGGTTGTACATTGCCTAGGTAGTGTTGCCTCTTATGTGCTAGGGTCCTCCTCAAGGGCTCTTGGATTGTCCTTGGGCAGTTGTACCTTTTAATTTCAACAACGAATTATCCTTAATAATTTAGGCGCCGCGTTCACTAATTTCACAGATTTCTGACTCCTAAAAACTAGTCAAATAGGATAAGGCATGCTAGTACCCCTTAGAACTAGTTTGCGAACGTCATGGACGTTTTTGTTCTTAAAATTTGTGGATGAACTGTATTCACTAAAATTTGTTTTGCTTATACCCCATGGAACCTATGTTAGTCTCTAAGACTCAACTTGGATTTTCAAAGTTTTATAGAAAGTGGGGAAATCCTTTACCAAGGGGTTAAAGCATTTCTTGCTTGAAGGCTGGTAGGATGATAGCCAACGGTTATTTATACCATATTTTAAGGGTTAAGGATCAAAAATGTGAAACTCCTTCTATTGAGTAAGTCCCCATATTAAGGGAATATCTAGAGGTTTTTCCTAATGACCTTCAAGAATTCCTCCCGAACGGGAAATTGACTTGGGCATTGATTTGTTACTAGATATGAACCATATTTCTATTTCTCTGTATAGTATATATCCGGTTGAATTGAAAGAGTTGAAGCTCCAAGTCAAATATTTACTAGAAAATTGTTTTACTCAGCCTATTATTTCTCCATATGATGATCCAGTCTTGTTTTTTAAGAAGAAGGACGGGTCTCTTAGAATGTGCATTGATTATCCTGAACTCAATAAGGTCACCATAAGAACAATTATACTCTCCCTAGGATTATTGATTAATTTAATCAAATCCAGGGTTCTAGTTATTTTTCCATGATTGACTTGTGGTCTAGATATCACATACATAGGGTGAGAGGTGAAGACGTTCCTAAAAAATCTTTCTGAACTAGATATCGTCACTATGAATTTCTAGTGATGTGTTTTTGGTTAACAAAAGCCTCGGCGGCGTTTATGGACCTAATGAATAGATTTGTCTGAGATTACCTCGACTCATTTGTGATTGTTCATTGACAATATTTGATATACTACAATAATGAAAATAGGCACGAGAGTCACCTGAGATTGGCCTTGAATGTCCTCAAAGAACACCAATTTTATGCAAAATTTAGCAAGTGTTAATTTTTGTTGACGTCATTTGCTTTTCTTGGCCATGTTATCTCTATTGAGGGTGTAGAGGTTGATCCAAAGAAGATGGATGCTGTCATAAATTATCATAGAACTTTGACTCCCAAAGTAATAAGAGGTTTCTTGGGGCTAGCCAGATACTGTATAAGATTTGTTGATGGATTTTTGTTCATTGCTTCTCCTCGTACAACTTTGACCCTAAAGAAGTTGATGTTTGAGTGGTCCAAAGCTTGTGATAAAAGTTTTCAAGAGTTGAAAGATAAGCTTACCTCCACCATGATGTTCACCTTACCGGAGGGTATTGAAGAATTTATAGTGTATTGTGATGCTTCCCGAGTGTGCTTGGGATGTGTCATCATGCACCATGGCAAGGTGATTGGTTATGATTCTAGGCAACTAAAAGTTCATTAGAAGAATTATCCAACCAATGATCTTGAGTTAGCTGCTGCAGTTTTTGCTCTGAAAATATGGAGACATTATTTGTATGGTGTACTTGTTGATGTGTTACTGACCATAAAAGTCTTCAATATGTGTTCACACAAAAGGAGTTAAATTTCCTAGTGAGGAGATTGTTAGAATTGTTAAAGGATTATGAAACGAGTGTGCTTTACAACCATGGCAAGAACAATGTGGTTGTGGATACTTTGAGTCGTATGACTATGGCTAGTGTATCTCATGTTAATAAGATAATATTTTTTTCAAAGATGTTCATAGGTGGTCTCGATTAGGTATGCGGTTAGAAAATTCTTCAAATGGTAGTTTTATGGTCCATCATAAGTCTGATCATCATTAGTTGTGGAGTTGAAGGAATCTTTACTTTTTAAGCTCAATGAGTCATTCTCCCTAATGGGTGATGGTGTTCATAAGTAAAAAGGGATATTATGTGTACCGTATGTTGAGGATTTGACAAATCAAATTCTAGAAGAACCCCATGGTTCTCACTTTTCGATAGATCCGGGTGCCACAAAAATGTATCATGACCTTAAATAGTTCTATTGGTGCGATGGTTTAAAAAGGCACTTAGTAGAGTTTGTTTCTAAGTGTCTAAATTGCCAACAGGTTAAAGATGAGCATCTTTAAGATGGTGGTTTAACCCAAGTCATGAATGTTCCTACATGGAAGTGTGAAGCCATCAATATGGACTTTATTGTTGTGTTTTCTCGAACCTGGAGGCAAAATATTTCTATATGGTTTATTGTAGATAGGTTGAAAAAATCTGCCCATATTAATCCTTTTAAGTCTACTTATACTGCCAAAAATTATGAAAGAATCTCCATTAATGAGATTGTGAGTCTTCATGCGATTCCTTTGTCCATTATTTTAGATAGAGGTTGCGAATTCACTACTCGTTTTTTATAGGCTTTTCAAAAGTATTTAGGTACTCTAGTGAAACGTAGCACCGCATTTCATCCTCAGAGGGATGGTCAAGTAGAACGTACCATTCAGACCCTTGAAGACATATGTTAATTGACTTAAAAGGAAGTTAGAATAATTTCTTACATTGTTTGAGATTCTTGAGACCTCACTCCTTGGTCTGGAGATTATGTATGAGTATATAGATTATGTTAAAATCATAAAAGATAGATTTAATATAGCCTATAGTTGGCAAAATACTTATGCCGACCATAGAAGAAGAGATCTTGAATTTGAAATAGGTGATCATGTTTATTTGAAGATTTAACCTATGTAAAGGGGGATGAGGTTTGGTAAGAAGGGGAAGTTTATTCCCCCATATGTTTGGGATGGTTTCCAATGAGTTTAAACTACCTACCAAACTAGCTCCAGATCATACGTTGTTTCATGTTTCTATGCTCAAGAAATGCATTGGTGAACCGGTGTCCATTCTGCCTATGGAAGGTTTAAGGGTGGATGTGAACCTCTCTTGTGAAGAGGTTCTGATTGTGATCCTATATCACCAAGTCAATAAGTTTATAAATAAGGAGGTTCCCTCTATAATGTTCTATGGACGAACCATGTTGTGGAGGGTGCAACATGGGTGGCTGAAGCCGACATGAAGTCCCGCTACCCTCATCTTTTTACAACTTGAGGTTAGACATTCCTCTTTGTAATGAAATTAAATAAAAATGATTAAATTTAATTGTTACTAAATAGGTGTATGTTTTGGTAAAAGATAGTACAAACTAGAGTTTTATGAAAATTCTTTCATACTCTATTCTTGCACTTATATGAAATATGCTAGCATGTGTCTTCTTGAACTAGAGCTTAATATATTAAAATTATGTTTCCAGAACTATATTAATGTAATAAGTTCATTTGGAATAGGTTATAGCAAAAACGACAAAGAAAGACAGTGACATCCGCAAACTAGCTAAATTGAACTAGCTGGCCTTCCTACGTTTGGTGAAGGTCTAGAAGTGTTAAATGAAGTATAAAACTTTTAAAAAGACCTTGTATAGGTAGTATGTAGTACTAAGGGTCCAAAAGTCTGGTAACGTCACCCCAAGAACCCCAAACATGGGGAAGCAAGCATCCTAACAATCTGCAAGCAAGCAGGTTTTGTGGAACTATTATGCACAACCCACACGTGGATCACTGCCTCAGGACTTAGGGGAAATCCTTGCGAAGTGAGGCTTACATTAGGCTCACTTCCTCAAACCAAAAATCAAAAAAATGGGAATCGGCCCCGTGAGAGCTCCCACTTCGCAGATTCGTTTAAGTCATATTTTTTGTTAAGTTATATTTATATAAAGACACATTTAAGTGAAAGGTATTTTGGGTATTTTATATGACGACTCTATGTGGATTACAGGTCACTTTTAAAAAAATTTTACATGCTCCAAATCCAATTAAATGATTTTTCTCTCATCTATCTCAAGAACGCTCTTCTTTCCAAACTTCATTGAAGAACAAGAAGAGCTTAAGGAAAAAGATAAGACTTCAAAATTTTGTTCCAAAATTTGCGGAATATTCGTCAATAAGGTAAGGGTTTTTCAATCTTGGGATTTCTTTCCCAATGGGTCCTTTGAAGGATGGTTTTCAATAATTCATGTTTGTAGGAATTTTACTCTACAAAATAGGTTTTCTTACGAACTTAAGATTTATGACAATCGACGAAAAAAAATGGTTTTCTATGGTTGATTAAGTATATATTGTAGAATGTTTGTCTTGTAAATGTAAATTTTTTTTTAATTATGTCCTAATCATATTGATTTTTTTGAATGGGTGGTATCTATACTTGATTGCATGTAAACATGGATTGGAACTAAGACGTGAATGGAGTCTTTAATTACTCTTTCCCTTATCCTACAATATAAATTAGTCTTGTTTATGAGTTGAAGAGTTACAAATAATTAAGATATTGAGTATTTAGCTCTGTTGCTTTATGATGGTTGTATATTAAATATAAGTCTTCTAAATCATAATTAATCTATGACGTTTATGATAACCTATAATGATGTTACAATGCTAATGAAGTATGTACGCTGATGCTATGAATACATGTTGGTCTATGAATATGTTAATTTTTTATATCATGATATTAATATGATAATGAATGTTTATGATATTCTCGTGTATGCTTTCCACAAGATGATTTATGATATGTTAATCTCACAAACGAAGTGTTACGATGAAATTAAAATTCTCATCTAATCATAAAGAGCTCATGATCATGTTTATACAAGGATATAATCTCCTATTGCTTATGATAAAATTATGAATAAATGATGACTTAAAAGTTAATGATAAAAGAGGGACTTAAGGTTATATATCTGACGGACTAGATATGGGAGGTTTCCCTTCCATTTGGAAGGTAGGTTTACAAAGAGTCTCATGAGATAGAGGGCTTCCACGTAATGTGGAACTATGGGTATCTAATACATATCCTAGTTCTTGAACTATGTTTCCACCATAGGATACTATGTAGTGGATCCACCTAGAAAGATATGTCATGTTTGGTTTTACATTGGATAGTAGACCACATTCTTTCCGTATGGAGTTTTGGTGACACCGAATTCCATGTTTATCTCACATGGTCTACTATCGGTTAAGGCAAATGTTCCCTCAAGTACATTTAAAGACAAGTAATTGAATGCCGACTAGGGTGACTTGAAGCGTCTTTTTAGTATAGATAGGGGTATAGGAGTCTACCTAGACATTGCAGAAGTTGACTCTATGTAAAGTCCTAGGAGATTGTTCTTATGTAATATGATAACATGGAAGGTATGATGCTTATGGTACATGTTGTTACTCTTTTATAAATTTGGTTACATTAATGACCATGTTACTGGTCTATATTGCTTTATGAGGTGATGACTACTGATGTCACAAGTTATATGAAGCAAAATTTTACTTATGGACTCCAATCTTATCATTTTGGTCGTGTGGGGTTATGGGGATACACATGACCATTGTATTTGTAGGTTGGGAATGGGATAATTGGTAAGTGTTTTGTATGTTATTTTATATGATTTATTGAATATGAAATGTTGAAATGACTCTATGATAATATGTCTTTGATTATGACCATGCTTTATGCTGATGAATCCTTAACTTGTATACGTTCTACGGCATGTGCATTGAAAATTTTCAAGTGACTTAGTATGCTTTCTAAAAAATGATCATTTTCATGAATGTTCTTAAATATTATGTGCATATACCCATACTCAGTACCTGTGGCGTACTAATACCATTACTTTATATTGCAACAACTATAGGTTCCAGCCATTGAAGATTAAGAAGATCGATTAAAGAAGTTTGAAACTCTCTCTCCATGTGTTGGTATGTCCTCATGCTGGGGGATGCTATCTTTTCGTACACTAGTTTATGAGGTCTTTAGTAGTTATTAAGAATACTTTTGATTCTGCTTAATTTTTTTGGATCCTTTTGTATTATGTCCTATATGGCTTATTGATTTTTTTTTGCATAAGTCTACATTTGTACTATTTAGATTGTTTTTATATGAGACAACTTTTAGAATATACCTACCGATGTTTTTATAATTGTTACGTATGAAGTCTAAGTATACTTCATAAAGTATTAAAAGTTCTAAATTTTTCCAAAATTTTAACTGATGACATGTTATGATGAATGCTAACGATTTGTCTGAGTCCTCTGAGAGGACGACGACGCAGGTCACATCTGTGGTATACTCTTCGGATGTGACATACAAGTAATATTATCCTTCAACATTTGGAAGCTTTATTCACATTCCTCTAACCACTCAAATTTCACATTCTTTTAGGTCAAGGTTGTTAAAGGGGGAGCAATTGATGCAAACCCACGGATAAACCTTCTATTATAACCATCTAGGCTTAAAAAACTCCTAATATCCATAGGAACCAAAGGTTTAGGCCAATTTTTCACTACTTTGGTCTTTGTTGGATGAACCTTTACTCCTTCACTAGATATGATATGACCAAAAAACGCTACCGACCTCAACCAAAAGTCACACTTGCTATACTTGGCAAAGAATTGGTGTTCCTTAAGCACTTGTAACCCCACCCTCAAATGGTCCATGTGTTCACCCTCATTCTTTGAATATATCAATATGTCGTCAATGAAGACAATGACAAATGAATCTCCATAACTTTGAAACACCCTATTCATTAGGTTCATAAATGCCGCAAGAGCATTAGAGAGTCTTAAGGACATTACTTAGAACTTATAGTGACCATATCTTGTTCGAAGTGCCGTGTTTAAGATATCTTCACCTCTCATTCTAGGTTAGTGATATCCTCACCTCAAGTCAATATTGGAAAAGTAACAAAGCTTGGATTTGATCAAATAAATCATCAATCCTAGGGAGAGGATGCTTGTTCTTTATTGTAAATTTTTTGAGTTGAAGGATATCAATGCACATTCTAAGGGACTCATCCTTCTTATTCACAAACAATAGTCTAGCACCCCATGGAGAATACTATGCCGAATAAAACCCTTTTCTAGTAAAAGTTTGAGTTGAGACCTTCAACTCTTTCAATTCAGTCGGAGCCACTCGATAAGAAGGAATTAAAATAGATTTGTATCAAGTAGGAAGTCGATACAAAAAAAAAATTTCCCGTTCTGGAGTAATAAAGCGAAGATCATTAGAAAAGAACTCCGGAAATTCACTCACTACGTGGACCTACTCAATGGGACGATTTCTGAGTCAAAATCTTTGACTCTTAGCATAATGTATAAACACCCCTTAGAGATCATCGTATAAGCATTAGAACAAGAAATATTACGACCGCTAGGAATAGATTTCCCTCCTTCCACTTTAAAACAAATTCATTTGGAAAGTTAAACATCACCACCTCTACAATCTTTGGAAGCGAAACAAGCATGCAACCAATCCATACCCAAAATGACAAAAAAATCAAACATACAAAGCTATACTAGTTCATCATGAGTAACTCTATGGGCAACATTTTATGACAATTTATATATATTCTTTTTACAAAAACATTATCACCCACTTTAAAAGACACTTAGAAAGGTTCGCTCAAGATATCTGGAAAAATGTCAAACCATTTAGCTACTAAGTATCAAATGAAAAAGGGAGAACCGAGATCAAGTTAAGCACATACATCAATAGAAAAGACTTTAAACATACCGTTTACTACATCGGGAGAGGTCTCTTTCTCACCTCTAGAGCAGAGATCATCGAAGTGGTTCTTCTTTAGAGCATCAACATTAGAACAGGTTGATTGAGCTTATAAATACCCTTCTCTTGACCTTTCATATTTGGTAAATACCTCACCTTGTGGAAACTATTGCCACAACAAAAGCAATTATCCATCCCCACAAGGCAATCACTATAATTCCTTTTGCCAAACTTTCCACAAGTTTGCTTCTTGGTTGGTGAACTAGTACCCATTTACTTTTGGGACAAAGGGTTAGACACCCTATCATCATGATCCATATAAACTTGAAAGTAAATTGATTAGATCACCTCTTCTTGAACCAAGATGTTTCTTAGATATCAAGCCTACCCTTTGAAGAACCACAATAAAAAAACCTTGCCCTATGGGCGTCCTTACTTTTTCTCTTAGACCATGTATCTTCCACTTGTTGAGCATGAACCATGAGATGAGATATGTTCATATAATCATGTAGCATAGCCGAACGACATTTCTCTTTAAAGTCATCCGACACTCCCATCACAGAGCGGTTCATTTCATCCCTTGGGTTGGAAACCAAGGAAGGAGCATACATTGACAATTTAGTAAATTTCAAAGAATAGTAAAGTACACTCTTACCTCCTTCAAAAAGATTGATGAATTCTTCCACTTTGTATTCTATATTCTTTCTAGAAAATAACCGGTCAAGAAAAACCTTTTTGAAAATTTCGCATGTCATCGGCCACCCCTTAAAGGCCTATTGTCTCTCCATTGGATGTACCAAGTTTGTGCGACATGTTTGAGTTGGTAAGTGGTTAAATCTGATTTCTCACTATTAGTTAACCCTATAGCATATAAAATCTTGTAGATTTCATCAATGAACTCTTGGGGTATTCCAGAAAATTGTACCAATAGAAAGTATGGGGATTCATCTTAGTGAAATCCCTCAAATGGGAGGCCATGGTTCAAAGATGTTGTTTTGCTCGGATTACCACCCACGATTAGCTTAGGTCGTCATGGATTGTGCTTGAGTGGTGATTGCTTGTGCTTGTATAGTAATGACTTGGACCATTTGGAGAAACGTTTCTGTCTTGACTTAGATTCTAAAATCTTGATAGCAAGCGTCGTCATTGACCTCTTAGAGGTTGCAGACAACCCCCTTCTTGCATTCATCACATTCATCTAGTTAAATTTGATGCAAATTTTAAAAAAAATTAAAATAATTAAGTATACATAGACTTCTTATACTTCTTACGTAGATACATCATATACGAAGCTCAAGGTTAAGGGAAGCTATCTAACAATTGCGGAATTAATCCAAATCAAAGAATAACATATCATAGTAGTTTAACAAAATGGCCTTATTACAAAGATTCAAAAAATGGATGAAAGAAACACTATGGACAACATCCATTAGATATGTCTAAATACTATTGCTAGACTAGAACTGTAGCATCCTCGAAATCAAGAGGACTTACCAAATGGTGAAGAGAACGTTAAGTCCAAACCGCTGCAATGAGTCTTCAATCTTCTGTCTAACATGCACATATAAAATAATAAATCGTATAGGGTTATTACACCACTTGTACTATGTATGGGTGTATGAACACATACACATAAGGCTATGCATGAAAAAGGAAAACTCTTCCTAAACAACATGTTATTTCTGGAAAGTGCAGTCACTAGACTTTCCAAATTTGTTAGTTCTAAATTATGGTATAATTATGATATATTTTAATGCATTCAGAGCACACAACTCATTTTCTATTTGATAACAAGACATTAGTATCATCAACAAAATTTTTGAACAACTTAGGCTAAGATTTGAAAATTTTCTATGCCCAACCCGAGAACTCTCTTAGTCTTTTACTTCTTCATGGTGTGTAGTTCAATAATTTCTTTTGGTCTTATGTTTTACTTACAAGTGCATTGATTCATCGTAGTACCATACCAAAAATTAATCAAGTAAGTAATCCAAGAACTAAGGTATGAACTATTCTTACAATAAGTCATTTATTACATTATATATATTTATTAACACTTCATAAGCCTGTCTCTATTGGCTATGCCACTTATTTTATCATCTTTATGCTAGGAAGTTATGAATCTTTGATTTTCTATTATGTTTCTACTAAACTTTATTGGCATCATAAAAGAAGTCATTATAAGCCAATTTTATTTGGCATTGCCCATTGTTTGCTGAAAAATCAGTAGTATTAATATTGGCAATTGACATTCTTATGCTATTAGTTTCATAGCTCACTTTGAACTTACGTTCCATCTTCTTTATTTCTTGATTTCTTAGAGACATCTTTAAAAAGTAATATCATGTGATATAACGTGAAATCCAATGTCCTACCCACACTGAAAAGAGGTGATTCACCGCTTTAAATGAATCTAGATCATGTGAGCTACTTATGAAATCTAGTGTCTGTCCTACAACGAAAAAGGGTAATTTCCGGCTATAGCGAATCCATCTCATGTTTTTATCCCATAACTAAAGGGGTGTATCATGGCTATAGTTAACGAAGAACATCTTTTTGGAGCATCAATTGACATAGATCATGTGATCTAAAACACGAAATCCAGTGTATACCCCACACCAAAAAAATGTGATCTCATTGGCTAAGGTGAGATCAAAACATACCTAGCTCTCTTAAATGGAAACCACAGGCTAGTTCCTATGTTTTCTAGACATAGTTTGAAGACTAGGGATTAAGGATACTACTTATCCACCTCGGTGGTAGCCTCATCTCATGAGACTTATACATGCAAGAACATGCTCATAACTAGTGTATCAGTGCTTTGCTCACTTTCATTATCTTTTTATCTTTTAGAATTGACTCAAACATTATGGAAGCTTTCTTATATATTGAAATTTACTTAATCTATTTATGACTTGTCATCCTTTTCATTACATTGAAGACATGTGATTGTCCATACATATCATATTTGGCGTTAATGAGAATAGTCTCACACGTTCTAACTTCGTAAGTAATTTTTAACATAGTATCTTAGGTGTAAATGTAGATTAACTCGCTTCATTTAACACCTCATTCTGGTCACTCTCTTAATTTAGACATCTTTAGTTATGTTATTAATCACGTTACTTGCTTACTTTCGTTTAGTATCTTCATATCATCATTTATGGACGATGAGCACTTCATTCATGAGTTTAATATGTTCATAATTCAATCTTTAAGGGCATGTTGGGAGTTGTTCAAATGAATGGCATGCCCTGGGATATGTATTCTTTGAATTAGTTTAGAAGTTCTTCACTTGTCATTTAATTATTTTTGCTACACAATATTGGAATATGATAAGTATTGGCCTAAACAATTTTTGAAAAGATTACATAACCATCTTTGTTAGCATAAGCCAATTTTCATGTTAATCATGCTTATGTTTTTATACATTATACATTAGCAAATCTTTTAGTTATTTCAATACAACATTATAGCCAATTCCATTTATCATTCATAGACAATGTATTCTTAGCCATTTTTTGTCATAAGATAGGCAATTCATTCAAATGTGATTTCATGGAGATCTTTTAAGTCAATCTTAGTTCAAGATTTTAAACATAACGTTTTTAATCATCTTGGACAACAACATATTAATATTTATGAATATAATATCTTTATAAAGTCATATTAACAGTAATTATGCATCAAGACGTCACACATCAACACTTAAACTTTTTTTGACATAAACTTAACAATACATCGTCCTTTAATATGTCAGAAAACCTTAGCATCATACGAGTTCAGTTCATTGTTCATTCGAAATTTAATAATAAGGAACGCTACACATTAAGATCAGACAACATGACATACCAACAACATGATCAAGACTAATCTAAACAACATATAAATCGTAACAGGCATACTAGGGAAAAGGAAAGTTTTATGAGAATTTGCGAAACAACACTAGTTCTTGAGATCTCATGAATTCGTTCCAAGGAAAGTAATTTTGGAGAATGAATTCCAGGAGAGAAACCCACACTTTAAGTAGAACATAATATATGAAGACCACCTTGAATGAAAAGCTGGGAAACTCTTAGTGTTTGAACATGAGTATAAGTCTTAGGAACTGATATTTACTCATTCAACTATGGTTTGATAAGTTAATTAAATTAATTAATTAACTAATTACTAAAAAGACCCTCCTAGAATGACTAGATATAGGAAAACACAACACTTGGTCACATCTGAAAATTTTCCTAAGAATTTCGTTTTGACCCTTTAAATAAATTAATTAAATGGATAGTTTAATTAATTAAGGAAGCTAGTGTAATTACTAAAGTACCCCTAAATCATTGGAATCATAATGCACCTTTTTGGACCATTTTAGGTAAAGTACTAGGATGTTTCTTCATATATACTAGGTTAGTGTAAGAATTTCGGTTTGACCCCTTTAATTTAATTAATTAAATGGATAACTTAATTAATTAATACTAGGGTAATAATAAAGTACCCACTTAGTCGTTTTGTATGTAACAATTAATCATCTTTGGACCATCCTAGGTTAAGTACTAGGTTGTTTTTTTTTTTGGACCAAAATCTGAAAATTGCTTTGTGATTTCGGTTTTTCCCTTTAAATTAGTTAATTAATCTACTAATTTAATTAATTAAATAACCTAGGGTAACTACTAAAGTATACCTGAGTGTTTAGGACCATAACCAACCATTTGAACAATCCTAGGTTGGGTACTAGGTAGTGTCTTTAACTAGTTACTAGGTTAGTGTCACCCAATTAAGTCTTAGGTTGTCGAGTGTGTTAGATAATTTGTTTTTGTTTTTTCCTAGGTAAGTTTGTTAGTTAGGGCAGTAGGTTAGGATCTATAATATGTTGGAGATCTAGGCCCCACATGGCTGAACTCATGTGCACGTCTGCCCCCTAACTACCCTAAGGAAATTCGGTTAGGGTGGTCCCCTCTTTGCCAATTTTCTCTTTTCTTGCCCATGTGCTTGCACATGGGTTGGTTGTACATTACTAACTAACTATTATTGATGTAGTATTGGGAATATTTAATTATTGTCCCAAGGACCCGTACTATTTCCTTGGGCACTACTTTATTTATTCACACTTATTTGTATGATGCATAACATTAAGCTTATGAAGCTTCATATTTGAGATCGAGGAATTTCCTTCTCACTAACACTTCACTTAATGGATATCACAACTCATGAAACACAAAAATCATGTATACGCTATACAAAAAAAAATGAATGCAAACATGACTTCATTTTAGCTCATATAGTGCAATTATTAAAATGTACGGTCAGGTACTTACAACAATAAAATCGACTAATACACTAAAACATTGAGTTTTTATAAACAAAACAAGACTTCAGAAGAATATATCTAACCTCAGGAACTGAACAACTGAGGGTTACGGGATCTAATGTTTTCCTCGGCCTCAGATGTTGCTCCCTCAACAAGGTGGTTCCTCCATAGCACCTTCAAACTGGCAACCTCCTTGTTCCTCAGCCTCTTCACTTGGCGATCTAATATTTCAACTTTAACCTCTTCATAAAAAAGGTTCTCATCAACTTCTAACCCTTAAAAAGGAAGGATGGATGATGGATCACCTAGACACTTCTTATGCATTGAAACGTGAATCATTGGATGGACACAAGCCAAATCATGAGGTAACTTCATTTCGTAGGAAACATTTCCTACTCACTGAAAGATCTCATAAGGACCTATATACCTCGGACTAAACTTACCTTTCTTGCCAAACCTCATCACCCTTTTCATAGGTTATATCTTCAAGGAAACTTGACCACCCACCTCAAGTTCAAGAGCTCTCTTTTTGTTTTCTGCATAGGATTTGTGACGACTGTAAGCAGTTTCCAATTATTCCCAGATCATTCTCACCTTCTCCGCAGCCTCATTGTGATCTTTGGGACTAGGATGGAAGACTCTCTTACCTCAAACCAGCCTACAGGAGACCTATATATCCTTCCATGTAGTGATTCAAAAGGTGTCATCCCAACACTAGAATGGTAGCTATTATTGTAAGAGAACGCTATTAGCAAAAAGTTATCATCCCAACTCCCCTTGAAGTCAATAACACATGCTCTCAACATGTGTAAACTCTGCTTGTCCATCCTTTTGCGGATGAAAAGCAGTATTAAGCTTCACTTGTGTACCCAAGCTCTTTTCGAATGATCTCATAATATGAGACGTAAATTGGGCTCCCATATCATAGATGATAGACAGAATCCCATGCCATCTTACTATCTCATCAATATAAAGATTGGCATAATCTAAATCCTTGTAAATAGACTTCACATGTATTAAGTTAGCGGACTTGGTCATTCTGTCAACAATAAACCAAATGGAATCATGTAGTTTCTTGTCTTTGGCAGACAAACCACAAAATCCCTATTGATAGCCTCCCACTTCCATGTTGGAATCTCAATGGTCTGAGTGAGACCCCCGGGCTTAAGGTGTTCGGCCTGGACCTGTTTGCGATTCGGACACTTCTCCACAAAATTTAGAGATATCTCTCTTCATGACTTCCCATACCTAGAAGTTTTAAGGTCATGGTACATCTTTGTGGGACATGGATGAATATAATGCATTGAACCATGAGCTTCTGCCAAAATATTAGACCTCAAATCGTTCACATTGGGTACACATTACCTGTTCTGGTATCTGAGAACACCATCCCCTCCTAGGGAAAATGATTCATTAGACTTACTCAATAATGAGTCTCTAAACTCCATGAGTACTGGGTGAAGATGCTAATTTGTCTTTACCATTTACAACAAATAAGGATTAAAAACTAAGTAAACAGAAACATCCCCACTTAGTGCATCTATCAGTCGTACACCCAATCTAGACAATTGGTGTACCTATTTAACCCACTCCTTCTTCTCATTATCAATATGAGACACGCTGCGCATGCTCAATCGAGTCAATGCATCATCCACTATATTGGCCTTACTTGGGTGATAACAAACACTCATATCATAATGTTTGAGCAGTTCTAGCCATCTCCTCCGACGAAGGTTCAACTCAATCTGCGTAAAAACATATTGAACACTTTTATAGTGATTATATACATCAACATCTACACCATATAAATGATACCTCCAATGTTTTAATGTAAAGATCACAGTAGCTAACACAAAATCATGAGTAGGGAAATTCTTGACACGGACTTTACTCTGCCTGGAAATATATGCAATTACCTTTCCACCTTGCATAAGAACACATCCCAAAACTACTCAAGGATAATCACAATATACCACCTGCACTTCTCCACTCCTCGGCAACGTGAGAACTGTGGTTGAAGTTAGTCGGTCTTTTAGCTCTTGGAAGTTCTTCTCACATTATTAAGACAAATCAACCTTTATCTTTTTCTTCATTAGGGTTGTAAATAGATGAGTTATAGTGGAAAATCCTTCCACAAACCTACGATAATAATTTTCCATACCTAGAAAGCTTTGAATATCTAAATTAGTAAGGGGTCTCAGATATTTCTTCACTTCCTCAACCTTTTTAGGATAAACTTCTACAACGTGGTTTGTAATAACATGACCATGGAAGGTCAACTAATCTCAACCATAATTCACATTTGCTTAACTTTGCATACAACTGATGTTATCAGAGTACTTGCATGTCTTTCTTAAGTGTACTTCATGCTCTTGTATAAACTTAGAGTATTTGAGGATGTGATCTATCAATACTAGGATGAATGAATCAATGTACACACGGAAGACTCTACTCACAAGGTCTATATTGGTGCATTAGTGAGACAAAATGACATTACAAGAAATTCATAATGTCCATATCTAGTATGAAAAGTTTTCTTAGGCATGTCATCTCGCCTCACTCTATGATAATAATAGCATGACCGAAGGTCTATCTTGGAAAAGAAACTTGAACTTGGGATTTGGTCAAATAGATCGTTGATTCTTGGAAGTGGGTACTTATTCTTTATCGTAACTTTGTTAAGTTTTTGATAATTAATGCACATTCTAAGGGTTCCATCCTTTTTCTTTACGAACAACACTGGAGAAGCCCATGGGGATATGCTTAGCTCGATGGAGCCCTTATAAAGTAGATCTTTTAAATGCAACTTTAACTCTTTGATTTCAACTGGTGACATCCTATACGGCGGAATAGAAATAGGCTTGTGTTGGGATCAAAATCAACACCAACGTCAAAGTCACATTCACTATTGACACAAAATCTATGGAATCAACTTCTTGATATAAGTCATTGAATCTAACTAAGTTGTACAAATACCCCTTAGCTAATATCTTATAGGCCTTTAACTGTGAAAAAATTTGGTCGACTAGAATTTACCCACACCCTTGCCATTCCCACTCTATCTGATTTGAAACTGAAACCTTACTAACTTGTTTCAACAATTTATTGTGGAATAACACTTATGGAGCCAATCCACACCCAAGATCATATAAAAATTAAGCATGACTAATTCCACAAGATCAGCATAAGTTACTCTATAGAGGATGTAAATTGGCAAATTTTTATACACTCTTTGTTCTCTAATATCGTCCCCAATAGGAGTACTTACTAGATGATCATGCATGATTGAGGAAACACCTCAAATCTACTAGATATAAAATGAGTAATAAATGATAGAGTGGATCCTGGATCTAACAGTGCATACATAGGGAAAGTAAAGACCGCACCGTAAAACCATACTACGTCACGCTTAAATTCTCCCATATCAAAACTTATAAACGTTTTGCTGATAAATCGGTCATCCTAGGAGGTTTGACTTGCCCCCAGCATTTCCATTCAGCCATGGATGAGAATCTTCTTTGGCCTGATTCATCACTTGAGGGAAAAATATCGAAACAATGTGTCTAGTTTACACAATGAACCCGAAAGAAGGCGTTAGTACAATAGCGTCACCTCCATGAGAATGTCAACATTTACCACAAGGCTTGTTTTTTGGTCGGACGTTCCGATAATTTCCCTTTCTCGACCAACTGTTCCAATTGGCTTCAAGTTTCCTGAAGTAGGATAATTACCTGAATGCCTCTTGAACATAGGCCTGTGCTGGACTCCAAATGATCCCCTACCTGATCTAGAACAAGTTTGATCTGCAGTCTTAGGATTCTTTCTTTTATGAACTTTCCTCTTATGACAGCTATCCTCCACAGTCTAAGCATGCACCATCAACCTGCCTAGATCCATGTTGTCATGCCACATGGCTTCCTAACAATCTTCCATTAGATCCTCAGACACTCCAGTCATATACCTGCTCATTTTGTCCCCTTATTTTTCCCACCGGAGAATAAGCATACTTTGAGAATTCAACAAAATTCAAAGAATACTGCTTGAAAAAAATACCTACCTTTCTAAGGTTGATGAATTATTCAACTTTAGCTTCTTTTTTATCTTTGGGAAATAATATCTCCAGAAAGGCAGTCTTGACAACATCCCAAGTTATGGGAAAATCTCCTAGTGCTCGGCCATCTGCCCACATCTCCTACAAAACATGTGCCACGTCTTTGAGATGATATGAAGTCAACTTAGCCTTTGCCTCCTCATAAACTCCTATGGAACATAGTATCTTGTGGAACTCTACCACAAACTCCTGAGGATCCTCATTTGTCTTTGATCTGTAGAAAACTAAGGGATTCATTCTGGTGAAGTCCCTCAGCCTGCTAGCCATTGTGCTAGCATGTGGGTTCTTCTTTGGAGCATACCCTTTTACAGCTAGAATAGTGATGGCTGGACTTGAGTTGTGATGGCATGTGCCATCTGCAGCAAACCCTCTCTCACTTCACTATCTGTCAATCCAGCTGGGTTGACAGGCACTTGATCTGTAGATACTCGGGATTGAGGAGGAGCTTTGTTTCCTCTAGACGCCGCCTCACCAACTCTCCTGCCTGCATTTCTCCTCATTTTAATTTTCTACATGTAAATACAAGCAGAGAGTTTGATTTTTAATGACAGAAGATGTCACGATTCTATATAGCATCATAAAGAGTAGTAAAAGGGAAGTTTTCCTATAATCGCGTTGTCTCTAAGTCATGATTGTGGCGTGTTACACAACCATAAGCTAGAAACTACATGACATGGTTGTTTAGATCATTAATTCCTAGGTTATTTAACCTCATTCTCTAATAGTTTCCCTTATGTAACCATCCGTCAAACGTGGAGAATAGACCAGAGCTTGGTCATGATTAGCAACTTCTTCAAGAGGGGGTACTTGATTGCCACAGAGAGGAACTATGACCTTGCAAATTTCTTGATCAAGTCTTCGAGTAGATGATCTTTGAGTATTCATTGCCTATAATCACAATAAAATGTATAAGATGTTAAGGGCACATAGAGTCAAGCCTCTAGAGGCACGATATTGGATTTCCAAGAAAATGAGAGTTTACTAAGCATCATATAGTTTCATATTCATAAGTGTTGTGAGCTTCACAATTATGAGTAAGAATTACATAGTCTTGGTTAAGTGAGACATCGACTCTAATTATATTCAACCTCATGATATTTAATTACATGTTTGTCACACTATAGAGACCCCTAGACGTAAAAGGCATGTTTGTCCTCGGAGAGGACTTAAGACTAGTCATCTTAGTTTACACCATGAAATCATTAGGTTAACATGTAGAAATTTAAAACCTTATTTTCGATATATTCATGAGGTCTACATAGACATTTCACATACGCATCAATATTCATATCGAGTCTACATAGACCCTTCGTATAAGAATATCACATAGTCTACTACTTTTATTGCACATATATGTATATATATAAGATATAACATAGTCTTAATATTAAATTCTCATCTCATGAACATCTAAAAAAAGTATTACACTTGGGCATAACCCATACGTCAATTTAATAAGCACATAGGGCCCTTATACTATCTTTGTATCAAAATTAATGGACAGAACTAAACGATTGTAAGTAAACAAAACATGCAAATTAGCTTGATAGTGCCATTGCCTACTGAAAGAGAGGACCTACCAAAGTTGGATGAGTGAGAATTTCAAGACTTTTTCGAAAGTAGTCAGAAACCGTTCAATTATCGGATCATAAAATCGTTGGGGGGGGGGAATAAGAGGGGGGAGAAATGGGGTTTTAGAACATACTTGACTAGGCACAAGGACCATTATCCACTTACATATCAACATTGATGCTTAAACAAGGACATTTCAATAAAACATGCTATTTTTTAAAAAAAAACTTATGCACATTCAATAACCACTACAAGTCAACAATACATATTCGTTAAGTCAATACCATGTACTATACAAGACTATCAAACTTAAATCTACTCAAGTCACATGCATATTAACATACTTGAACCCATAATCAAATACAACTCGTTCATCAAGTCATATCATCATAATCAAAGTAAGACCATTACTCATGACCCTCATTAAGTCCCTAATGTAAGAAAATCCCCATAACCTTCCTCAATAAAGAAAACCTAACAAGAACAATAACGAATGTCCAACTTCACATATCATATCATTAAGAGTACAAAATATCATACTTTAGCAATAATATCCAAACACATGTTCATAAAAGTAACAAACATTACATAGTTTTATATACATTTTATTTTACATTTGTAAGAACATATATATAGAAGAACATTCTCCCAATAATCCCCTTAAGGCTAACAAGTGCAATATATAGGTACAGCCCCATACCCCTACCTATATTAAGCTAGAACCCTTAGGTCATCCTAGTTAGAGTTCATTCCGTGATTGCATTTAACCTCTTGGGAAAATCTCGCTTAAACTGACATAGACCACATCAACTAATGTGGAATCAGGTGTCATGGAACCCTACCGAAAGAAGATGTTCTACTTGCAAGGTTGTGCCAAAACATGAACATAGCAACTACGTAGATCCAATAGATAGTATTGTTATGGGGGCAACATAGTTCAAGAACTAGGAGATATAGTGGGGACCGTCTTTATGATACATGCATTATTGTCACCAATCTCATGAGTATGTTACTGATCCTACCTTCATTATGTGGGGAGCGACACTTCTCACTCTAATTACCTCGGTGCTAAGGTAACGTCCCATTTTGAAATGTCTTTAAGCCTTTATTAACAATCATATCTTAATTTAGGTCATAAGGTCTATCCGATATATAATAATCATCATGCTTCAATAAGAATTGCATGAATATTTTCCTTTCATTACAATTCATGCATGGGAGGATTGCCCATTTACAGATTCAACAATTTTCAATTCAACATCATACATAATCTATCAATCATAACATAAGGTATACTACAATACAACACAAACTTAATAACAAGTAACAATAATTGAAGTAAATAGTTACGATCACAAGACTTACCCCAATCTTCTTCACAAGCCTTCGTGAAGGTCTTACAATCAACAATCCAATTGAACCTAACAATGGGTATAATATAATCACACAATACTAATAAACATGGTCATGGATTCAATTGAATCACCATACAAAAATTCACTAGTAGTTCATAGCCTAGGGTTAGAGACATAGGTTAAATTCATGATCTACTTCACAATCTAGGTCAATTACTGAAAACTAGATGATAAGATTTCAACACATTTCAATATATTAATAAATTGGAATATTAAAGACATAATATTGTAATTCACACATTAACAAAGTCAATTACATCAATACTAGATAATTCAATTCAAGATCACAACCTAGTGTTAATGGGAATAAGTCATCTTCTACATTTTAGACCAATACGTCAAGAATTAACATATTTAAGTTATAATACATGTTAATATACTCATGATATCCAAAAAAGACAATCAATGAAAACAATTGCAATTCATAAGACAATTTCGTTGAAAAGAAACCCCCAATTGAATTTTCATATTTTTTAAAATCAATTTGAAGGAACCTTTTGGGGAAAGATATCCAAAAGGTGAAAGAAATACCATAACTTGTTAATTGATAAAGTTTGATGGATAAAATTTACCTAGCATCCTTAAAACCCTTGAACATGGTCTTTTATGGTGTTCTTCTACTTGGAAGAGATAAAGAAGAGTGAAGGAAGAACAATTGGAATTTGAGAATTATGAGGGCTTAGGTTACTTTAATTAGGTAAAGCTCTTTGTATATAGGTAAATTAATATCTTATTCAGACCTCCATTAACTCCTAAAAAATTCAATAAACACACAATTAATTAACTTTTCAAACATGAAAACGTGCACAAAAACAGTCTTAGACAACAAGACCACGACCACGCCCCGTTTGTCAAAAACTGCCAAGGGACCAACCGTCCTTTTGGTCCATCGTTTGTGACAGATACTTGTCAAAAATGGATTTAATTTTGTCTTAGTGAACATCGACCGTTACCATTGACGTCTCTTAGATTGGACCATGAGTCGTCGCCTGCAACCGTTGTTGGAGACTGCCTTTTGGCAGCTTTTGCCAAATTACAAGGGTCCTCCTCAAGTCCCCGTGGGTATTCCTTGGAAAGTATTACCCAAATATTTTAATATAAACTAACTCGAATACGTGTTATACACCTTTCAACCAAATATCATCATCTTTAGACTTCTAAAACTTAGTCAAATAGACTAAGACACTCTAGCACCTCTTGAACTAGTTTCCGACATCATGGACATTCTTTGACATTTTAAGTGAAAAACTTCCTAAATGACTTATATATACTGTTATGGACCTTAAAACAGTGACACAACCCATAGGCACTCATGTTAGGCTCTAGAACATGTCTTTGACTTTTGGAGTGTTGCATTTTGGAGAGACTATTCGAAAGTTTGGAAAACTTTTAATTTCGCACTACTTTTCATATATGTATATGAAATGAAAGATATTAAAGGTCTTGTACAAGACCACCAAGAGGTCAAGTAAGTCGTTCCATGACCTAAGAATACCCTAACTTCTAAGGTATACATACTTGTTGTGACAAAGGGTGAATCATATTGGGAGTACTATAACCTCTAGGTTGTGGGACTTTTTGAGGATGATTCCTTCTATATTTCTTGGTTCTATGTTAGGAAAGGATCCCTAATGGTTTATTGATAGTGTGTACAAAGTTTTTAGTGCCATGGAGGTAATTTGAACGGACAAGGAAGAGTTGGCTTCATACAAATTGAAGGAGGTTTCTCAAGTGTGGAATACTCAATGGAAAGATAATAGGCTAATTGCGTTGTGTACCGTAGAGTTTGAAGAGTTTATGGAGGAGTTTGTCAAGGTTGTAGAAGTTCATGAACCTTAGGCACGGTGATATGAGTATGAAAGAGTATTCTTTGAAATTCACCATGTTATCTAGGTATGATACATCCTTGGTGTCTAACCCAATAAATGAGATGAGTAAGTTTGTGACCGATGTGGCCGACCATCTAAAAAAGAAGAGTGTTGTATGACCATGCTCCATAACGATATGAACTTTTATAGTATTATGGTTCATGATCAATCCATTGAAGATTCTTAACATGGAAGGCTCACAATGAATCTGAAGTGGGGTAAATTGGAGGAGCAAAACCAACCTAGGTTCAAGAAGAGGGATACAATGCAAGAGACATCTAGTGGTCCCAAGGTTATGATTGAGGGTAGTGGTAGTTTCCAAATGGTTAAGCCTACTTGTGCTAAGTGTTCGAAGAAGAACTATGAGAAGCGTTTAGTTAGTATTAGTTGTTTCTTTGGTTGTGGTATAGATTGTCATAAGGTTAGGGATTTTCCTAATATTTGCGGCTAGAGGAATGGAGACCAAGAAAGTTAATCCTAGTTCTCCAGAAGATGTAGGTCAAAAGCGGAAACACTTTTATGTTCTCAAAGATAAGGGAGCTAAGTCGAGTGATGATGCTGGTAAGTTATAATTTTCTCTCTTTAGTTGTTATAGTTTCCTTCTATGTGAGGGAGTGTGATGAGTAGTTGAGTTTTAGATTGTGGTCCCTTTTCTTTTATTATATTTAAGAATGAGAGTTATATTTTGATAGAAGCATGTTCATTTGTTAAGGGGTCTTGGGTGAAAATGAATTTAATTGAACCCTTTGCATTTTGCATATTCATGAAGTTATGTTTATGTGGTAAATGAGTTTATACGATCTTGTCTCTCATATTTTCATGCTTTCATAATAAATTGCTTAAATGTTGCAATAATGAATTGGTAGACATACTTCACTGTTATGTCCTTAGAATATTCACTAAATTGTGCTTTCATAGAAATTAGTAGTATTGTGCTTAGAAATGAGGTATCCGAGCATCATAATGTGTGCGGAAGGAAGTTCCTCCTATATGAAATGAAAAATGTGAGTCTTATTGCATCATGAGTTGTGGATAATGTTCCTACTTCCTTTTTGTGTTTTAAATTCCTTTTCTATGTGGAGTTGATGGTCGGCCTATCTATCAGTATTGAATATGGTTTCGTATGGTTATGAGTTGCAAGTCTTAAGTCTTTATTCTTGATTGTGTTCAAAATGAAGAAAGTGTCATCCGAGGATGAATGTTGTCCAAGTGGGGGAGATTGTAACACCCCTACAGATTAACTATGTGAAAATATAGCCTACAATGTGTTTCATGGTGTTTTAATGTCCTAAAATTGTTTATTCTATTGTTTATAGGCAGTGTGTAAAGTTTGGATGAGTTTTGAGGTCAAACGTCCAAGAACGTCAAAAATATAGCCTTAAGATGTTCTTGTGTGTTCTAGTTTTTCTTGGCATGTTTAATGCGTGTTGTTTAGAGTTAAAATTGTAGGAGACATTCCTAACATCTATACAAATGTGTTTATGTTGAAACGTTTGGGCACAAATCCCCAAGGATCGCCTTAAGGGTCCTTGCGAAGGACCCAACCTTGGGCTAGCAAGCTTCCCAAGGCAGTAACATTTTGTGCATTGGTGGAACTAGTCCATTTTGCGAAGTTGGTTAAACAAGGCCAAAATATGGTCCGCGTGCGGACATGTTTCCCATCGATAATTCTAAAAATTATAGTTAAGTTAGACTTGTGTAAAAGTATAAAATTGTTTTGGGGGTACTTTGGGAGTCAGTTATTGACAATTTTAAGTTATGTGTATCCCATTTTCCAAGAAAAAACCCCAATAACCATTAAAAAATTAAAAACCCAAAACCTTATTCTCTTCCAAATTCTCTAAAACCTCCATTGTAGGCCAAACTAAATCTCAATCTTGAAGATGATTTCTTAAGGGATTTCTTCTCCAAATTGTCTCATTTTTTCTTGAATTAAGGTATGGTGTTTCATTCTTGAATATCTTCTATTCAATGAGACCATTTCAATGGTTTCCAGAGATGATCAAAAATATGAAATTTTCTATTTTGAATTCTACCCATGGGTTCTTGCTTAAATCGGTTGAATCAATGATTTATGATTGAATTAGTGTTTAATTGAATAATTTTAGATCAAATTCTCTATGAACCCATGTTATACACAAAATTCCTATTTTGGCTCTAAAGTGGGTGATTTGATCAAGTCTTAATTGTATAGAATTATTTTGTGCACTACTTTGGGATATTGAATTACGTAAATATCTTGTTAAAATTGTGTATAGGCCGCCCTAATTTGATGAATTTCATATTATATCTTGATAGATCAATTGTATTGTTTGATTATTTGTTTGGATTCATGTGTATTACTATGGGTAAGAGCCTTGTGAATTGAATTGGTTTGAATGGCTATAGATTGGAGATGCTCTTGGTTAAAGGGTGGTATGTTGAGCTAGTTCTCTCTATATTGTGTAGTATAGGTCATGAATTGTAATGTTTGGTATGATCAACTTATTATGTGTGCTTATGTACTATAATTGTGATGAATATTTCCTCATCAACATTACTTTTACAAATTGTGTTGAATATGTCCTTGTCGGCGTTACTTTATGCATTGTGATATTATCTTTTGATAGCTTGTGTAGTTAATCAATGTGTAGTATGATTATGTCTAAGTATATGTGTAAGTTGAAATCATGTGTTATCTTAATTGATTATAGACTATGGTGGTGTCCTTATGTGAAAGTACGCCTTCTAATTGACTACATGATCCTTAAGATGAACTATGTTGATATTTCTATAGGAATGAATATTGTGACTTGTAGTAGACTTAGTTATTTGTATATGCTACTTGAATGTTATTCTACATGTGATACAGTCAAGACTTGTGTGTCTTGTTTGGTATACCTATGTCCCTCAACTTGATACATTAAGAATATCAATATGAGCTATTAAGACTAACCTTAGGTGGTGAGTTGATGAAGTGTAAATGAAATAATCTTACTTCAGGTAGTCTTAAGGATTGTGTAGATAGGTTTGGAGAAGGTGTATGGGTGGTCTCTTCTTGTCTTACTTAAGCATGTCTTAGGATAAACATCG
Organism: Solanum habrochaites; assembly: GCA_027704765.1. Classification (NCBI taxonomy): domain Eukaryota; kingdom Viridiplantae; phylum Streptophyta; class Magnoliopsida; order Solanales; family Solanaceae; genus Solanum; species Solanum habrochaites. The sequence goes on along the minus strand of JAKWJA010002499.1, from coordinate 37,323,170 downwards.
ATAGGAGGATCATATGCTTATATGGTTTGAAGATGTTGATAATGTTATTATGTGGATTACAGGGAAACTTCTTATATGAAGTTTGTGATTTATGTAGTTATTATACTTACGCTACGATGTTTCTTCAAAAAGAGCATGTTTCATACAAATGTTCTTTTATCATGATTTTATTGCATATCACGTATGTAGTACATACAATGTGATAATTCCATATTTTGTTTACTTATAATTGTCTAGGTGGCATTTGAGAGGAGTCTTGAAGTGAAGCGTGATACTAGCATTCTATTCAAGAAAGTGTAGGTATGTCCTCAATTGTTCCGAGGACATAACTATGTGTAAATTTTTTATTCAAACACATTGTATCATACTTTGATATTTCTATTTGATTATTGTATGGCTGTGACCCAAGATATTCGTGAGTCTATGTTCGCTACGATGAGACTTAGCAAATTCGTATGTTTTCTATAAAAAAGATTTTGTAGATATGTTGATAAAAGGTTTAATTCCAAACTACTTTTCATATATGTTATGCAATGAATGATGGTAAAGGCTTGTACAAGACCTTCGAGAGGTCAAGTATGCCATGTGACAATTTGAAAATGCCCTAACATCTAGGGTGTACTTGCTGGTCATTACACCATGTGAACTAACCTGACCAAATCTGATTTGCCCTTTACATTTTAGTTAATTGATTAATTAATCAATTGGATAGTTTTTAAAAGTACAAGGAAGAAAAGTTACACTCTCATAGTTCAACCTCCTCTTAAAAAACTCTTACTTGAGTAACTCTTTTAAGGGACATGAAACCTAAAAAGAGAGGAAAGGAAAAACCTGAGAAAAAGAAATTAACAATGGATAAAACAAAGAAGTAACTTTGTTACATAAATCACGTAACACTCTAAAGAGACACTTATTTTTTTAAAAAATACCAATATTTATTTTCATTGAGATCCAAAGAGTGATCAGGAGAAGTTTACATCGACAATAACATAAAAAATATTTTTGCTGCAATTTACAAGGTACATATGTTGTAGTTATTTTAAATTTAATTTTCCATCATTGATTTAAGAGACAGGTTAATTATCCTATAATTCACTAAATTTATGTACTTTCACTATATTGTTGATAAGAAATAAATTGTGACTATGTTTCTGGAAAAGAAGTGAATAGAGAAAAAATTGGAAGATATTATGTTTTTTAAGACTACTTGTGTAAGACCTTGTGGTTTTTTCATATAATAGTCATAGTATTGCATGATTGCATGAGGTTTATACAACTTGGTGAATCACGTAAGGAGATTTATTTCGTAAAAGCGTGGTAAAAATGAAAGAATTAGACTAATGTTATGGGTCAAGGATGTCCTTAAACAAGTTTGAGTTAATGAATGCCCATTATAACTCCCCATCCGTTCAGAAAATTTATGTTAATCGGTACCTTTTGGGATAATATAATTAATGTTTTTTATTCTAATAACGATGTTTTATAAGGTGATTTAGTCTCCCAATGATCATAAGTTAAGTTCTGAAGTCTAGTAAGTTGGGAAGTAAATATTGACAATGGTTAGAGTAAGTTTCTTTAATAAACCTTCTGAATTTTGCTTAAATGTCTAAGTGAAGATCTACCACCATATAAAGCTTTACATAGACCCTAATATTTTTAACAAAATATATGCAAGTCTATTTTCTAAAGCACTAAACCATTTGTCCATACAACTTCATAATTGAGAGATACCATATTTTAGTGAGACGTCATAAGCAGGCATGTGAAGGTGGGTCCCTCACCCTTAAGTCAGTTTAGCTTTATAAGATCAGATTTATCTTTGTTTTATCTCATTTTAATCAACCAAAATAAGAAGAAAACAGTCCTAAATATTCTCTAAAGGTTCCTCTATCATACAAGAAAATGTCTACAAGATTTGGACGTGGTTTCACCCTCACAATGTTCATTTAGATTGTGTTACTTCTTTCCCTCGTTGGTTGTGATTTGAAGGATTTTTTGTTGTGAAGGTGTCTCATGGTAAGGAGGCGTTGCTTCTGTTTGGAGGTAATAATTCTCAACCTTTAATTTATTGAGTGATTCCAAGTTATAGCTATGCTATTGAAGCAAAAACATTAATAGACAGCGGGAGAATTGTATTTTGATAATTATGTGATTTTGGGTTGTTTTTGAAGTATTTTCAGATGTTTTGGTTGCTTGATTTTTGGAAATGATTTATTGTGTGTGGGATTGTTGTTGGGATGAATCTAGAAGAGCAGAAGAAGTATAGATGGGTGTTTAATTGCAAGATAAATTAGTATAATTTTTGTTCTATAGCTTCTTCTTGATTCAACGTATTGTGTTTAAGGTGACTGTTTGATATTGAGAAGACATGTTAAAGTATTGTAAGATTCATCATGTTTAAGTTATGGTTTTTTCCCTTTTACCTTTTATTTCTTTTAAAGAAATAGACATTACTCCTAATACAATTATTTGACGAACGTATCGGATGATGATTGGATGCGGTGAGTTAAAGCTATTATTCTTATGTTGATAAAATATAGACATGTATTACATATAATTTTGTAATTATTTAATGTTTTGAAGACTCCCGAGTAGGATATGAGTGGGTTGAAAAAGAGATGGGGGGGGGGGGGCGGGATTCATGGAACTTTTCATGTTGTGTGGGATCTCTATTTTCGTTGTGTTGAATATAGCATAGGCCTCCATTTATTAGTAGTTTCTGTAAAAGTTTATGTTATATCGTTAATTTGGGGTTATAACTTGGAGGATAAAGGGAAGGAAGCATACATTGAGAAATGGTTTGTCTAGCTAATCATTGTTCTTGTGAGCTCTAAATTTAATCTTTAACCCTGCCATGTTAATATTCTACCTGTAATGGTTGTGTGACATTATTTTTAGTATATTATATACTCTTAGCAAGGGGTAAAACCTATATTGATACACCAAGACCCAAAATTGAGGTATGATACGACAAAAAATTGTACTTCTTTTGAGCACGAGTTTTTGTATTGTAAATTGTAAAATGTTTTTTACTAATCTCTTACAAGAATTACCTTTTGTGAAAGGCATTGATATTGAATTTTGTGTGTTTTGTTACACCATTACGTTTCAATTACACTTGTTCGGTTTGATAGGGTTTTTTGCGCCTTTATGTCATTTTGTTGATTCTCTTGATTATAGGTTCATGGGTACAAATTCTTATTCCTCTTTAGGTGTAGTAACTTAAAACCATTATGATGAGAAATATGGATTTGAAATCAGTCCTCCTTCCTCGATAATATATATTTTTAAAAACATTAAAAGAAAACGTCAACCTCAAAAACATTTAAATCTAAATTGTATGTTTAAACTACTAAAGTACGGATTGTTATGAATACTTTGTTTAACAGACTACTAAGGAATCTTTATAGTTACTTAGTTATGAACTTTAAGATATTTATGAACATCCTTAGGTGTAAGTCACTTTTTTAATTTTATTTAAGTGTTCTAGTTTATTCTACAAGGGTATGATTCTACAGTATATTAACATACGAATATGAAAGTGATTACGAGAATATGAGTGTAACGACCGGGGAGTAACACCTAGAAGTTACCGGCATCTTCAACCTCTCGGAGGTTTAAGACAAGCCTCTTAGCATTCATTCACCGCATAAACATAAAAACACGAAAAAATATAAAAGTTTTCATACCACATCAAATACTAGAACAATACTTCATATATATGTATCTATGTCACACACCCACATTACATATTAGGAGACAATATCATATTGAATCAATATAATAAAAGAATCCTAACATATCAAGGCCATTATCATAACATATATATATATATACAAGAGTGCAAATATTTCCACCTTAAGTTGGACACATTACAAAAAACACATTTTAATAGTACTTCCATGCTAATAGAGGAAAATAGAAAGAATTACCAAAGTCTTAAGATATGATCATCATTGATCAAATACCAAAAATTCAATATCAATTGACATAGATAAAATTAGTAATAATAACATACTATAATAAAATCATTAATTGATCATCATTATAAAGCTCACCCGACATATTTAAAGGTCATTTGAAGGATGATTTAAAATCGTGGGTTGTACGTGAAATGAATTGAATTCATAATTAACATAAGTTATATAAAAAAACAATATACTCATATAGAAATGATTTTGAAATAATTTTGACAATGAACCCATGGCTTGACTGAATGATATGAATTTTGACTAAGATTTATGTTTAAATGCCTTTCAAAGAACACCTTAGATAAAAGATTGAGTAAGGATCAAAGTTACCAAACCTTAATACATTCTATGAAACGAAATTTGGAGCAGAAAACTTTTGAAATCCATCTCCATGAGTTGTTCATGAGCTAGGTGTTTAATGGAGCTTTTGGGGTCTGAACTAAAGGGAGGGATAGGTTTTGATGGGGAATGAGTGTGGAAAATTTTAAACTGGAGTTCAGGATTATAAAGTGAGATAAAATATCTACAAATACCTAAACTAACAGCTCATATATTAATTAGAACATGGGGTGAATTTTTCAATTCAGCCCTCAGTTGGCAGCGTTTCGCAGAGAGGTTGCAGGTTCCAAATGATGGAAGGCACACACGCTCCATCATTTGAACTATGAGCCGTGCTGGTTTTCCATCATTTTTGTCAAAGAGTACTTTTGGGGGATTATTATACCACACCAAAGTGTGGAGAAACGACTCCATCGATGGGGATTACATAAGAACGAGGGGTCGATTTTCTAGTCGATTGGACAATGCAAAGGTTGTGTACTGCATGATTTTGGGTCCTCCTAAACGACCTTTGGATAGTCCTATGGAGTTGTACCTGGACTTTTTGACCCTAAATACGTTCTCCTAGATTTTAGAACCTCTCCCATAAACTTGAACTCAAACGAACACGTAAATCATGCAAAGGAACACTAGAACACACAAGAATGTCTAGAGACAAACTTTAAAACGTCTTTGATTTTTAAACTCGAAACAACTTCAATTAATAATCCCCATTGCAAAAAACCACTTTTCTACATATAATTAAACTTTTAGAAAAACTTGTTGAAGGCTTATCTACCTTAGTCCCGCTCGGGAACATTCGTCCTCAAATGTTAATTGAAACATTAAATAACTTTCAATGACTCAAAGACCTATATAAAAGCTCAAACTATTGAACATAGAATAAAACATTTTTTAACTAACCAACTTCATATTTTCATGCATTTAAAGCAATGGAAAACTCTTACAGATACTTTCATGCATACATTCTTCTTCATACTCGTAGCCATTTAGGGGAACTACCTTCTCCAACTTTAGGCATGCTCATTATTTCATAAAAATGTCTAACATGTAATAACTTTCATTTCACATATAGGCATGATCAATAAAAATCATTATCATTTAGACATAATATTATGAAAGGTCCTATATATCATCATCATGTTTAGTTATGATAATGAGGAACTACCTTCGCCTTGTCACAACAAACACACATGGCACCCTAAGGTTTACATATAAGCATTAAACAAGGGTCAATTCAAAACTTTTAACCAAACATGCTCATATTTCCTTGCAATACCATCAGCTAACACAACCTCCCAATCTCACTGGTGCGATGTAGAAGTAACATTCCATACTACTACTTATACCAAGTAATCCTAAGAATTCACCCTAGACATAGGCACAACATATTCAATAACATAATACACATGCATTTAACCTTAGACCTAATACCAACATACATTCATTAATGGTCAGATAAGGACTCTTTTATTCATTTCATCTTAGTTATAAGTCATAGTTCATATCATAGGTAAACAACCCTCATAACCCCTTCACAGAATTACATGTGCAATGTACATATGGAGTTCCATACCCCCATAAATACAAAGCAAACACATTAAGAAGGCATAAGTGCAATTCACATGCATACTCATAATTCTTATCTTAAATTAAAAAAAATCATCATAACTTCTGTTAGATCCCACTTGTTTAACCTATATGTAGGGTCCGTAAACCTACCTACACTAAGTAGTCTTCAAGGAATCATAATTATTATTCATAATCTTATCACTAGTTAATTTCTTAATTTTAGGATTGCTTATCCATTACAGACATAGACCATGTGAGCAACATGGGATCCCGTGTCATGAGACCCCACACCGAGAATGGGCGTTCTACTTGCAAATGTAGAAACATGTTTAATAGCTATCTCGATTGATCTATTAGTTTTATACTATGGGGGCACATAGTTTAAGGGATACTAAGATTGTTTCTTGAAATCCGGACTATTGCATTAGCGGAAAGGCTTCCATCGCACGAGTAATTCTCTTGAATGATCCGACCTATTGCATTAGGGGAGGGTATTTTCTTCGTAACCTGTTTACTAAGCGCTAAGCTTAAACTCCCTTTTTCATATCTTTAAGCCTTTATTAATGATTTAGTTCATGAGAGTAGGCTTTAGGGACTTGCTCCCTCATACATCATAACTCAAAGGTTCTAGGATTAGAATTCTACTTTAATCATAGAACCTATATTAAGTGAGAATGTACCTTCACATAATTTTACATGCATACTTCCATGTGTGTGTGCATTCATTTGACAAACACTTTCACATAACACCTCTAGACAACATATGTTCATAATTCATTTATCATAAACTTTACATGCACTACTGATAGATAATGTTGCATATGAGAACTATACTTTCAATATACAAAATGAGTCTACCATACATATAATTATGCGTGAGAGTGTGTGTGCGCCTTCATATGTGTCATCATAATCACATAAGAGAAACAACTTAATTACATAGGATATCACCAACCATAGGATCATAACACATATAAAATTTATCCCTCAAGGCATGACCAACACATAAGTAGAACGTATAGAAAATCTAGGTCACACACTTGCATTATATATTAGGAGAGCTACACATATTCAATCAATATAATAGAAGACTCCTACCATGCATAAGATCTAATATTCATGTAGGGGTCATAGAGTTTGGGGTCATACTACAAGAGTATTCATTAAAACTAGTAATGTAGACCGTACCTAACCCTAACATGATCATCACATCTACATTGCATCATCAATACACCTAGGTCATGATTCTAGAATAGTAGACTACAGAAGACCTTCATATTTGTGATCATCATAACCACAACTCACATTACAAAAATTTTCTTCAAGGCCATGATCATAACATATAAAGATGTACAAGAATGTAAACACCGCCACCATAAGTGGATTGTATCAAACACCATGCATTCTATACTAATTAGAGGAAATAGGTCAATTTACCAAATATTCAATCTATGATCATAATTGATCAAAACCCAATAATTAAGTATCAGTTGACATAAATAACATTAGGAATAAGAAATATACTATAATCAAATCATAATTGGATCATCATCTGACAAGATTACAAGAACCACATTAAGGCTAATTTGGAAGATTTAGGAATCATAGGTTCTACATGAAAGTAAATTTAAATTTATCACAAAATAAGTATCTAAACATGTATTCATCATTAGAATTCTTTTGAAGTCAATTTTACAATGAACCCATGGCTAGATTGAAAGACAAGATTTTTGACATAATATTCATGTTGAAAAGTCATTGAAAAAACTCCTTTGATGAAAGATTAAATAAGTATCAAGGGTTACCATACCTTACTAAATTTTAAGACACGAAATTTGAGGAAGAAAACTTGAAATCCATCACCATTAGCTGCACTTGATCTTTATCATCAATGGAGGTTTTGGCGTTTCATATTTGGGAAGGAAGGTTTGATTTTGAAAATTGAAATTCTAAATTGGAGTTTAGGATTATAAAGTGACTTAAAATAATTAGGACGTGGTTCAGGTTCCAAACGACGAAAGGAACCAACTCTCTGTCTTTAAAACGATGAGCCATGCTAGTCTTTCATCGTTTTTGTCAGAGGGAAATTTTATGGGCTTAATATTCCGCACCTATATGTAGAGAAATGGACCCCATTGATGGGGCGTATTCCTAAGAATGAGGCATCAATTTGCTCATCGATTTGACACTCCTAAGGTAATGTACTAGCTGGTTTTCGGTCCTACTCAAGGACACTTTGGGTTGTCCTTGGGAGTCGAGCTCGGACGTTTCAACCCTAAATACATTCCTCTAGATATTAGGAACCTCTCCCATCAATTTAAATTCAAACCAACATGTAAAACATTCTAAAGCACATTAGAACACACAATCACGTCTATAGACTAACTTTCAAGTATCTTGGACGTTCTTGGACGTTTGACCTCCAAACTACTTCTAATAATCTACACTCACTCTAAGATATTTATTCACATGTTATTAAAGTGTTTAGACACTTGTGAGGCTCTATCTACATTAGTTCATTTTGAGGGACTTGAAAATATCCTCAAGATTGGAACATTCGTCTTCGAATTACGCTTGAAACATTTAAATATTTTAAAGGACTCAATGACCTATATTGCATCTCACAATATGCAACATGGTATAACATATAAATTAATGCACAAACTCTATACTATCATGTTTAAATCAAACATGGACTACTCTTACAAATAGTTTCATGTATACATGCTTCTTCATACTCGTTGCCATTTGGAGGAACTACCTTCTCCAACTTTGGGCATGCTCATTAATTCATCATAAGGTCTAAAATGTAATTAGTTTCATTTCACACATAGGCATGATCAATAAAAATAATTATCATTTATACATGATAAAACGAAAGGTCATATATATGTATATCATGTATCAAGTTTATTTATGTTCAAAGAGGAACTACCTTCTCCTAGTCACAACATACACATATGGAACCTTAAGGTTTACATACAAGCATTCAACAAGGGTCAATTCACAACTTTTAACCAAACATGCTTCCTCATGAAGTCAAAAATCCAGGTAACACTAAACACATCACAATAATAGGAAGTTATTTTACATAGTTTTATTTTTTGCATGATACTAGATTTCATAAACGTGCATCATTTTGGGAAATTCTTACCATTTATAGGCAGACATAAAGAAAATTGCTAGACATACCATCGCTTTGCAAGAGTGAGCCTACATCAACACTTCCCAAATCACAAAAGTCACACATTTTCAACGGGACTCATCATCTCTTATTTAAAGAAATTTATCTTCTCGTTACAAGTCCAAAATACCACACACTATAAGTTACATCAAGCATGCTCATTAAGTCATCTCATCGAATCAAATTTCAATTTATAAGCAGGAATGCAACAACAGACAACATTGCAATTGAATCAAACAATCCATCATCATGTAATAATGTCTTTTTACAACATGCATAGCATAGTGTTAATTCGACATTCAAAAAATATTGAGGACATGCAACTCATACTCATGTTCAAGATTCCCATAATAAACAATGTACTAGGAACACTTTGGTTTTAAGCTTGAATATGAATAGAAGGAAAATATAGGAATATCAACAATCATTCTACTCACATCAACATCCCCAACATAGAGTAAACCCATTTAAGAAAAAATCATATCAACTTTTGGTGAGATTTAGCTTACCAACTTTAATAACAAAGCACATCATCACTCTCTCTTGGGCTCTAAGATTATGTCCACCCTTCTTGTTATAACTTTCAAGTTATTTAAAACCTAGATAAGTTCAAGGGAACTCAACATAGGAACATTAAGGGCATTAAAAATCATTCCTAATAGTCCCCTTCAAAAGAGTATTTGAAAACATCCCAAGGACTAGGGATTTTATCTATACATGGGTCATGTTTCCAAAATGAAATTGTTATTCAATAGTGATGAATTATGATCTTTTATTGTTTTTTATGTAAGTAATTGTGGTTAATTGATGGTAATAACTTCAGATTTCTGTCACATCCGAGTTTATCTCCTAGACGTAACTGGCGTCCTCGTCTTTTTCAAGGACTAATACTAGCCTCTTAGTCTCATGTCATTACGTTTAGGTTAACCAATGTGGAAAAATTTAAAACTTTCATTATAACTACTTGGAGGTTTACATAGATCTCTACGTACACATAAAATATAATCGTATCAAGTATATACAGACCCTTCATATAGGAAGATTACATAGCCTTCTACTTTAATTGCACATACATATATATGCAATATAAGAATAGTAACAACGATTGTGTCATCTCATACTATCTAAATGATTTTCACAATATTGGCATATCCCTTACATCAATCCAACAAGACCACATATAGGTCATACGAGTGTATAATGATTAATTGAAAAAGGAAAGAAATCAAAGAGTCTTTAAGATCATAAAAAGTACAATCTAGATTAAGGAATTTGCCCTCGGAAGTTGAGGACCTACCCCCCCATTGGATGAAATTGAAGAATCGAAAGACTTCAACCCATGTCGCATTCCTAAACTCTTCAAAGACTCGAACCAAAATGTGTGGGAAAAAGAAGAAAAAGGGGGGTTAGCACTCCCAATGGACTAAGATGAGAACTTATGCACAAGCACAAGTAAACATTCTAAAAAAGGGACTGTAGTCAAAAACAGTCATTTTTACCTCTTCGGCTGACCTAGTGCAAGACAAACCAAGTCAGATCAACAAACCAAAAAATACTTACTATATCCACCAGTAATTACTTACGCCAAATATGAAAATCATGATTTAGTAAAACCCTATCATCAAGAAATAATATCACAAGAATGAATAATAGTCAATCATATCATAATAAGCAAGACAACTACTCATGAATCCTTATCAAGTCAACTAGTGCAATGAGACATAGACCATGATAAAAAAACATTGAATCTGATGTTCTATCCAAATTCGATGAGGTTGTTCCTACGTCAAGACATCAGATATGCATATTCATATATACATCAAGTAAGGGACACAACTCAATCAAGACAGGACACCACATATTTCACTTTAACTCATAACACATGTCATTCTAGAAGCGCTAGAAACAAAACCCGATCATATTAATCCCTCCTATACTATCATTACCAACATAAATATGACACATAATAGACAATAAAGTCAAAGTAAGAATAACCTAGCATCAACCATAGGACTATACCACAAGCTAATCTGGCTATCATTTGATCACCTACAAAAAACACCAATTAGAAACAAACTAGATATCATCCTCCTTTTTTTCCCAAAAAAACATAATGAACTACAAAAATAACCAAATTATTTCAAGTGGTGCCGACAAGGCCATGCTAATCATAATACATAATGTAACGCCGATAAGGCCACATTAATTGCAAGTATAGAATATAAAACCACCACCATAAGTTGACCATACCAATAACAACATAACTGAAGTGTAATTATAATAAAACAAATAAATTAGGGCAGTTTTCCACCGCAACATTCTCAACGGCTCAATCCAATGCCAAATAATCACATTCGATATCACAAGGCCCTTACCCATGGTCATCTCAAATAATTCAACATAATTGTAACAATATTTCATGAAAATAGGTCAAATGACTACATATTCATCAAACCAATAGAACCTAGATATTAATTTACTAAAATTATTACATCATTAAGCATCTCATAGAAATCTACAACATAATTCATCAACATTAGATCAATATAAAGAAACACACAACTTAGTCAAATCCTAGGGTTAATCAAATTCATGGTTTCATAGGTAATTTATGTTTACATCATCAATACATTAGAAATTTAATCCATAAAAAACGTTTATAAATAATTGATGAAAGAACCCATAGTGGAATCATGAAATTGGACAGTTCAACTTTGAAAACTTTAGAAAACATCTTTAGAGTTGGGATCCTTGATTAAGAATGTGTCAAGGATAAAAATAAATACCTTGATGAATCTAATTCTTCACTTTTATTAAGAATATCTACTTATTTTGTCACACCAATCTCTTCTTTGACTTTGGACTTCAATGGAGTCTTACGGAATTTCTAAGGGATTTTAGAATTTTTATTCTATAGAATGAAATCTTCTTAGTGTTAAACGCTTATATGCATGCTTAAGATTCCCAAAAGACCCTTAAGGAACCGCCAAACCTAAGTGGGGCGAAATTACAAGTTCACCCCTCACTCTCAAGTGAACTGCACGCACGGACAGACTTACTAACGATTGGCAATCGACGGACCGTTTGTCAACAAATGGACCGTCCTGTCCTTACTTTTGTTGGTTAATAGAGTCAACAATGGTCCCCTCTCTCCCAAGAAAAAGTACCAATCGAAGAGACCCTATCAACGGGGCATTGATTGTCTCACTGGGCGTCGACTGCCTCTGTGGTTTGGGCTGTATTGGGCAGCCTTGGCACCTATTTTTGATCCGTCTTCAAGGACCCTTGGTTAGTCCTTGGGGATGTTTTACCAGACGTTGCAATCCAAAAAATAACTTATACGAGTTTGGCACCTCTCACATGAATTTCATCAAAAACGAACATGTAAAACTCAACGAAACATGCTTAGACACGCTAGGTCATTTCAAGGCAACACTTTCGAAACGTCATTGACGTTCTTGGACTTTTCGCCTCCAAACGACACGAAACATGACACACTACATAAATATGATATAATAACTCATTTAAGGAACTTATAACCTCATGAATTACACATAAACACATAGAACCTCATATGAGGCACATAATTGACTTAATCGTCGAACATCTTTGTCATCCCTTGATGTTTGACTCCCAATTCAACTTAACATTTACACACTCGGTCAATATCATATAATAGACCTATTTATGGTACTATACTATCATGACAAGAATGTTAGCCTCTAGTTTACTAAGTAAATTTTGGGGTCTTACATTAGCATTGAAAGAAAATTTAAATGAGATGGAGGTCTCACGTTGTTGTCTCATGAGATGGAATTCCTCACATTTATCAAGTTAGGGTTTATAGGAAAAATATCCTTGGTACTTAATTATGTCCTAAATAGGAATATATCCTTGTGGATACACATATATAATTATGTATAAAAGGTTACACATTTGGCACCTATTAACACTCTCTTTTCTGTGTTGGAGTAGAACACCAAATTCCATGTAGCTCACATGGTCTAATGTCGATTATTTGAATTTTTTTCCCTAATGTAAGATTAAATGAAAAAAGAAAATGTATAAACTCTTACTATAGCTTTATTAAAGGTTTCTACATAATCTGAGGGAGGGTACGAGACTTCTCTAATGCATTGCACATTGTGGGATCCTAAGGGATAGTTCTACAATTCTTGACTTCTCTAAAACATTGCACATTGTGGGATACGAAGGGACTGTTCTACTAGTATTCTTTTACGATAATGTTGATTATGATTATAAGATATTAGATATATTTATTAATAAAACATGTCATGATTAAATATTAGGATATGTTGTATGTATGAAGTGGGTTGCTTAATGTGATACTTAGCTTTGATTAAGGATGTGGGACTCTTTTCCTTGCGTCTCACAAGTGTTGCTTAGGTTGCTTACAAGTCAGGTTGATATTATGTTGGCTTTTTTATGATATCCACTCTATGTACATGTTGAGGTTACTTTATACTGAGCATGGTTTAGACTAAAATGTTCCTTTACCCATGCATTGATGATTTTTATGCATAGAATTCATACTTAGTATGTGTGATGTACTAAAAAAATATTTTCTTCCCTTTTCCCAAAAAATGTAGGATTGGGTCGTTGAGGAGTTCAAGGCCATTTTTCAAGATACATGGAAATTGCTTCTCCAAGTTAGTGAGTCTTCATGTCCGAGGATGGAGACCACTTTCTAGCTTCCTAGTTTCAATATGTTGTTAAAAACAATGTTGTAGTTTCTAGTTCAGGATTTTTTAATGAAGTAAGGATTAATCCCTAAGATCTATTATGTAAGCTATATTATTATGTTTTGAGAAATTAGTTGGCTATATTACCAAACGAGAAGTGTATGTAAACTTCATTTATGTTGCTAACTGAGAAGTCTATGCACACTTCATATGTGAAGTTTTAATTTTCCACACTTTTTGTTCTATGATACATACTATTAGGAATGATAAGGGATTGTATAAGACCTCTTCAAGGTCAAGTACGCTAGTGACGCCTAGGGGGTATGGCTAACTCAATTGCATAGGGTGTTGAATGCCAATCACACATCCTCTAGTTTGGGGTGTGACTTGGTATCAGAGTTGATCTTGTCCCATGGAGTCCAAAAGTCGTATCTTGTAGATTATTGTATATGGGTGTGTGATGCACCACACTTATAATCAAGAGGTTATATGGTATTAAGGATCCGTTACATTTCTTTCAATTTGTACATCATTCTATAGACCGGAGTTTTAAATGCATATGAAATCTGAATCGTACTTCAATTTTCTTTGATGCTCAAGAGAAATTACTGAGGCTTTCTATTAGATATTATTGGTAATTAGAATTTATAGACCTGATATTGCGAAATGCTCAACTTTGTTATTGATATGGCAATAAATTTGTGAAAGCCTTGTTGTGCTAATGTTAACTACCAAAAGAAGAATATTAGATTTATTCCCAGATTTTATTAGGAAACATAGAGTTTAACGTAGAAGATTGTGTTTTCTAGAATGAATTGCTTAGGAAGGGTATCATGTGATTTTTAAGGAACAGAAGTCCAAATAAGTTGATTCCAAAGTAAGTAGGGACATATAATATTATTTGGAGAATTGGCTGGGTGGCATATGAGCTTGATATGACTTTTGAATCTGAAGCGATCCATCTAGAGTTCCATGTATGTATGTGGTAGAAGTGCATTGGAAATGCTTTATATATTATGTAGGTTGAGTATATTCATGTATCTAAGGACTTTTCATATGCTGAGGTGTTAGTGCCTATGTTTGATAGGCATGTAAAATATTTTTTTTCTAATGAAGTGGTTTTTGCGAAAGTGTTAAGGAAGAAAAACAATGTTGAGGAAATAACTTTAGAAGCCTAATAGGAAATCAGGAAGAAGTACCCCTAACTATTGATAACTTAAATTGAATCATGTTTTAATATTTTAAAAGAATTCTTATACACAAACTTAATTGGATTTTAAATACCTCAAAAATGCAATTTATATTGCTTGTCGCGAGCTAGACATACACAACTTTGTAAGTGGATTTTCAAAACTTGATTTTCAATTTGTGGATGTATCAAATATAGACTTACAACTAGCATAGTAGCAGCAAATAATACAACCAAGAGATTGTTTGAATCCATTCGACGAATGAATGTTGTTAAGGAGGAGGGAATGTGAGACACCGTGGTTCTTTCGCATAATAGGCATAGTATTGCATGGGTGTATAACGCTCATACAGCTTTGTGTAACATGTAAGGAAAATTATTTTGCAAAGGGGTTGTAAAATAAAATAATAAGACTAATTTTATGGGTCAAGGATATCTTTAAACAAGTTTGAGTTAAAAAATTCCTTTTCTAACACCCTGTCCATTCAGAAAATTTAAATACCTATTGGATATATCAAGAGTGTGTTTGAATGCAATACGAATGTTTATAAGGGTATGTAGGCTCCCACAATACTTAAGTTAATTTTGAAGTAAAGAAGTTGGGAAATAAAAGTTGACAAGGTTTAGACGTAAGTTATACGTTGAAAACCTTATGATTAGCTTATGAGCTTAGAGGTTTTTCCTCCAAAAGTTTAAATAAAAAATTAAGCTTTATAAGGTCCCTAATATATAGAATTTTAGAATACACAAAACCATTTGTCCATACAACCTCAAAATTGAGATATAATATGATTTTAGTCAGACTGTGCAAGCAGGCACGTGAAGGTGGGTTCCTACCCCTATTCATGTTTAGCTTTATAAGATAAGATTTATCTTCGGTTTATCACATTTGATTTCTACAAAAATAAGAGGAAAAGATTAGTTAATATTGATTCATGGTTCCTCTATTATCCAAGCAAATATCTATAGGATTTCAACGTGGGTTCACCCTCGGAACGTTCGTAGAGATTGTGTTACTTCTTTCTCCTCCTTGGTTGTAATTTGAAGGATTTTTCATTGTTAAGGTAGTCTCAGATATAGGCGGTGTTGCTGCTGTTTGTATTTAATAATTTCACCCTTTACTTTATTGAGTGATTCAAAGTTACAACTATGCTATTTAGACATGAACATGAATATATGGCAGGAAAATTGTATATTGATAGTTATGTGATGGTTGTCTATTTTTGAAGTATTTTCTGATGTTGTTATTGCTTGAATTTTAGGAAATTATTTATTATATGTGGTCGTTATTTGTATGAATCTAGAAGAGAAGAAGTCTAGATGGGCATTTAGTTGCAAGGTAAATAAGTATAATGTTTGTTCTATTTTTGTATTGCAATTTTCAAATTATTTCTTCTTGGTTTAATGTCTTGTTTTAAAGTATTTTGTTGGTTATTAAAAAGATATGTTAAAGCTTTGTAAGATCCATTATTTTCAAGTTAAGGTTTTTCCCTTTTAATCTCTTATTGCTTTAGAAGAGAAAGATATGACTCCTAATGCAATTACTGGACGGACATATAGGATGATGATTGGAATAAGTGAGTTCAAGTTATAATGGTTATATTGAACAACTATAGGAATGAATTAATAATTTTGTACGGACGTAAAGGTTTGAAGGTTCGAGGTTAGGATATGGTTATGATTATTTTGTGGTTGGAAAAGAGGTTTGTGGTGATACTCCAAGCTTTTGTTGTTGTGCACACATACTCTATTTGGTTGTTGTTGACAATTGCATAGGCCTCCACTTGTTAATAGTTACTTAAAAAATGTATGTTATGTCGTTAATTTGGTGTCTAATTTGGATAAGAAAAAAGAACGAAAGATACATTTAAAAAATGGTCTAACGAGGTAATTATTTTGCTAGTGTGCTCTAAATTGCTACTTTGACCCTGATGAGTTAATATCTACCTGTAATGGTTATGTGACATGATTTTTTGTAGATTACTTACTTTAAGGTTGGGGCACTATCCATATTAATATAACAAGACCTAGAATTGAGGTACGTTAAGCCAAAGCACTGTACTTCATTTGAGCACGAATTTTTGTATCGTAAAACGTGAAATATTGTTTTACTGTTCTATTGCTAGATAGACCCTTCTGTGAAAGACATTGATATTGCACCTGGCGTTTTTTTTATACTCCATTATTTTACTATTCCACTTGTTCGGTATAGTGTATTTGACGTCTTTATGTCATTTTGTAGACTCTCTAGACTATAGGTACATACCTAGAAATTCTTATTCTTCTTTAGGTGTAGTAAGTTAAAAACATTAGGATGAATAATATGAATTTGAAATAAGTTCTCCTTCCTCAATAATTTATATTTTTGAAAACTATTAAATATAACGTCAACCTCAAAAACTCTTAAATGTAAAGTGTATGATTAAATACTAAAGTACGGGTTGTTCTAAGGTACTTTCTTTTACAAACTACTAAGGAACCTATATAGATAGTAGGTGAAGAACTTTAAGTTGTTTAAGAACATCCTTGGGTTTAAGTTACCTTTCTTAGTTTTATTTATGTTTTCTAGTTCAATCTACAATTGTCTAGTTATAAGAGATATTTGCATGTGAATACGAAAGTGATTACGAGATTAACAACACATAAATACCTATTAGCCGAGATTGGGACACTAATTCACGTAACATATGTTGCTTACAAATAAATGACATTACATTCGATTCATTCCACTTCTGAGATATAATCGAGAGGTATGGGTCCTATTGCCTATATTTATAGTATGAGACACAAATGACCACAAGTTGGTGAATATGATGTCCGTTCGCTACCGGAAGTTACCACAATTGCTAGATTTTTGTTGTGTATGTCATGCATTTGCATATATTTATATATGTATTCACTACATACAACTTGTACGAGCATACCATGCATATTTAAATAGTAGGGGCAAAATGTCTGTCATGGACATTATTTGAGTTTCAGTTTCAGGTGGTATCTCTATTACTTTTCGATATACATACCAGTACATTTTATTCTTACTGAAGTCCATTTTCTTGGGGACACTCTTTTCGTTTCATGCGAGTAGGTACATATATGGACTTTGATCGACCCACCCATTAGAATTCAGGTTCAACTACGAATTTGTAAACTCTATTGGCGCTATAAAAGGATGATTATTTTTAATGTACAGTTTGGGTATAGTTGGGGCCTTTACCTAAAGGTTCTTATGTCACTCATAGAGTCTATCATAGACATCTATTATGGGTTTCTTTCTGCATCTTATAGTTTCTAACCACATAGGCTTGGCATGTAAATATATGTATGTATCTTTGTTTCATCTATTGTGGCCTCGTCCCCCACCTGATAGTTTATCATTTTTTCCTTGTCTACCTTTTTATATATGAGCTATTATTTAGGTTATGACCCTAATTTTCAAGGTTTAATATTTTATGTGTTATGCAGCCTTGCTTTTTAGGCCCTTAGTGGAGTCAATTGGTGTGCTTTATTGGCAAACTCGATAGAATAGGGTGTCGAGTTCATGTCACGCGTAATCTAGTTTAGGGCTTGACAATTTGAATGTGAATTAATTATATGGTTAATAGGAATCAAAAACTTATTTAATTATGACTCATTACGTAGATTTAATTCCATTTTCCTACAAAGAAAGAAGATTCCACAAGTTTTTTTTTTGAAAAAACTGCTTCTGTTTGTAACAATCTGACAATTGGTTGTAAAATATTTTTGGTCGAACCATAATTTTGTATGATATACTGGTTTTTAGCTTCCCTAAAATAATTAATAATAAAAAAAGGTTTAACCCAATTAATATATGAAATTTTTAAAGTTATTTGTTTTTTACTATATTTCGAAAAAAGTTGCTTTTGTCTATAAAGATATGGAAATTGGGTGTACAATTTGTTGAGTTGATACATAATATTTAATGATTAAACCGTTGGTATCTTTTCGAAAATATATTATAATATAAAAGTTGATTTAAACAAGTGGTGATTGAATCTTTTTCTAAGTTTGGCAATAAAAAAAACAAAAAGTTTTGTCACATCCAACGGCCGGCGACTGGCACCCCAACTATCCTACTCTGTGAGAGCGAACGAACATCCAATTCCCACGTTTCCACCATAAATAACAGATAAAATGTGTAAAACTTAAACTCATTAATGAAAATCCGTTATAACTTGTAAAAACATCAATACTTATTATCCCAAACTGTAATTTATCACCACAAGAACATCTAAATCCCTCAAATAACTAAATCTAAGACTCTAAGGAACTAAAATATAAAAGCTAGTCCATTGCCGAACTTATAGTCATCAAGACATGAAAAGAGATCCAGTCCAAAACTAAAAGTGTTAGCTCACGCCTGAGATAACAGTGATAAAAGACTGGCTAGAGTTCGTTGAGTTGAAGACGATGGGACGTTTGCTGCACGCCACAAATACCAAAGAAAGAAACATACAAGTAGGGTCAGTACAAACACAAGTACTGTTTAGGTATCATCGGCCAGCTCAAAATAGAAAACAGTATATTCAGTTAATATAATAAATCAACTACACTACTCACAGTAGGAACAACACGTTTATAATCATTAATAAGCACCACCAAGTCACCCGTAGGACTCAAAGCATCAAGCCATACCCATTTGAAAATTAGGTTCATTAGATTGGGTATATTAGCATCCTGGGATTACGCATCCTGTGACGGGCTGTCGTCCTGCGACGTCCGTCTTGCTGAGTCGTCACAGAATTCCCGAAGATTGAACTTACTGAAGGCCCTGTGACGGTCCTTCACGCTGTGGACGGTCCTGTCCTGCCATTCTATCACAAAGTTCAGAGAGTCCGTTTCAGACCCAATTTTTGTCCCCAAAGAAAAAAATCCCCCTAAGTGTTTTGAATAGACCCCCTCGACGGTCCGTCGTGAACATGAAGGTCCATCGTGGTATCCGTCTCTCGAGCCATTTTTCCCTGAAATAAAATCTGCTGCTTCAAAATGACTAAACCGTTCGTTACATAGATACCAATTTACCATCTTCAATCCTCGAACTTCATGTGAAGAAAAACAAGAGTGACAAAGGAGTACCTTGAATCTTAAACAGTGTGGGTATCTTTCTTGCATACAGCCTCTTTCTCCCAATTGCCTCTTCAACGTCGATTCTCTTCCATTGGCTTTGCTGGATGCAATCTCTCTTGATCTCAACTTGTGAATTTCTCCTATCTAAATGGCAACAGGCTCCCTCTCATAAGACAAGTTCGCAGCAAGCAGAACTGAACCCCAACGAATGCTGTAGTGTTTCCATCCCCATGGTAATCTTTTCAACAAGACACATGAAATACCGGTGCCTCCCCGACTGCCCGAAGCAAGGCTAATTCATAAGCCACGCTCCCCTACTCGCTTCAGAACTTCAAATGGACCAATATACTCGGACTAAAAGCTTACCTCTTTTACCAATCGCATCACAAATCACACCTTCATGTGTGAAACCTTCAGCAAGACTTGCTCACCCTCCATGACTCCAAGTCCCTAACTTGTCGATCTGCATACTATTTGCCTACTTTGAGCCGCTAAAAGCTTTTATTGAATAGATTTCACCTTCTCTAATGAATCCCTCAAAGTCCCTTACCGCCAAGGTCAACCTCGAATGCATCAAACCAACAATGGGAGACCCTCACATCTGCCTCCATACAAGGCTTTGCGAAAGAGCCATATCACTACTTGAGTGATAGCTATTATTGTATTAAAACTCTGCTACGGGTAAGAAGTTATCCCAATACCACCAAATTTCATCACACAGCACGAACATATCTTCCAACACCGCAATTGTTTTCGCTCAGACTGACCATCGTTGAGGTGAAATGCAGTTTCTAAGGTCCAACCTAGTCCTAATCAGCATGCATGTTCTCCAAAACTTCGAAGTAAGACTTCGTACCTCTATCTGATATTATGGAAATGGAACTCCATGCAACCGAACAATTTCTGAGATGTATGAGTACATGGGCGAACTTCTCTGCATTGGTAAGTGCACCGTCACAATTAACCGGAATGAATGAGCGTACTTGGTTAATCTGTCCCAATACCCAAATAGAATCAACTTGCCCAATGTCTTTGGAAGACCAACCACGAAGTCCATTTCAATTCTCTCTCCACTTCCATTCAGGAAGGGGCCATTCTCTGAAGTGTTCCTCCGGGCCTCTGGTGTTCATACTTTACTTGTCTGACACTTTGGACTTGGCAACAAATCCACAATGTCGGCGCTTATTCTACTCCACCATTCTACTCCACCAAAAGTGTTGCTTTAGGTCACGGTACATCTTGGTTGCACCAGGATTATAAATATCCGGAACTATGAGCCTCTGTAAGAATATTTGGATCAAATAATCAACACGGGGTCACCATACCCTTCCCTTACTTCTCAAAACACCCTTACTCATCCATAATCGCTTCTTTAGCCTCTCCTCGCAACACCATTCCCAATTCTTCTTAGTTTCTCATCACAACTGTTATCCCTGTCTGCTCAAGAAAAGAAGATCTCGCCTCCACACTGGCCAACAATCCTCCATTCTATTACTCTAAACCCTCATAAAGTCATTAGCCAGAGTCGGAACCTCTCTGCAATGGGCGTCTAAGAAACTTGTAAGTGGGCTCTAAACTAGACCCATGCTCCCCTGCTTTTCTACTTAAGGCGTCTGCCACAATTGAGATTTCCCCTGGGTGATCAAGATGGTAATATCATAGTCCTTCAGGGTCCATCACTCCTTTGTCTCAAATTCAAATCTTTCTACTAATAAAGACATACTGTATGCTACGATGATCCTATAGACTTCACACTTTAACCCCAATAATATGCCTCCATTGCTTTAATGCAACACTACCGCTGGCCAACTCCAAAATCATTGGTTCGGATTTACGTTTTCATGTGCACCTTAATTGTTCGCGAAGCATAAGAACCTTAAATTTTCTCTTGCATTAGCACTCACCAAAAAACCAGAATATGATCATCACAATACACAATATTCTTAACCTCTCTGAAATGGTCGGATAGGTGCGGTAGTCAACATTTCTTGAGTTTCTTAAAGCTTTCTCACATTCACCGACCATCAAATGGAACATTCTGCTTAGAAATTTCGTCATGGAGCATAGAAGAGAACCCGTGACAAATCGACGGTAGTAACGGGCTAAAAAAACCAACAAAACTCTTATTTCTAACACATTAGTAGGTCCTTACCCAATTCTTCACTACTTCGATCTTATGAAGTATCCACCATCACTCCCCATCCAGAGAAACCACGTGCCCTAAGAAAAGACACGGAATCTAGCCACACTCACACTTGGAGAATTTGGCATAAAGCTTTTCTCCGCAACATTTCCAACACAATCTCGCAAATGCTCTTCATGTTCTCTTTTACCTTGGATTATATCATATATCAGCACTAATAGATCACAAAGAATCCAGTTCGCTTAAAAGCCTGTTCATCAAGCTCATAAAAGCAGTAGGCATTCGTTAGTCCAAGAGGACATTACCCCCCAGACTTCATAATGCCCATACCTGGTTGAAGCAGTCTTTGGCACATCTACTGCCCGTATTTTCAATTGATGATAACAGACCTCGAAGCAAGTAATCTTAGAGAAGACACACGCACCCCCCTCACTGTTAATTGATCGACAAAATCATCAATGCGATGAAGATGATACCTGTTCTTAACATTACTTCTATTAAGTAGTTCCGCTGGGGTATCTATGCAACATCCAAGACTCCCATCTTTCTTCGTCACAACAAAACAGGAGAACCCCCAGGGATGCACTTGGTCTAATGACCTTTACTTAACAACTCTAAACACTCTTGAAGTTTGGACTTTAACCTCTTAACTCAGCGGGAGCCATTCTATAGGGGGTATGAAATGGGAGCAGTCCCGGTTCAGATGTAAGAAGTCAATCTCTCTAGTCCGTTGCATACAGGAAGGGTCTGCAGTGAACACTCCAGAAACTCAACAGCCTATCGAACCAGACTCAATTGAAGGTACTTGGGTAGTATCATCCTTGGGTGTGCCAAGAACGCTAAACACCCTTTACTACCTTTTCTTAGCAGGAGAAAGGATGATAACGAACTGGAGTGGAAGTGTAGTTACCCCTCCCTACTACCGGATCTGTCCCAGCTTGGCCCCGTTAACAAGTTTTAGCATTACAATCTAAGATAGCAAAATCTGTGAACCAATCATACCAGAATTACGTCGAATTCAACCATTTCTAATATAACCAAGTCTTACATGAGTATATGCTCCCCACAAAAGTCCACCAGACAAGCCCTATATAACCTTTTCAACTATCACAGTACTCACCCACCGGAGTAAAAAACACGAATAAGGCATTTCAAGCAATTTCACAATTAATTAAGACCAGTACAATGAGGAAGATACATATGAAAATGTGGAGCCAGGCTCAAATAATACAGAAGACATGCAATCACAAACCCAAAAAGATCATGTGATAACAACATCTGATGTCTCCGTTCGACCGCCCAGGTAAAGCATAACAATGGCCCTATCACCTGTCTACCCTTACCCCTACCATGTTTGTTGTTTAGTGGCTCCAGATTGGCTTGTTACCCCAGCCGTTTTGGTGACCACCATTAACCTCGGCCACCGCGTTCTCCAGAATAATGGGCCTCTACCATGCCACCTCTACCGCTAGCTATTGGGGTCTATAACTCTATTTTGGACAATTCCTCCTAATATGTTAGTCTCGCCCACATCCATACACACTCGGATTTGACATAGGGTCTCCCTCAAGAAATATTGACCGGTCTGAGGTGAGCCCCCAACTCAGTCTGTAGTGAAGACTGAATTGGTCGGACTGAGTAACCTCCTGAACCGTGGCCTCTAGAGTAAAACCATTAAACTCACCTCCTTTCGAAACCTTTTAGATACGAGCCATGGTAAGTCATCTGGGCTTCACTCCTTCCACTCTATCACGAAGTCTACCACTTCTTGAACGATTTTGCCGTAGCCGCTACCTGTAAAGATGAAATTCGCATTAGACTCAACCCCTCACAAAACGGCGAACCCGCTCTGTGGACTGAAAATAGTTGGGTGGCGATACCATACCTGGATAATGCAAGAAACTTAGCCTCATATGCAGTAACCGACATCCTACCTTACTCTAGGCTCAAGAAAACTCATCTCTTTTTCCTATCCTAAAAGTCCGGGGGATATACTACTCTGCCATAACAGATAGAGAATGACGCCCNAATCCACTGCCACTAGGATCACATACCGTTATAAGAGTCGTGAAACACTTTCACATTCTGGGAAGGTGGCCGTGGTTACTGGGCGGGCTGTCCGAAATGTGATTTCCAAATTAATTCTATTCTACTTCTTATTAATTGGGGTTGATTTTAAAATTTTTATATCATTAATATAAATATTTTCAAGTCATAAGAGCTTTCTTTAAATTATAATTTCAAGACCACAAATCAAAACTCCAAAGTTCTCTGTCAAATCAATTCCTCCATTGTTGAAACCTCATGATTCAAGGAAGAGGACGAATTTCTCAAGTTTTCCAACCAATATTCGTGTTTTAATTCTAATCAAGGTATGGTTTCCATCCTTTAATTTTCTATCATCAAGCATCCAATCTTCTAAGTGATTTTCAAGTCTTTCTCAAAAGATGAATTTCTAAATTGAGTTTATTCCATGGGTTCTTCCATAAAACATTTTAATTCAATGTATTATGATTGAATTGTTGTTAGTTTTATGATTATAAGTCTAAATCTCTATGAATCCTTGTAAATCATGATATCTCTATTTTGGCTATGTTATGATTGTCTTGATCATGACTCTATACTAATATATTCTAGTGTAGTTTTTCATAGGCTATTGAATTATGTAACAATTGTGTTATATTAATGTGTAGTCTGTGTTAGATTGATTAATTCATATTGAATTAATTTATATTCATTTATTATTATGCTTATTGGATTGAATTAATGATTATTGCCATAGGTAAGGGCCTTTGAGTATTGTGTTGGTTGATTTGGCTATTGATCGAAGTTATGTGAGTGGATTTGTGGTATGCTTTCCTAAATACCTTTATATTGTTTTATTTAGGTCATTAATTGTATTATTATTTGTATTGTCCACATATGGTGGCGGTGATATGTACTATACTTGGGAATTATGTGGCTTCTTCGGTGTTAATTATTGAATTGATGAATATGGCCTTGTCTGTATCACTTGATATATTATAAAAGCTTTTTTAATTTATTTATGTAAATTTTAACAATATCTATGTACATGTGAGTAATATGAAAGTATGTGTTCTTCAATTGATGTTAGATGGTTATATTAGACAATGACTATTTTCATATGTGTGGAGTCTTATGGTTCATGTATAATTCTTCCTAGATGGCTATATAGATATAATCATGGTTCATGATGAGGTTCTATAGTAGTGTGTACGGTGACTTGTTATATACATTGGTTGACCATATATGCTACTTAGCTAATATTGAACATGTTATAACATGATAGTGAAATGTGTCTTATTTGGTAGTCTTCTGTCTCTTACTTTATACATGAAGTACAAGAATGTGAATCCTTGACTTAGATTGCCTACACTCCTTTGTCATGTGTGTATCTGTGTTATTGGAATGTGACCTTGAATATTGTTAAGAGGGTCATTTGTGTGAAGACTTTAAGCTTGATAGAATGTTAGGATGTCCTTCAAGACAAAATTCATCATGGTATTTTTCTTATGTTATTGGTGTATTTAGGGAAGGTTGGCCTGAACAACATGTAATCATCCTTTGGAAAGTCGTTGATCTATCCTCTTAGCCGTTGTAGGTTTCCCTAGTGGATCTCCATTGTAAGGTGTGTTATGATTTTATTGTGAACATGAAATTGTACCTCTTCATATACTCCTTCAACGAATTACTCTATGAGAACAAAGGCTACAAACGAGTGAGTATGGTTGGGGAGTAGCTCTAGATGCAAGATAGGTAGCTTAAAAAGAAACCCTTGATACTCTTGAACCATGTTCCTACATGGGATGTGTCAAAAAATCTACCATTGGCAAGTATAACACCCTCAATCGATTAGGTTACAACTTTTGATTCAATGGTTAACTAGTATTCTATATGTCTATTATTTCCTATTCTCATCATGTGGGATATTTTTTAGTATTGGATGAGTTATATGAAGTTTAGGTAGTGGAATGGGACGCTAACTAGACATTCCATGATAAGGCTTTGAAGGTTCTAGGATGTAGGTTCCCTAT
This sequence comes from Solanum habrochaites, assembly GCA_027704765.1. Lineage (NCBI taxonomy): Eukaryota > Viridiplantae > Streptophyta > Magnoliopsida > Solanales > Solanaceae > Solanum > Solanum habrochaites. The sequence continues at coordinate 37,296,929 of JAKWJA010002499.1, read as the reverse complement.
GTTTTATCCAAGACCATTATGAAGTGCTTAATGATTTAAAGGTTTCTTAATTTACTTAATAATTGCATATAACATGGCTTATGTCTAACAATAGAATTGTCCTCATCTAGGAAAGCTTTTAAGGTTGCTTAGGTAAGCTTGAAGAGGGTGTATGCGCGGTCTCTTCACGTTTTACTTAAGTGAAACTTAGAGAAACCTTAGGTGGTGAGTGAATTTATTGTAAATCAATTTATCTCATTTTAAGTAGTCTTAATGATCATTAGGGGTTCTTGAAGAGGGTGTATGGGAGGTCTCTTCTTGTCTTACTTAAGTGAGTCTTAGTATAACATTTGATAAGAGGATTGTATAGTAAAATGGTTCACTATGATGTTGAACATAGTTCACGGTATAGTGACATAGTTCTCCCTAATATTCCTTGAAATGTGATAAAATATTTATGTGATGTCTTATATGATTCTATGGTGTTATATGGTGTTCTTATGCTTATAGTATGATGTTTTACACAAAAAGAGAATGTTTCACTTGAATGTCCTTTTAGCATAATATTGTGCATTATGTCATACTTAATGCATGTGTTTGTACAAATTTAGCATAATATTGTGCATTATGCCAAACTTAATGCATGTGTTTGTACAAATTCAACTACATTTTGTCTATATCTAAAGTTATTCGTACGTGAAAGGAATTTTTGGATCAAAACTTGGAATCTAGTATATTTCAAGTGAAATTGAAGTATGTCCTCACATGATTCGAGGGAATTACTATCTTTAGAGTTTATTTATTAGCATTGTAATAGACATAATAGTACTATATTATAATGATATTACCCGTGTCCCAAGTATTCTTGAGTGTAAAATTTCATGATATGAGACTTAGTATTTCTTATAGTTTTAAATTAAAGATGTTCGAATGTTGTGAAAAGTTTTAATTCCACACTACTTTTCATATATCTATATGCAATGAGCAATATGAACCGTCTGGTACAAGACCTCTCAAAGGTCAAGTATGTCGTGCCATGACCTAAGAAAACATTAACTCCTGCAGTATACGTACGGGTCATGACAAACGTTGTCAGATCAAAGGTTATGAAAGTGGTCTGAGGAATCCAAAAGTCTCATCGCGTCACATATAGTAGAGTCTTGTTCATAGGTGTAAGGCGTGATACATCTATGAGCCAGAGGTTATAGAGTATCCTTTCTTTCTACACTCGTATCATTCTGTATAGATTAAAACTTATGATGTGTCCTTTTCTTATGGTTTTCCTTCTGTTTATAGCAGATTAAGATGAGGAGGACACTAGCTAGGAGAGTGTATGAGATTGATGTTGATGAGGTATTTCCTATCTAAGGTAGAAAAGTTCCCTAAGGTGTGCAAGTTCCAAAGGTTACCATATTCGTCCGCAAGGTCTTCAGGACCCTAATTTTTGTCAAGAAAATGAGGATACGATGGTTCCCTGTAAATGACAAATGGTGAGATTCGAGAGCCTCTACTTTCTTTAGCCTAATCCATGACTACCCATGTAAATAGGGATGGTGGCCCTAGAGTGAATGATATCATAGCACTGTGACCTCTAGATTGAGAGATTTTGTGAGGAAGAATCCTCCAATCTTTCTTTGCTCTAAGGTTGGAGAGGATCCCCAAGAGTTTCTAGATGGTGCGTACAAGGTGTTGAGTGCCATATGGGTGACTTCTAGAGAGATTAGCTTTGTACAAATTGAGGGAGGTTGCTCATGTGTGGTACACCTAATGGAAAGATAATAGGTCGTTTTAGTCAGATCCCATAGAGTTTAAGGAGTTTAAGGAGTCTTTCATATGAAAGTACATTCCCCGTGAGAGGAGGGAGGTGAAGATTGAAGAGTTTATTAACCTTTTGCTAGGTGACATGAGGGTGGAGGAGTATTTTGAAATTTCATCATGTTTTACATTACATAAGGAGGAACTACCTTCTCCATTTCAATATGCGCTCATTTTCAACATCAAGAGTTTTAAATGATGACTTTTTATCATAAAAATATCAAACATGCTCAATAAATTTCATGAATACATATAACAACACATACTTAAGTGAAAGTTAACCATAAGAAACATGTTTCTTTAAAACTCAATTTAGGCATGAATTTCTACTACAATATACACTTATTAGAAAAACATTATAATTCCAATATTTATAGAAATAATATAAGGAATTACTAACCTTAACCTTTTCTAAGAGTACGAGGAAAAATGTAAGGATATCGGGACTTCATGCAAACCTCGTCCTCCCATATATCTTCCTCAAAAAGGCGGTTCCTACATAGAAATTTTACATATACAACCTCCTTATTCCTAAATTTCTTAGGTTGACGGTCCTCTCAACCGGGACCTCATCATAAGAAAGGTTCTCTTTTACCCCTAATCCTTCTAGAAGAAGAGTGGAAACCGGGTCCGCTATACACTTGTTTATCATGGAAACAAGGAACACTGAGTATATCATAGCAAACTCATTGGGAAATTTCAACTGATAGGAAACACTACCAACTCTATTCAAAATTTCATACGGACCCATATATCGGGGACTCAGTTTTCCTTCTTTCCAAGCCTCATCACCCCTTTCATGGGTGAAATTTTCAAATAGACCCAACATCCTACTTCAAATTCAAGGTCCAAATTTCTATTGTTGGTATATGATATTTGCAAACTTTGAGCCATTTTTGGCCTATCCTTTATAGCACAAACCTTCTCGAGGGCTTCATAAACAAAATCGGTACAAAGTAGGAAAAATTCACCTACCTCATACCACTCAACCGGGGATCTACGCATCCTCCCATAAAATGCAAAGAAGGGTGCCATATAGCTAGTCAAATGGAAGCTATTATTTCAACAGTTCGTGATGCTTGACCGTCCGTTATGGGATGAAAAGTGTTACTATCTTCACCTTCGTACCAATCAAACTTTTGAAAACTTTCCAAAAAGGAGAGGTAAATTTAGTATCTCTATCAGAAATGATGGATAAAGGGGCTCCATGTAACTTCACTATTTCATTGAGGTACAATTTAGCATAGTCTTTCATCAAATAAGTGACTTTGACGGGAAGAAAATGTTCGAACTTGGTCAATCTATCCACAATGACCAAAATTGAGTCATGTTTCTTTTTAGTACAGGTAGACCAACTATGATGTCTATGTTAATATCCTCCCACTTCCATGTTGGAATGTCTATATTTTGTGTTAGGCCACCTGACCTTTGATGCCCTTCTTTTACTTGTTGGTAATTTGGACACTTAGCCATAAAATATGTTATGTCCCTTTTCGTACCATTCAACCAATAAATTTCTCGAAAGTCATGGTACGTCTTTGTGGCACCTGGGTGAATGGAATATCGGGAGCCGTGATCCTTTACAATGATCAATTCCCTCAAATTATCAACATCCGGTACAGAAAATCTTCCTTGGTGCCTAAGAACCCTATATTATCCTTGGGAGAACGACTCATTAGATTTGTTAAGGACCATGTCCTTCAACTCCATCAATAGAGTATTGAAGTGTTGCTTGAATTTAACCTCAACCACTAAAGATGACTCAGAGTTGTCCCGAACTATAATACCACCCTTAGGAGAGTTTTCTAGCCGGACACCCAAACGAGCCAACCTATGAACCTCTTTCACTTACTCTTTCTTATTATCAACCACATGAGTCACACTGCCGTTGTACACTCTACTCAAGGTATCTGCTAGCACTTTGCTTTTCCGGGATCGGAAAGTACACTCATGTCATAGTCCTTCAAAAGTTGTAACCATCTTCATTAACATGAGTTAAAATTTATTTGGGTAAACACATGTTGTAAACTCTTATGATCTGTAAATAAATCAACATGTACCACATAGATATAATGTCTCCAAACTTTTAAAGCAAATACAAAAGCCGCAAGCTAAAGGTCAGGAGTTAGATAATTCTTCTCATGAGTCTTGAGATTCCTAGAGCCATACACTACTGCTTTTCTATTTTGCATGAGCACAAACCATAGACCTACTAAGGAGGCATCATAATAAACCACAAACCCCTCGGTACCCTTTGGTAAAGTCAATACAGGTGCAGAGAAAAGCTAATTTTCAATAATTAGAAACTCTCTTCACATGGTTCCGGCCATTCGAACTTGGAATTATTTTATGTCAAAAACGTTAATGGAGATACGATGGAAAAAAATCCCTCCACAAACGTCATATAGTAACCGACCAACACCCAAAAAATTCGAATATTAGTAGGAGTCAAAGGTCTTGGAGAATTCTTCACCACTTCTGTCTTCCTCGAATAAACCTCTACCCCTTCACTAGACACAATATGGACATGAAAGCAACCGACCTAAAAAAAATTCACATTTATTAAATTTAGCGAAAAGTAGGTTATCCTTGAGAACTTGAAGAACTAATCTCAAATGACTCATATGATAATCATCAATCTCAAGTCTATTAAAATATCATCAAAAGATCCAATCACACAAAAATCAAGATACTTTCTAAAAACTCGACTCATAAGGTCCATGAAATTTGTTGGTGCATTATTAGACCAAACTACATAACTAGGACTTCAAAGTCACCATAATTTGTTTGAAGTTTCTTCTTAGCTATATCAATCTCCCTTACCCTATGTTGGTGAAAACCCGATATCAGGTGAATAATTGAAAATTATCTATCTACTTGGAGTTGATCGAACAAGGCATAAATCCTACGGAGAGTTTACTTATTCTTTTGTTGACTTTGTTTAATTGACGATAGTCAATACACATTCTCAAATACCCATCCTTCTTCTTTACAAATAATACCAGAGAACCCCATAGAGATATGTTTTGTTCGATAAACCCTTATCTAACAAATGTTTGACTTGAACTTTTAGCTTCATCAACACGGCCGAGGCCATCTGATAAGTAGGGTTTTAAATTGGTTGTGTATCTTGTAATAAATCTATAACAAAGTCAATTTCCTGCTCTGGAGGAATTTTGAAAGATCATCGGGGAAAACCTATGGAAACTCCCTCACAGCACGTACCGACTCTAAGGGAGGGACTTCATTCAAGATCCCTAACTCTTACTATGTGATAGATATAACATTTTTCAATCAACTTGCAAGCTTTTAGACACGAAATGATCTTACCTCTAGGTTTGAGTTTCCTCCCTTCCACAAAATGGGTTCATTTAGAAATAATATTTCACTACCCTTTTCCTATAATTAATAGAGGCAAAGCAAGCATGCAACCAATCCATACCAATATAATATCAAAATATATCATGTCAAGTTCTATCAAGTTAACTAATGTTACACTATTGGGAAAGGTAATACGACAAATTTTATAGATTTTCCTAAGCACAATGGAATCACCAAAAGGGGTAGAAAACAAAAAATGTTCGTCGGATACGTCGGGTAGTATTTCAAATTTCATTGCTACAAGAGGGGTTACAAATGAGAGGGTAGCTCCGGGATCAACCAAATCATATACATGTAAACTTACCGGTAACAACATCGGTGAGCTCTATTGATCACCTCAGGATTGGAGAGCATAAAAGTGATTCTTTTTAGGAGCATCCAAATTTGGGGTACTTGCTTATTCTTAAGGATATTTCATTCCTTGATATTTCACCATAGGGAAGTCCCTTTTTATGTGAACACTCTTTGCACAATCAAAGAATTTTCCATAGAAACTAGGCACTTACCCTCATGTCTCTTTTCACTTTTTACAAAAAGAGTTTTATCAACATAAGATATTCTACCTTTCCCCCATAGGGGCTTGGGAGTAGACACCATACTCTTGTTACCTGTGGAGCATTAGGAGGACTTGATTGGAAAAAACCTCTTGTTGAAACTTGGTTTGTCTTGAACCTCAAACCTACTCTTTGAAGAGTTTCCATCTTCTGTTCTTACTTTCTTCAACTCTTTACCAACTTGTTTAAGATTTTTCTGCTTAAATTGTTCTGTATGAATCATGACACGAGAGTTGTCCTTGATAGAAATCAACATAGGCGACCAACATTTATTAACCACAAGATCAGATATCCCCACTGAAAAATTTGTTCATCTTTGCCCTAGAATCCTCAACCATCATAGGAGCATGCTTTGATAGTTGAGAAAACTTGAGACTATACTCCTTCACGCTCATATCCCCTTGACGAGGGTTCATGAATTATTGCATTTATATCTCTTAGTTCTATGGGAATGAATCTACCAAGTAACCCATTTTCAAAACTCCCCAAGTAATCCATCCATCTATAACCATCCTCTCATCCTTAAATTTCTCATACGGTACTTGAGCTAAATCTTTGAGTTGATAGGCCATAAGTTCCGCCTTTTCTTGAGAAGAAACTCCATAGCATAAAGAACTTTGAAACTTCAAAAATGAACCATTGTGGGTCAAACTGCACCTTATACCCATAGAAAGTAGGGGGACTTATATTTGTGAATTCCCTAATCCTTAAAGGGGTGATGTTTACATTGGGATTCCCTTTCACCTTTGTATCTTTAGAAACTTATGTACCAACACTTGAGTCAAGCTATGAATGGATGACATTATCTCGATATTAGACGTAGCCCCTTCTTCTATAGGATCTTGAGGGTTTTGATGAGCTTGAGGAGGAACTTCCTTATTCAAATTCTACTCTTTGGTCTTTGGAGCATTGTTCCTCTTTAGATTCAATTCCTATAAGAATAAGAAAGAGTTTAGAAGAAAAGGACTAAATGGAGCTAAAACTTTAAGGAACGACTAAGGAATAACAAGATAGTTAAAATTCCTAATCATCACACAATATCTCATTCATAAGTGTGGCACATTTCAAAATTATGAACAACAACCTACATAGACGTGGTTTAGTGAGACATCAATCTTAATATTAGTCAATATGACTTTGATATTTTAAGATCCCGAAAATGACTTTGGTTAACTAGAGCCTAACATGTTGTTCATTATTTTATGAGTACTTAAATATTTATAAAAAATTGTATTGAGGAAGTGTGTAAGGGTTTAGGTGATTTTGAAGTGAAACGTCAATGGACGACTAAGACATTCGACGACTAAGTCACCTATGTGCCTCTAATGTTGTTCTATGTCTTTAATTGTGATTAATGAGGTTATGAGGTAATTAAATGAGTTATTATGGTGTATATATTCAATGTGTCAAGTTTCTTGAATTCTGGAGGTCACACATCCAACAACGTCCATGATGTTCAAAGTTTTGCCTTAAAACAACCTTGTGTTTCTAAGCGTACTCATGCAGTTTTACGTGTTATATAAAAGTTTTAAGTGAAATTCATGTGAGAGGTTATAAAATCATGTACTATATTGCTTGGGTTGGAAACTTCCTGAAAACATTCCCAAGAATCATCCAAGAGTCGTTGAGGAAGGACTCAAAGTTTGTGCAAAAGACTGCCAAAGACAACCTACCAACATATGGCAATTAAAGCCCAGTGGGTCAGTCGACGCCCCATTGATGGCGTCTTGTTTATTGGAACATATATGTGGGGTGTAGGAATACGAAAAACCCCAACCAGAGACAACCAGGATGGTCCGTTGGACAAGGGACGGGTCGTCGATTGGTAATCGTTAGTTTAGTGACTCCCCACGCAGTTCATTTTTAAGTTGAGGGGTAAAGTATAAAATTCACCACGCGTACAAATAATAGTATTGGAGGTTTCTTAAGGGTCTTTTGGGTATTTTAAATGTGTTTATAATCCTAAAGAACTTAGAATATTTCATTCTTCAAAATGAAAACATAAAACTCCTTAGAAATTCTCTAGAACTCCATCTGAGCCAAAACTCAAGGAAGGGCTTTGATTGAAGAATTGAGTTTAGATTCTTCATATAATTTAAGAATTACATTCATAGATTTATGGTTTTTTAACCTTGAAACTCTAATTATGAAGGAGTCCAACTTTAAAAGATGTTTTCTAAAAAATTTCAAAGATGAATAGTCAATTTTCATGATCTATGCATGGGTTCTTGCATTGAAGGTTTTTAAGCATTTTTTATTGATTTAATTGTTATTAATTTTATTATTTTAAGTGAATTAAACTATGAACTCATGTAATTGATGAACCCTAGCTTTGACAACTTTATATGTTTCTTAATGTTAATAGAATTTTTATGAATTCTAGTGTAGTTTTCTATGGGCTATCTAATGATGTAAGAATTGTATCCAATTGATGTATAGGTGTATTAGAATAATAAAAATATGTTTAATTAACCCATTTTCGTTGAGTATTATGATTTATGCATTGAATTGATGTTCATGGCCATTGGTAAGGGCCTTATGATATTGAGTTGAGTGATTTAGCATGGTTTGAGGTTTTGAGGATAGAGTGGTGTTATGATTCCCTAATTACCTTTATTTTATATTAATTAGAATTCAATTGTGTTTTTATTTGTATGGTCCTCTTATAATGGCATATTTATATGCTTTGCTTTCAATTTATGTGGCCTTGTCGGTGTTATATTATGTAATATGATAATCATGGACTTGTCGTAAACTACTTGAAGAATTTTTTATAATTAGGTGAAGTTGGGTAATCTTTATAGACGTGATAAGTAATGTTAAAGTATATGTGTTCTATTGATGTTATTTAGGTGATCATATTAGACTATGACTATGGCTTTATGTCCTAAATTGACTCGAGGGCATATATGGTGGACCTTTTATGTCATTTATTTCAACATCTTGTAATAAACTAAATAGTTATATATTTGTATGTTATAGGCCTTGTCCCAAAAGTATTTCTGGTGTCTAAGTTTGATTAGATTGAGTCATAGTATTTCCTATGATTTTATGTGGAGGATTTTTTAAAGACTTATAAAATGTTTATGAAATGTTTTAATTCTGCACTACTTTTCACTATTTAGATGCGATGAAAAATATGTAAGGCCTTGTATAAGATATCCTAGAGGTCAAGTACACCGATTGCATTCCTAGAATGCCATATCTTATAGGTTTTGGTTTCGGGATGTCACAAGCTTGGTATCATAAAATAGGTTATGAAAGTAGTCTTCAGAATGAGAAAGTATCATCAAGTCACGTCTCGTAGAGTCATGACATCGGTGTGAGTCGCGACACGTTTATAAGTGAGAGTCTATAGCACGACAGCGTTTTCCTTCTTTTCTTCTCTAATGTCATGCCATACAGCAAAAGTTATGACTACTTTTTTTTTATGGTTTTCCTTATACTTCTAGGTACGAGTAGGATACCATCTAGGAGAGTTAACGAGAATGATTTGCTTAAGGTGATTCCTTCTCAAGTTCAGCTAGTCGAGAAAGTTCCTGAAGGTGCTCAAGTGCCTCCTCAAGGTGATCAAGTCCCTATTGTGGGTGGAGGTAATTATGTTCCGGTGGATCTCTCGTAGTTAAAGTAATTGAGATATTAGAGAAGGTTTTCTAGGTTTATCCCGAGACGTGACTAATCAATCAAATTTCAGTATAGTGCCTAGGGTGAATGTTATTGAAAGGACTATGACATCTAGGTTGAGAGACATTGTGAGGATGAATCCTCCTATATTTCTTGGACCTAAGGTGGGAGAGGATCCCCAAGAGTTTCTAGATTGAGTTTAAAAGATGTTGAGTGCTATGGAGGTTACATCTAGGGAAAAGGGAGAGTTGGCTTCGTACCAATTGAGGGGTGTTTCTCAAATATGATACACTCAATGGAAGGAAAATAGGACAGTTGATTCGTTTCCTATTGAGTGGGAAGAATTGAAAGAATCTTTTTTTGCAAAATACTTTTCCTTTTAGAGGAGGGAAGTGAAGGTAAAGGAGATTATCAATCTCAAGCAAAGCAATAATTGTGTTGAGGAATACTCTTTCAAGTTCTCAATGTTATATAGATATTCCCCATCCCTTGTGTCTAATCCAAGGGATGAATATGATAATTGGTTCTCTGTGGTCACCGCTCAGTGATGGAAGAAATGTATCCACAATGCAACATGATGATATGACCCTAGCTAGACTCATGGTGTATGCACAATCAATTGAAGAGTCTAAACTTAGAAGGATCACTAGGAACATGAAAAGTAGTAGTTCTAGTGATCAAGGTCAATCTAGGTTAAGGAAGAGGGCTGAAATATAAGAAGAACCCAGAAATTCTAAGGTGAAATTGGAGAAAGGAGTGGGTTGTCAAATTGTGAAGCCAACATGCTTCACTTGTTGAAAGAGGAACTACGGGGAATGCCTGAGTGGTACTGGAGTTGCTTTGGTTTTGATAAGGAAGGGCACAAGATTATAGATTGTCCTACCATTGCTTCTAGAGTAAGAGAGGGTAAGAAAGTTTCTTCTACTATTCGAAAGCATGATTCTCCTAATAAGAGGTATTTCTATGCACTCCCAACTAGAGAAGAGAATCCAGATTGTGATGATAATGAGGGTAACTCATGTCATTTCTCTTTTTTAAATGAGTTCCTTCTAAATGGGGGAGTATGATTAGTGAGGGATATAAATAATAGATATGTTTCTTGTGCATGATACTTAGGAGTTTTGTTTTAAATTTGAATTTCACTTAACATATGATATAATATATGATATATAGATTATATATATATATATCTCATCTCTGCTCTTCTCTCTCTCTCTCGGTCTGCTCTTTCCTCTTCCCTGCTTTTTTTTGCTCATTTGCCCTTCCCCTGTGCCGTGTGTCCCCCGCCTTCGTCCCTCGCCTGTTTCTCCTCCTTTTTTTGTTGTTTGTTGTGTTCCGCTCGCTTCTCTGCCCTTTCTGTTTCCTTCGCCTTAGAAATGTATGACATGTTATATGATATGGTCATGAGTTAATAATTGAATATCTATTCTTAGAAGTTTTCAAAGAGTGGAAAGTATCATTCGAGGACAATTGTTATTCAAGTGGGGGAGAATGTAAGATTCCAGAAATGACATAGTAAATTAAAGCCTAAAAATGTTATTCATGATAGTACAAGATCCTAAATAGTTCTATAAGATGTTATTGAGGTAGTTTGTAAGAGCTTATGTGATTTTGAAGTGAAACGTCAAGGGACGACTAAGAAGTTTGATGACTAAGTTACCTATGTGCCTCGTATGTGGTTCTGTGTGTTTATGTTTGATTCACGAGGTTGTTTGTAAGGTACATAAATATGTTTTTATGGTGTATATAGGCAAGACATCACATAATGGGGTGAGTAATTATGAAGTTCTAATAAAATCAAGTTAATGAATGTGTTGACAAACCAAAATATGATACAAGACTATTGCATAAAGTCAATCGCAAACTGAGCCAATAATGTTTACAAAAAAAAACCATACTCACCTATGAGAGTGTAAAACTAATAAAGAGACCAGTCTCTAAGAAAAACTCTAATGGAAGTATCAATATTGATGCACACTTAATACTAATGATGAGATGAGAAACCATGTAATGAGAAAAGATGCCCTCATGTTAGAAGCCAAACTCTATGATTTGTGAGATGAATGTAATAGAAATTTATACGAAGCACCGATAGAATCTCGATTCCTTCTTTCGGGAAGGCAGAGTTTTGCCTAAATATTAGGAGATAAGAGTTTCCATTTAAGCGGGTATGGATCTCCTTATATCTCCTAGACTTTGATCTTAAGTTGCCAACATTGGGTTATAGCATGGTTCATTTTCCTATATATGCTAGCATGTTTTGGTTTAACTTTGGCCAGTGATTCCACATCTTTTCGGTGTGGGGTAGAAATTGTATTTCATCAAATCACATGATCTATATCATTTAAAGTAAAAGTTCAAAAATAAAGAATGAGGCCAACCTCATGTAATGTACACAATGAAATGAATCATACTAAGGGTGTTTTGAATAGGGTCAAAGCGGTGATAACTCATGGTATGACACTAGTCCTCTGGTCTTGCCCAATGAATCGTAAATAGTGCTAAACAACATCCTAAGTTATATAAATGGAATTGAAAATGACATACGTAAGAATGAACTGCAGGGCAAACTTTGTAGTTTGCTAAAGAATGCTCCTAGTTTTGAGGGCCATAGTTGAGCCTCATTGAAGAAGTCCTAATGTTTGTGCCCTGATTCCAAGGTTTCACGGAATATGAATGAAAGATATGTTTAGATTTTATTTTCTAAATGAATTTTTATGTGGTTGTGTGCAATATGAAAGAGTGATTAAACATGTTACTCTCATGCATGAATTTCCTAATCTAATTTGGAAACTCCAACTGACTTTGTTTTCCTTCCATACTCTATCGTTAGGAAGAGATCTTCTTAATAGGCGTGTCCTTTGTGTGTTACCTTGCATACGCCCATATAACTAGCTTTGTACCCTCTGTACGCCTAACCTGCATCACCCAAGCCCTTTTAGCGTTCTGTTTCTTTGTTCCGTTTCCCCTTTTTCCTCTCGTAGGATATGCGTCTATTTTTAAGCTATCCAACGTGTAGGCATTCATCCGGACTTTTTTCAGTTCCCTAATGCTTTCGGAGATGCTTATCTCTTATAATTTGATCTAGATATATGCATGAGCTAGTGGAGATGTTCCTAACACTAGCCGTGTTTCTTTTCTTTTCTTATTTCAACTTTGTATTAGTGGCCCATTTTGGCAACTTTATATTTATGGCATTTAATAACATTTTATTCATTTGAATATCTTATTGTGAGATGGTTGTTTTAAACTGATGTGATATAATGCAAGTGTATGTATACCTCAAAGCAAACAAATGTTTTAAATTTTCCGCTAAAATTAACTTAAATGATGTAATGATTATGTACGTAGGCTTGTCTAGGACCTCCGAGAGGTCATGATCCACTTTTAGCTCGAGGGTATAGACATCGTGTAATGACAAGACCTCTTCCCGAACTATGTTACAAACACAATGTCTAGTGCCAAGGGGTATCCGCGTCGATTTTGCAATCCTTGCTGAACTACCTCCCTGCGCAGTTCACTATTAAGTTGAGGGGTGATGTTTTAAGTTCACCCCACGTCAAACTAAGATTATTGGTAGTTCCTTAAGAGACTTTTGTGTATTTTAAATGTGTTTATGATCATAAAACACTTAGAAAAATTATTCTTCAAAATCAAAACCCAAAATCCCTTAGAAATTCTCTAGAACTCCACTGGAGCCAAACCTCTAAGGAAGGTCTTGGATTAAAGAAATGAGTGGATATTATTCATCAAATTCAATAATTAGCTTCATTGAGTTATGCTTCTTTAACCTTGAAACGTTATTCATCAAGGAGCCCATCTTTCAAATTGTTTTCTAAAAGTTTTCAAAGCTGAATTATAAGACCACAAAATGAGTTAGTGTATCTAGAGACTAACATGTTCCTCAAAAGGTTATAATTTCATAAAATGTTTTATAATATGTTATTGAGGCATTGTGTAAAGTTTGAGGCTTTTTGGATGTTTAACGTCAAGGGACGACCAAGACGTTCGACGACTAGTCACCTATGTCCCATGTGTCAATACATTTTTTATAAATGTATAAAATGATCTTATTAAGTATTAAAATGATTTTAAATTTTGTTTATAGACATTATATGGAGTTTCTTGAAGTGTGGAGGTCAAACGTCCAAGAACGTGCAGGACGTTCGAAAGTTAGCCCTTGAGTCGTCCAAGTGTGTCTTGATGGGGCCTAGTTTGTTTGGACATTTTACGTGTATTTTTTTTGAGTGAAACTGATTTAAGATGTCTAAAACTTGTTAAGTTTTGCTTTACGTTGGAAAAACACGTCTATGACTTCTAAAGGGACGACAAGACGAACCCAAGGCTGTTGAGACACTGCCTTGGCATTGTCATTGACGTGACCAATGCACGCTCTGTGGTTTACTGACTTCCGGTCGATGGAGGAGTGGATGTTCATTTATCATTTGGAATAATTGGACTTTTTACATACTCAAACCCAATCGAGGGACGGCATAGAACGGCCCCTCAGTAGACCAAGGCCTAGAAGATTGGGTCCGTTGATGGTGTCCTCCAACTGCTGCCTTGCACATTGTTTTATTAAGGGGTGTTTGGGAAACTCACCCCACGTCCTAACTGAGTCTATTTTATTTATTTACCTATTTTTAGGTATATTTAAGTGTTTAAACATGTGAATAACACATTCACAATCTATGCTCACGAAATAATCTTTCCCTCCAAAACCAATTCTCTCTAGAAATCTATATTGTTGTTGAAGATCAAGAACAACTTGTAGACTGGATTCTCATTTGTCTTCACCATGATTTTTAGGTTTTCAACAATACAAAGGTATGTTTATCCTTAATCTCTATGTAAAATTTAACTTGGAGAGTTATTCTCAATGTTTTCGAAAAAAGTTTCATGATCAATCTTTCAATCATTAAATCTATCCATGATTTCCATCTCAAAACGTTTTCAATGGTTAAATAATGATGAATTGATTTTAGTGTCTTTTTTAACATGAATTTAATCATATTGCATGATGAGACCATGTTCCTTCCCTAAATCAATTTAGTCCTCGCATGGGCTTTGTGATCATGGCTTGATAATGCTTAAATTGTGATTCTCTTACGTTGAATTGCTTATCCCTACTGTTATTTACGTGAATTTATTATGAATTTATAATGAAGGATCCATGTGGATCAATGTATGGAGATATGAACATGCTCAGCTTAGATTTCCATGATTCACTATAACATTGTGTCTTTAATTATTTAATGTTGAATTCTAATAGGTGGAGATGATTATAGCTACTGTCATGGTTGATATTATGATTGAATTGTAATTATAAATCACGTATGATCAAAGTGAAGAAAAATTGATAAGAGTTCAATTTCCCTTGACATTCTATAAATTGATAATGCCATGAACATAATGTAATCTCAACTTAGGGTCGATGAAGCATGATTTAGTCGGTATTTATATGAATTTAGATACTTCTCTAGTTTGGTTTTAATTGTACGTTATCTACGCTTATCATGGTAATCACAGTAATGATTTTTAGCAAGTGATTTATAATTGTCTACCTTCTAGTATGCGTGTGATGCCTTGTATTATATTATAGTATGATCTTGTACGACTTGTACATGTTTTCCTTTTATTGAGTAAAGTACATAAGCTTCGTCCCTATACATTTCATTATTGCTTAAGAGGGTGTTATTGATCAATGTTGATCAAAGGGTTGTAATTTTAAGTTCTACTCTTCCTCCTTATTTTTCTATATTAATGTAGTTGATAAAGCCTTATATGGCATTGTGTTCTTTGGTCCACTTATGGTGGCGATGTTTACATTGTTATCATTATATATGTTTTGACCGTGGCCTTTAAGGAAAATTGATGAATATATGAATGAGTGGTTATGACCACCTTATATGTAACTTGTCCCTATTATTCTACATTAGTTTTGAGTATATGTTAATATTGTTATGAGCATGTAAATAATTAGTCTAAGATCATGTATAGGTGCTTCCATTAATGAATTTGTAAGGATGGATTACCTCTACCCATGAACCCCTATGTGATACATGAATAGCTAACGTTAGGAGTTTTCAATGTAATGTGAAGATTTTCTTGCCTCCCATGCTAAATGGTTTTGTGTTGTTTATACTTTGTTGTGTATTATTGTATTAAAATTGTGGCTTCCTCAAGATGTATTTGGTGCCATTAATGGTGAATCATGTTAAACCAATGTACCACACTACCACATTTCTTCATGAAATATAGGTCGTGGTCTCTAAATAAAAGGTAGTTCTCATATTCACTAGTGTCTACTACTAAACTTGTTAAGCTTATGTCTATGAAAGTATGATATGTGTTTCCTTACACGGATTATTTGATAAGTGTACTAGTATGAGCAAGGGTATGGGATTTGTCTATGCATTGCACATGTGTGCCTTGATATGATAGTTTCTAGTTTTTGTTTCTATGTCCATTAATATAAATGTATGAACATGTTTGACCTTATGTGTTATGTGAAATGTTTTCTCACATATATGAATACACATACACACATGAATGATAATTTTGTCAATATAGGAGCCTGAATGGTGTAATCAAGTGTATCCTAAACTAGATAGTGCTAATACATATGTTATGTCCATGTCAAAGGATTTCTTACTCATTTAGGTTGTTTGGACTCTCCTCTAATAAGACCTTGAGCTAAGCATATAGAGGGAGACTCTCCTAAGACCATATTCTACTAGATCTACTACATACTTTTAAGGAAGCTTTTAATAAGGGAACTAGAATTACTCCGGCGTGAACTTGACATTAGTGTGTGTCCCTTCTTCAATGATGAAGGACAGTCCTACCTCATCAATCCATGAAGTGGATTAGCATAATTACTTAATAGAAAAAAATAGGGTTTCCATAGTGAATAATCATAATTCCCCATCATGGCATAACTATTCTTGCCATATAGGATCTAGCAAGTGAATTCACTTAGTATGCTAGAATGTGTTAATTTTTTGCCTTTGCTAGGTGAGAACATCTTCCACTAGTGTAAGTCTCTACAACATAAAATTCCATTTTAGCACCCATGGTCTTAGTGTCGGTAGGGGATATTGTTTCCCAATAGTAAAATGGACAATGGAAGTAAATGAATAAGACGCTAGCTAGAATGATGTAAGGGAGGTTACATAGGATAGATGGAAGTAATGAACCCATCTAGACCTTGCACAAGTGGAACCTTAGGAAAGTTCTGATTGTTTTTTCCGTAGATAGTATGATTTGTGATTGTCCTTTATGCAGCAGGGTATTATTTGTCCTCTTTGTTCATGAGAGGTGCATGTAATGAGCTATGTGATGTTGTCTTCTTCTTATATGCACTATGTGAGTCTTAATGACTATATGATAAAGGTCTTGTATTGACATGAATAAAATGGTCTTCACTTACTTATTAATGTATGAATTGTTAAGGCTTGTGGTCTCATGAATGATTTTCCAAGTATAATATGAGGTTATGGGGCATATCCATATGAAAACCTCAAACCTAATCGATGGAGCACAAAAAAACCCGTTGATGGACCAACGCCCAGTCGATTGGGTCCGTCGATGGTGGCATGTTGTCACGACCAACAATACAGCCATGAAAGTGGGAAAGAAGTTGAGAGCAAAGTGAAACAGACTGTAAGTACAGCGTGCGGTTGGAGACAGGGATGCGGGGAAAGGGCTGTATCAGGTGTTAGGTATGGTCTCGGGAGGGAGGGCGGAGGGTGTGGCCCCCTCCGCCAGTTCAATTAACATCCTTGTGTCCGTCACAACCGTTTTAAAAATTAATTTCAATAAGTCTCATCTAAGCCTCTCGTATTATAAATTGCATAATCAGCTTTCAAAAATGAGTCAAAATTTAAAACATTGTTCAAATACGAAGAACTATTTCATAAACATTAAACAAGCGAAAAACATACATTTAAATCATTATATCTTTGCAACATCTAATTGAACCTTCTAAACATTAGAGTGTAGAAACTTGGGACTAATACCATAACATAACAATAAATAAAACGATGATGTAGGGGACATGTGGATATGGTCCTCGTCAAATAGGAATCACCTATCACTTCATCTCAGATCTTAAAACCAATTCATCCATCCATGGTCACTCAAGACTTTCCAATGCCATACCTTTGTAAAAAGGGGGAAAGGAAGGGTTTGGCACCTTATATGAACTTTTTGGAAAGCCACAAAAAAACCATAAAAATGGACTTTAGTTTAATAACACATTTTTTTCCATGCTTTCATTAAACGTCATACCATAATTATAAGAATAACATTTACAACTGAAAACACACTAAGAAATCATTTTATACTTATCACATTTTTAGAAATATTCATGAACTTCCTTCACTTCTAAATGAATTCCTTAAGTGACGTGAAGTTCTATCTCACTTTACACATCTTTTAATATGACGATCCCTCACTTAAAAGCTATCATCAATAACTCCTTAGTGAACAAGAGATACCAATACCTACCATAACACCCCTCTAGGTACCCTTAAATGATCCTCAAGACGATTCATAATGAGGCACAAATACTTACAAGAGATAAAAGCATCAACAAATAGATAATATTATATTGTCCTTCAAAAGTCTATCAAAATACATACTTAAGCAAATCAAGACGATAACGTCCATAATTTACCTCTTCAAGAATATCTATGTAATCTTTAACATTACCTAAAGACTAGACCATGTCTACACAATCAACCAATTTCCCTAACTAGAGTTATTCTTAAGACTTATCTAGGTAAGATAAGAAGTGACCGTTCCTATTCCCCCTTCACACCTTATCTACACAACCCTTAACTACTGTAGATAAGTGCTACTTCATTTAACAGAATTTGATAGCATTTGTCATTAAATTAATTACTTCATCAAGACTCATTCATGACATAAAAGACATTGAATTAATTTTCTTGGAAAGGACGTAGGGATTCTCACTTTCACCTTCAAAGCCTATTTTTCATTGTCTACATAGCGTCATATACCGACACCTAAACTTCATAGAACTTCAATAACCCTATTAGGTATCCCATATGAAGAGAATAGACAATAACCGACATAGACCATGGTAGAAAAATATGGAATCCGGATTTCTAACCTACTCCTATGAGGATGTTCTACTTGCCAATGGTAGAACATGAAAACATCCTATACAGGCACATGGTTAAGGAATATGAACGACATGCTTTGTAATATAGTCTCATGCTTTAACTAAAAGTATTTCTCTTAGCATACTCATTCGTTTCTAGCCTAGTTCTCCCAAGAGTAATTAACATTGAAGCCATTCCAAGGTTTCTCATATCAATTCATAACCCAGATCATATTTACCTATAACGAGGTCCTCTGAGGTCATACTTCCAGGCGACAAGAATCTCATGTTGACTTTTCAAAATATTAATATGATGCCATTCCCCATTAACTTAAGTCCATCATTCCCTTACTTGAAGCATATCATTACAACTTTCGACTTCTACATACTCAACTTTACCTCTAGTTTCAAGGTTTCACATAAAGGACCCTCTAAACATCACTAAATTTCTATTATATCATTCATACATTCAACACTAATAGATTTATCATCCTAAGTGAGACCTCAATTTCATAATTGCAAAAAAAAAAACAAAAATACAAGCATCAATGTAAGGATCACCAGTCTCAAGACAGAACCATATACTTTATCTAACACATACCATCATTAGATAAGCACATATGATAAACCATTATCATCTTAATCATCCAACACCTACATACCATCATCATATAACATTATAGACGATATAGTGGAGTAGAACAACCATAATACCATTGTCTAACCATAGAAGTCACCAGTCATAGTCCTACATGTTTCTAACATATTCGAAAGAAAACACATACGTTCACTTTGCTACATATAGATATATATAGATCATTTTTCCATAATAGCACCATAGAATCATCAATGATACTTCAAGTATGACAATAAGGCCATGATCATCACTTACTGCATAAATAACGCCAACAAGGCCACATCAATTCACGTAGCATCTGCCACATAAGTTGACTCATACTACCATCACACATATTACAGTAAATAATTACACTAACATCAAAAATTAGGGGTAAATACCCCCACATCCATCAATTATCTTAATCCATTTTGGGACTTTCAGGAGAAATCATCATCCGAATCACAATTTCCTTTACACCCATGGCCATAACAACAACTTAATAATTAATAAAAATAGGCATGAAACTAGGTAAATTTTAGTACATATTCAGAAATATAACGCAACTAATATCATTTACTATAATCATTACCTAAATCAAAAGTTTATGTGAGTTGCATAGAGATTCATAAACGAAGTCCATATATTCAATAAGCTTAAATCACTAGGTCTAATATATAATCTATTGAAACTTATAAGATTGAAGATACGAATGGAACCGATTAACCATATCTAGTCATTCATCAAAGCCCATAACCATTTACACATGATTTCTAACAATCTCAATCTTGATCACATAACCCAATTGATGAATTGAGAGATTTGTGATCGTCAGGGTTAATGGAGACGTTCATTTGGGAAATATCAATTACAAAGCATCGGGTATCGTAACGTTTTAAAACCATTTTTCAGAACCCAAGAATTAAGTATAACTTGGACTTTTTCATTCATTCATCTTTTTTTTAATTCTTTGGAAATGCATCTTTGAAATTGGCTCTAAGGTGATCGAAACTTCCCTGAACACTTTAAATACCTTATCGCATAACAAAATGAAAATTTACAGGATACACTCCATATTAAGAACCAGCCTCAGCTCCATCTTCAACCGTTACTCTCCTGGAGGTTTCTTGAAGAACTTTTGGAGGGGAAGTGTGTTTAATTGAAGGTGTTGGGGTTATCTAGAGTTTTGACTTATATACCTCTTAATACCCATAAATCTCAAACAACGTTCAAAGACTTAATTGCGCGGCCTGGTGGTGAATTTAACACTTCATTCCTCAACATAATGAAAAACACAGCAGGAAAACACAAACACCCATCGACCACCACTCGACTGACCGTAGGTCTCGAACCCATGCCCCGTCGATGGGTTCTCTTCGGTTGCACCTGACAACTCCTCACACTAAAGGTGAAGCAGATTCATCGATGATATCTATTTTCGGGACTTTGCCTTGTTACTGGTTGTCGTTTGGGTCAGTCGATTTCCATAGCCTGGCAGTGTTGAGCTCCAAATTGGGGTCCTTCTTTAGGGTGACTTTTGGGTCCTAATTGGATTCGTACCCGGACTTTTCCAATCCAAATATATTTGCATAAAGTTTTAGGATCTAACAAATGAGTTTTGTCAAAAACGAACGCATAAAACTCGATGAAATATGCAGACAATAAAGGTCGTTTCAAGGCAAACATTTCGAATATAATGGAAGTTATTCGACGTTTGACCTCCATATTAGGAAACCTTACACACTGATTGTATAAACTATAATAACTCATATAAGAACCTTATAACCTCATTAATCACACATAAATACATAAAACCACATATGAGGAACATAAATGACTTAGTCATCAATGGTCTTGGTTGTTCTTTAACGTTTGACTTCCAATGAACCTAAACTCTTAGGCACTATCTCAAAACTAAATATGAACCATTTTAGGACCTTATACAATCAGGTGAACAATGTTAGGCTCGATCTTAACTAAAGTCATTTTCAGGGTCTTACAATCTCCCCCAGAGAGACAACATTCGCCCTCAAATAACACTTGCCACTCTTTGAACGCTTCCAAGAATAGAGATTCAACTAGACACTAATGACCATACCATATAACATATATTTAATGAGAAAACATCAATTTCACAACAAAACAAGAAACTATAAGACATTCTATAATTAATCATGTTATGAAACTCACATGCTTCATTCCAAATAACGAAAACTCATGTTATATTATCATACTCATATACATCAGTGCTAACCACATTACAACAATTTTATCCAAGATCATTCAATATTTTTTTTTACTCTCCACAGTGAACTCACTTATAGTGATTTTTCAACTTTTCAAAATCAACTTTTAGGCAGTTCTGATAGAAACATGCTACATACTAGGTAGCATCACATACACCATTTTACTAACATAAGCATGTATTCATAAAATACACATGCATTAGTTAATAAATGCAATATTCACAACCAAACTTCAATCAACCAATGCATATCTAAGGATCACTTTTTGGAACTCATTCCACAAAAGACTTCTATACAAATCAGTTACTAAGACTCTTTGTTTTAGGCTTAAATAAACACTAAAAAAAGTTTATACGTACTTCATCCACCCCTACTCCCTCATTAGGAGAACCCTTTAGAGGTAAAACATAACCCTTATTAAGAGAACCCATCAAAATAACTTAAATCATACTAATACCTTTCTTACCAAGTATTCCATAGAGAGTAACCACTCTCAAAGGTCTTATAACCTAACCACTACATCTGCCTATAGATAACTCACCTTTTCTCTTTAAAATCTAAATCCCATCAAGTCCATTCCTATTATTTTGTGGACTTAAAAACTTCCATTATCTCAAGGACAAACACTCCTTCACGTTTCTTAATCACTATCCTTGTTTCCCCTTCGTCTTTCCAAACTTAACTACCATTTCAAATGTAACTAACAAACTAGTTAAAACACCATCGTCACAACCCGCCTCTAAGAAGTCACATCTCATTTTCTTTCTCCTCACACTAAACACTATATTGTAGACCGTCAAATGACCAACACTAAGGGAAACAAGGACGACACCATATAAAGTTGTTTTGGCACGATTTAGAATGAATTAAGAAGTGAACATTTCCTTGAACCCATAGCCTCCTTATTTTTTATAATGTGTTTGCGGCTTCACATTATCAACCATACTCTCTAGATGTTGTCAATGAGTCAACAAAAACACAATCAGAAGAACCCCCTAACCTTACGCCCTGATACCAAACTTGTCACGACCCACAAGTAAACCCAAGAAGTTACAAAATCCTTGTGTCGTCACACGGCAAGTGAGACTTCAACAAGTCTCATTTAAGCCTCTCGTATCATTCATTGCATAATAAGAACTCTAAAATGAGTAAAAATTTAAAACTTTCTTTACAAAAGAAGAACTCTTTCATAAACATAATACAAGCAGAAGATTTACATTTAAAACATTAAATCATTAGAACAACTACTTCAATTATCTAAATTTTAGAGTATACAATACATAGGACTAATCCCAGACAAGACAATAAAATAAAGACTATGACATAAGAGACATATGGATATTGTACTTGAACCGATGAGTACTCACCAATACTTCATCTTCAAATCCATAGAAACCTATCCATCCTCCATGGCATATCAGAAGTCCAATTTCCCATCCCTCCCCCTTAGTCAAAGTGGAAACGAAGGGGTTGCACATTATATGAACTAAGTATGGAATCCACTGCAAAAAACTATGAAAGGGACTTTAGTTATAATAATGCTTTTTCATTAATTTTTGAGTAAAACATCATAATTTATAAAACAGCACTTAACACTTAGAAACACTAAGAAATCTTGAAGTAATTATCCACATTTTTGGAAAATAATACAGTGAAGTTTCTTATCTTTACTGTACACATCTTTTAATATGTAATTCCCTCACTTTGAGCTATCCTAAGACTCACTTAAATGAATAAGATGACTGCCCATACATCACAACCCTCTCTATCTAGGTAACATTAAATGATCTTACGATACCTTCATAATGAGACACATACACTTACAAGAGATCAAATCATCAACACATAGATAATATTATATTCTCCTTCAAAAGTCTATCAAAAGACTTACTTGAGTAAATCAAGACTATAACGCCCATAATTGACCTCTTAAAGATTATCTATATAATCTTTAAGACTATAGCCTCAATCCTCGATCATGTCCTCTATACATCCACCATGTACTAACTGAGGTCTTCTAAAGACTTATCTATGTTATATAAAAAGTGACCGTTCAGATCCCATCCCTTCACCCTTATCTCGAAAACCCTAACTACTCCCATTAATACTATTGATAACATAATTTCCCTTCCGTTAGTCATCTACATTCATTATTTCATTAACTCCATTTCGTCCATAAAGGACATTCATTTGAATGGTCTTTGACATACATCGGATCTCCTACACGTTCAAGCTATTGTGCCATGTCGAATAGCGTCACATACCCACATCTAATGTCTAGTATTCTCTAACACTATTAGGTATCAATATAATGAGAAATAGAAAAATCCAATATAGACGCTGGTAGAAAATAGGGAATCCGGAGTTCTACTCTCCTCTGAGGGTGTTCTACTTGCCAATGGTAGACTTGAACACATGCCAGTCACGGCACATGGTTAAGATATGAATAGGGAATCTTTGTAATTTATTCTCATACTGTTAACTAAAAGTAGTTCCATCACCATACGCACCTCACGAGTTTCTAGGCCTATAGTTCCTATAGTAATTCACATTATGGTTTCAATAAAGGGTTCCATATAATGTTTTATAACCCAATCACATAACCTAAGCCAGAAGAGGTCCTCTTAGTCCTACGTGTTTCATGGCTACAAGGAAGCTTAATGATGAATATCCTAGGATTATATGATGTCATTCAAGACAAGTAACCTTAAGTCCATCATTCTTGACTTGATGGATACTTACGCCTTTTTCTGACTTCAACTACAAAACTACCACAGGTTCAAGTTTTTCACATAAAGAACCTCTCTGATATCATTTGAGAGTATCCTTTCATTCAATGCCTACAAGCCACATAACATATTAACATTCAGTCGCATCAGTAAGGGACACCAAGTCTTAAGACCAGACACAACATACTTTACTGTCACATATTACATTCATACTAGAAGCACATATAATGACCATAACCTCTTTATGTCATGCTATACACTTCATATCATATCAATATTACCATCATAGACATATATTCAGTACAAGAACCACAATGCTATCCATATACGAGGTTTGCATATGTATCCTCCAAGATCATAGTTAGCTTTCCCTTCCACATAGGACATAGAAATATAACGTAGTATTCTATAATGTGTTAATGTTCTAAACTGTTTCTATTCAAACAAACCTTCCATTGTTGTAATGCTCTACCAAACCAATTTCATATTCGTTCGCACCCATGGTCTTAGTGTCGATTAGTCATATTTTTCCCTAACGTAAAATGAAACAATGGAGTCATGACTATGACTAACTAGCTGCACTTAAGGAATGTTTACTTAGTATATATGGAAGTATGAACCCATCTAGACATTTCACAAGTAGCACCTTAAGAAGTTCTACGAAGGTGTTCTAATGTGTATGATTATGATTATGTATTTGTGCATGGCATGGTAGTATTTCTCTATTTGTCATTAAATTTGCATGGTATGAGTTTATGTGATATCTTCTCGTCTTTTATGCACTATGTTTGTCTTAACGAGTATATGATGAAGGTCTTGTATTGATATGAATGAAGTGGTTTAAACTTACTTGTTGATGTCTAAAGTGTTAAGGCTTGTATAATCAGAAAGGTTACTAAGTATTCTTGAGGGCCATGGGGCTTCACATGTCCATTTGCACAGTAATTTCATTATAGGATTGAGTTATGTCCTCATAGGTTCTTGTACGTAAAATAAGTATCAGTGCGCATAATGACTAGGAGTCCTGGTCATGTTATTAGTAGTCTTTTGGCTTAAATAATGTTTTGTGTTTTGTACTATACGTCTATGATTGTAGTGTTGCTTGTGTAAGATTGTATGTATGGGTTCCCTTTTTCTTTCCCTTAAGGTTATGCATTGCACCACGCGTCACTAGAGGGTTACTTTTAAGATTTTACTGAAAGAAAGGTTACCTTTAAGGTAATGAGCTCACTGTAAATTGACCCTCAATATTGCTTAAATTATATAATATATCTTATGTTAGTTTGGCCTTTGATATGTTTATACAAACTTATTTTAATGATATAATTGCTTTTTGTATAAAGGTTTAATGAAGATTTTTAAAATACAAGGAAGTTATTTATGAAATTGGGTCCATTTTAAATGATGTTTTGCATGTTGCCATACTTAGTGGCTTTCTTGTACTATCTTCATTGTTCTTACTTTTTAAAACAAATTTAAGGGATGGATCTTAAAACGATGAACTGGGATGGTGAGAGTTTTATTAGAATTTCCATCTCAAAGATAGGAATCCTTAAAATTCTAGGAATATCCTAAACTATGTTTTCCTTTAAATTGTAAGATTTTGTACAATATTTATGTTTTATGTTTAGGGTCGTATTTCTTAATGTACTCTAAGTGGTTGAAATCTATACGGGAAACAGACTTGAAGTAGTTTGATATGACATTTTCGTAAATAATTAACGTGATGTTCTAGCATATGATTGCTAAGTTTAACCATTTCTCCGCTAAAATTTTCAAATGAAATTCGATAAATGATAACAATGTTCTTGTATAACACCACAAAGAGGGAAAGTACGCCATGGTACTTCTAGGGGGTACTTGGATGTGGGAAGAATAGTCCAATTTCATGATCTATGCACGGGTTCTAGCATTAATTTTTTTTAAGTATTGTATATTGATTGAATTGTTATAAATTGATGATTTTACCTAATTTAACCTATGAACCCATGTAATTGATTAACCCTAGTTTTTGACAACATTATGGGTTACTTTATATTTATGTAATGTTTAGGAATTTTAGTGTAGTTTTCTATGGGATATCTAACGATGTTAGATTCAATTGATGTATGATATATTGGAATAAGTAGATGTTGAATGAACATATTTTCCATTGCATTATTAGATTTATGATTGAATTGATCTCTTTCATGTCAGTGTAATGTCTTATGATATTGAATATGGATGATTTTAGCATTGAATGAGGTAGTGAGGATTGAGTGGTGGTACAACTGCCTAATTCCCTTTTTTTATGTTAATTATATTTCCAATTATTTTTTTTATAACCATGGTCCCACCTTATGTGGGGTGTTATATGTTTTACTTGCAATTGATGTGCCCTTGTCTGTGTTACATTATAATAAATATCATATCACTGGCCTTGTCTCAACTAATTGAGTATTTTTGATGCTTATGTTGAAGTTGGAATAATGTCTGTCTACATGAATAGGACATGAAGTAAATGTGTTCCTTCTATTTTTTATTTTAAGTGCCCATTTTAGACTATGACACTGGCTTTTAGTGTATTTAGGTTCCGTAGGGATTGATGCTGGTTTTTTTCCTACTTGACTATATGAGTATATGATGGTATTACTAATGATGATATGATAGTGTATAGGATGAATTAAAGAGTACATGGTCATTTCTATGTTCTTCTAGAATGACATGTAATATTTGTTAATGTAATGTATGTTATGTCTTGTCTTTGTTGATTGGTGTCCCTTACATGATGCAAATATGAATGTGTATATGTGGTGTCTTGAATTAGGATGCTAAAACCTTTTAGTCTTGTATGTATGAATTAAATGAGACCTTAAATAATGTTAAGAGGTTCCATTATGTGATACATTGAACATAGTGGTAAGGTTATGAATGTTGAAATCACAAGCTGTAATGGTATCCTTCGAAGTAAAGGAATGATAGACTTATGGTTTTTTGGCTGGAACAACATTATATAAAATCTTATGAAAGTCATGATGAGATTCTTGTCTCAATTGTAAGGTAGCGTAGAGGAACTCTTTTGTAAGGGTACATTGCATTTGGTCATAACTTTATAAGGGAACCCCATTTACTGACATTTCTGTGAATTACTCTAATAGACGAGGCTATAAACTGAGTGATATGGTGGGTAAGTAGTTAATTCTTATGGAATAAAATAGATTAACGAATACAAATAGATTACAAAGACAACAAACACCCTTCATATTCATTAACCATTGTAGCCTCATGGATGTGGTCAAGTTCTCCCATTGGCAAGTAGAACCCTCTAATCGATAGTATGATACGAACTCCCTATTAAACATGCTTTTCTATCATGGTCCTATGTGTTATTACTATTAAATCTATGGAAAACCTACTACTTTAGTCAGCTTGTATGAGTTGAAGGTGGTGTATGTGGTGCTAATCTCACATTGCACAATAGGCTTTAAACTTTGTTTTAGAGTCCTGGTCTTTCCAAGACTATTACTTGAATTGTTTATGTGTGACTCGAGTGCATAAATGAAATCTTTAAATTACTGTACTTAGGTTATAAAGTATGTTATATAAATAAGTATTTATCTAGAGTATCGAGTCCTTCGGGCTTCAATACGCCTTATCACAACTAGCGGGTATCACTAAGCTGTGACAGAGGAATTCTCGATAGCTCATGTTATATGGGTACATCTACGAGGAATATATAGGGGTATGTATATAACCCACCTCTGACAGTTGACTATCAAATTTGAAACTTGCAAAAAGCATCACGATGAAAATATCAAAAACACCTTATGCTAATGTCAAACATGATAGCTCGAATCTAGAGCGCTGGCCATTTTCTTTTAGATGAGAAACAAGTTAACGTACTGATCTTGTCTCTTCCCAATAATTGGGAACATTTGAAGGTTATCTTGACCCATAATTACATCAATTGTGTATTTTGTTTTAGAGGTTAGTTTTGATTGGTTTTTTAGTCGTAATGGTATTAGAATAAATCTAGATTTATTTTGAACGTATTGATTTATATTATCTACAATTTTTCTAAAACCATTAAGACTAAAAAACATATCAAAACCAACGTCTAAAAAACCTACACATATAATTAGTTTCATGTAATCTCTTGATCATATAGGACGTCTGCAATATTGAAGAATGACCACCAGAATTTCACTTTCAAAGTGTATATACCTTTGACTTCAAGACTAGATTTATTTACTACACAGATCCACCTTGGTTTAGATGAACCTTGATTAAAATCCCCAAAAGCCTCTCTCTCTCTTCCGACTTATGTTGTCGATTGAGCCTTCGTCTACAATCCGCATATGATAAGATTAAGTTCGTAAAGAAGTGATGGAAACATATGCAGTACATAGAGATTCAAGTAAAATTTATAAATTTTCTTGGTTCATTTCATTCATGTAAGAACCCGAAAGTAGCCCTAGAAGATATAAAGAACCCTCATTTAATGACCGGCCGTACTTCACCCTTTTATGTCTAGTACAAGCCCTTTAACTATCGTTCATTACATAAGACACTACAAGTAGTGCGGAATTAAAACTTTCAAGTCAATTAAGATAAAAAGGAATTCTTTATAAATACTTAGAAATCTCTAGTCATCAACAAGCCAATTTAAACACTACATATTAAATTGTTGGGGACCGCACCCTTTATATTTGAAAAGAGATACTAATAAATTTTTGACACATAAACGTAACTATAAGATGGGATTATGCCCTCGATTATATGAGGACACACTTTGTCTTGAGAGGAACTTTCCCAAACTTTTCCTTCTAGACTTCATCCTTGCTTCCAACCTTTACTTTAGATAGTATAGAAAAGTATAGGGTTAGAACAAATAATGTACTAAATATGACATTTGCAAAAAAAATGGAAACACGACATTTTAGTAAAATAACATTTAATCCAAATAAAGTAAAACGTTCAAGAATTTAAAAGCAGAACACCATAAGAACCATCAATTAACACTTAGAGAAGAATTTCCATAATTTTGAACTAAAGAGAACACTTTACAGTTACTTAGAACATATAACAATAAGCTCATATTGACATTACAGTGAACCATTCATAACATTACAGTGAATTCATCCTATTTTAAGGAGTGAACTTCTAAATCTAAGTAAATTGTAAGTGAACTCATTTCCTAGGAGTTTCCCTAAGTAAGGATTATCGTAAGACTCACCAAGGTAAGACATATTGTAAGTACGCATATGCCTCCTTCAATACAGATCAAAGTGATTCTCAAAACTACTCCTTTTTTGCTATACACACCTCGGGAAAACAAGCCTCAACTCATTGACAAGACTCTAGAAGAACGCCTAAAACCACCCAAGTTTTCCCTTTTTGAATGCCTACTTAGTGAAATAAATATATTAAATCCCATTCCACAACCTACCCTAAGTATCACACTCTTTTAGAAGGTTTTTCACCAAATATTCCCTTTCGGAAAGGCATTCTTAGTGCGATGGATAGATAGCGTCCCATACCACCACCTACCCTAAGTAGTACGCACTTTTAGAAGACGTAGTTCATTGTAAAATAATAAGACGCCCCAAGACTCCCCTTTCGGATTGCCTACCTAGTGTAATGGATAAATACCATCCCGTTCCACTATCTACCCTAAGTAAAACACTGCTTTAGAAGACTTAGCACATTCTTTTGTTTTTTGTGGGAGTTCCTTAAACTGCCTAGAACCTGAGAGCTAGAACATAGAACCCTATATTAACCCCTATAACGATAAGGGATCCTCACTTTTGCCTCGAATGAGGTCATTCTCTTATCTTTTTACATGGCGTTTTCCAATAGCTACAACCTATGCAGGCGCAATATTTAATTAAAGGAATAAGGATGCTACTATGTAACTCCCATTCTCCTACTAACGAGGATTACTCATCTCAAGTTTGGAGGGTCTTTACTATTTTACTGACCACAACATCTCTACTCACGTAGTGTAACCACATCTTCTTCATACCCTCTCGGTACTACGCATGACATCCCACTGTTTCCAAACATTATAAACTATAGGTTAAGGATAACTAGTGAACACCACATCTAAACTCACCAATGACATTCATTCTCTAACCTATTCTAGAGAGCTCATAGATGTAGTGGAGTGTCTACTAAACACTTAATTGCAACTTACAAAGTGTGTTAACCCCAAAACTCTCCTTAAGGACTTAACTTAGCTTCAGTCATTCATTCAAGTGTGAGTATGTCTATACATGTGAGCACACCTTGCACATAAGCTTCATTTCATTTACATTTATTTTCTCTAAATGCTTAGACCTTTATTCATCACATAACTCATTTTACATTCTTCACATAATCATATAAGTTTTCATGGATAATCCTTAACATACTTCTCATAACAAGCTTCATAAAAAAACTAATAAGAATAAGTTCAGTCAAGCATACACTCAATTCTACTTCACATAATCACTTCATGAGGTACATTTTACAAGAATGACATATTTATCATCTTGCTTCATATAAAAAGCCTTCATAGCCTCATTCACAATAAATTAGTAAATTCACATTCATACAATCCAAGTAAACACCGCCACAAATAAGATGGACCATACCACTCAAAAGCATTTTATAACTAAAGCTTAATAGACATAATAAAATTAACTTTTAATCCAAGATTCCATAAACTAATATCATTTAATCCAAGATTCCATAAACTATATCATTTTATTAATTAATTTATCATGAATTAGCCCTATGGTAAGTAGCTAAACATTAATAACAACATAAGTAAACCAAAGTTCAAAGATTACAAAACTAAGATCATTTAACTAATTTCTTAATCCTACATTACATGAAAATTTTTAAAATTATTTCATTGAATTTATATTCTTAAACTCATCAACTAACATTAGAAACAACATTATTAAGTCATTCAAAACATTTTCGTGCATAACTCATATTATGATTTGAAGAAAGAAGAAACTAGGGTTGAAAACTCTTTTGAAATCATTTAGAAAGGGGCTCCTTGAGTGGAAGAGAATTAAAGTACGGATACAATACTTCATATTGAATAAATAACAATGCTTTTTGATGAACAAACAACCACAAACATCCCTCCTAGCACTTCTTGACGGGTTTTGCATTTTAGGAAGAGGGGTCTTAAATGAGGTTTTAGGATTTAGAACAATTAAATATATCTAATAAACCCTAAAATAAACTTCCTAGGGTCATAAAATACTTGGGGTGAATTTACCAAACAATGCAACGCTAGGCAGATTTTTCAATGCTTTTGGGCCAGTCTCCACTAATGGACTGTTTATCAATGGACTAACCGTAGGTGGGGCCTCGTTGGTTAATACATATATCCATTTGGAGCCTCTACAACTAAACCCTCATGAACAATCGATGCCCATGGTCGATGGACCGTTTGTTGATCAACGGACCATTCCTTGGGTTGTTGTTTGGTCTCCATTTTGGCAGTTTGTTGCAAAAAGTTGGGGTCCTCTTCTAGGCCCCCTCGTGGTTCCTACATGGAGTTGTACCCAAACATTAAATCCTTAAAATAATTTTTCAAGGTATTAGTAAAATCTTTCATCAATATTTATTAAACAGACATGTAAAACTCACTCAAATACATCAATACACCCAAGCGCTATCTAAGTCACACCTTCCAATCGTCCTTGATGTTCTTGGATGTTTCACCTCCAAACATAACTAATATTAACACACTGCTTAAGAATATAAAAGAAACTTATTTTTAACTTCAAACTAACTAAAGAAACAATCACGAGGCTCCAGTTGACCTTAGTTCATTTTGGGGCCTTACAATTCAAAAGCTAAATCCACACGATTTGGCAATTATATCACTTCATTTCTCTCTTGTATCTCTTATTGAAAAAGAATTTTTCTTTCTTGTAATTTGGATTTTTCTATTTCTAAGAGGTACTTTCTTGAGTCTTATTGTCTTTTCCATTTCTTTTGAAATTTTGCTAATACATGAAGTTTGAAGATTTTGTCCCACTTCAATCTTTTGTAAAGGCATTAAAAGTAGCTTTAGTACCAATAATGCACTCATTTAAAGTTAAATATGGCGTTCAACATCTGAAAAATATTGATGTTATTATTATGGGTCAAGTTAATATTCAAATGTTCCCAATTATTGGAAAGAGACAGAATCAATTCCTGAACCTGTTGCTCATCGAAAAGGAAATGGCCAATGCTCTTGTGTATAATTTTAAACATCACCCTAAATTGTTGTATGATATATTTATAATGATATTTTTTGTAAATGTAAAATTGTGATAATCAACTACCGAAAACGGATTATAGACGTACCGCACTACATTCCTTTCTGATGTACCCACATATAATAGGCAGTACAGAATTCTTCACTTTCAAGTATGAGTTCATCAACTATAGAACTAACTATAATTCCACATGCAATAAGAGTTACCCTTTATCAAAGCTTTGTAAACTTTAAGAGCCCTTTTGTGTTGTGCAATATTACCGTCTTCTGGTTTATTTGAAGCATGATGTATGCCTTCCAAAACATTTTTCTTTTGCAGTACATACAATATTTTACTACTCCAAATGTCGTAATTATCTCCATTATGTTTCTCATCCTTGTTTAAGTCTACAATGATATTTTTTATACCATATTTGTATTGAGATATAGTCAGTAAAGAATTTATTTTTAACAACAGTACATGTGGAATACACATTAAAGCAAATGAATTATCATAAAGAATTTATATTTAAATGTATAGCCTATTATCATCTACGAAATAAATATTTAACAAAAATTTGAAAATAACTTTTTAATGTGTACAATAATATATTTTTTACTATGATCACATAGATTCTAATGTATAATGATTAAACAACATATGACATTGTGCAATAAAATAATAATCCACTTATAAATAACAAACGAGGACAAAAGTTAAATATTCATATTAAAGTTTAATCAAAGATGTTCACTACATAGTTTGCATAGAATAAACAACAACAGTCAGTAATAAAAAAAGTTTATGTTGTGAAATTTTACCCAATAAACCCCAATTTTTAATGTATACACCCATAATTCTTCATTATACAAAGTTTCGATACTAGTCTCATTAAGCTCATTCTTTAAGTATTCTAGCATGAAATGATATAAAATATTTTATCCTTCCCTCTTTGTACCTTGAATGTTACATTCATTAAACTATTCAAATTTCATGACAAAGGTTCTTAGAAAGTCTATTAACGAGTTAAGTGTCTCTATCTTTTAATACACAAAATGTCTTTGATCTTTTTCTCTTTTTCTTCGGATGGTACATTCATTCCTTAACATATTACTTGTCTCATTTGGAACATGTCATTCATCGGGTTCCTTTTATACCTTTTCCTTTTGCTAGATTTTGAGAAATTCAACTTGATGTAATTTTACCGTGTTATCGTTCAGCCATTTCTAAAATGAGAATGAAGAATAAATATGGTTAATACCGCTTAATGAGACAACATATGTAAGAATTTCTCATAACAGACAAGAAACTAATTAAGGAACATAAGGACTAAACGAATAAAAAAGATTAAGTTCCTAAAAGGACACATATTCTTTTTTTCAAAAGAATATTCCTAAATAGGACACAAATATAATCCGAAAAATAAAAAATTTGTAAAAATCATTTTTTTTCCGCCCAAATTAAAAATTCATATATCATTTGTTTTAAATTTTCTTTTGTATAATAACATAGTTTTTCAAATTTACTAACAAGTAGATCATATTGAATCATGTTATGATTCTAAAAATTGTAAACCCAATTCACATATCTCTATAGACAGAAGCTTTTTTTTTTTCGGAAAACACTTAAAACAACCAACTTTCAAATATTCATATCTCACTCGTATTAAATTTGTTTTTAATTATAATATATTTTCAGAAAGCTACAAACGAGTAGATCATGAAAAAATATGATTCGACCAACTATTTTATACCCAATTTTCTTATTGCTACAAAGAAGTGTTTTTATTTATTTTTTTTTGTAGAATTTCTTACATAGTAGGACAAGGAATCCGACATACGTAATGAGTAATAATCAAAGAGTTGATGTAATAAAATAAAACTGACACTGTCACGACCCAAACGAGCCGCGACTGCACCCACATTTACCCTCTATTGGCGAACAACCACTCAACTTATCATTTCAATTGAATATCAACATAAAACAATGCGGAAGACTTAACTCATAATAAAGACAATTCAATAACTTCTAAAATTCAACATCTATTAATTTTCCCCAAAAGCTTGAAGTCATCACCACAAGAACATCTCAAATCCAATTTACGACACTAAGAGTATTCTAGAAGCTAAAACAAATAAAAGCTAGTCTAGCCGAAACTTCGGCATCAAACAATGATAAGGAATCCATTCCAAGCTAGAAGTCCATTAGCTTCACCTAGAATATCCCGTGTACGTAAGACTGGCTTTAACACTGTTGAGTCGAAGATGACGGCCCGTTTGGCTGCACTCCACAAATAAACAAAAGGAAAACATAAAGTAAGGGGTCATACAACACCAGTACTGATTGAGTGTATCATCGGCGCCAACTCAAAAATAGAAACAGTAATATAGAATCAGTAAGCATCCTAAAATCAACTATATCCTTAGCAGCAGCATTTATACAAGTACCCCATAATCCTTGGTTACAACACCAAGCACATCATTGGGACTCACGCCCCTCATCTCACTTGTTTTTTGGGAACATTTTCTTTAGATTGATATATT
Organism: Solanum habrochaites; assembly: GCA_027704765.1. Taxonomy (NCBI): domain Eukaryota; kingdom Viridiplantae; phylum Streptophyta; class Magnoliopsida; order Solanales; family Solanaceae; genus Solanum; species Solanum habrochaites. The sequence continues at coordinate 37,262,084 of JAKWJA010002499.1, read as the reverse complement.
ATATCTTTCAGATTCTTATATTATTTACCTCTCGTGTCGGTACGTGACACTTTACGCCCTCCTCATTCTATCCTGGTGTCGGAAGTGACACTCTCCGATCCTCATCTTCTATCCTGGTTTCGATGTGACACTCCTATCCTCATATTCTATCCTGTAACCGGAACGTGGCATCCGATCATATACTAGCCTCATCCTGGTGGCCAGAACGTGACACTGCATCCGATCCTCATATTCTATCCTGGTGTCGGTGGACGTGACACTCACCCCGATCCTCATATTCTAAATCCTGGTACGGAACGGGCACCCGATCCATATACTATCCTAGTGTCCGGAACGTGACAACTAACTCCATCCTCATATTCTATCCTGGTGTCGGAAGTGACAACCACACCAAACCCCCGATCCTCATATTCTATCCTGGTGTCGGAACATAACACTTGCTTGCTCCCGATCCTCATATTCTAAGCTGGTTTACCGCTGTAACGTTTCCCCCGATCCCTAATCTCACTACTTTCGTTCATTAAGCCTTCTTTTATACCAAGCATCGTCATTAACAAATTAGTTAGGTTTCTTCAAGATTTAAGATTCAATAGCCTTTATCATCTTATTATCACAATCATGTAATATATATATAAGGAAAAAATCACATCATGCACACGTCAATTACGCATATAGAAGACTTAATAATACTACTCACACATATCATTCGCTATTGAGAGTTTACTACAATAGTGTAAAAACCATAACCTACCTCCCACCGAAGATTAGTGACAAGCCAAGCAATTTCCAGTTTCCCCAAGCTTTGTTTCTCCTCGTTTCTCCTCTTCTTTCTTTCTCTTTCGACTTTTCTCTCCCCTTTTTCTTTCTGTGTTTCTTATTCAACCCTCCTTTCTTTTACCCTAATTATGTATGTATTAGGAATGAAAGATGAAATAATAACCCACTAATAACTTAAGGTTACCTCTTTTAACCCCCAGTAATTAGACTTATTAACATTAACCCTCTAACTTTAAATTAAGCAGGAATAATGTCAAAAACGTCCCTTAAACGTGTAAAGAATCCGACCCGAACTGGTATTGCTTAGCCCCCGTGAGGCGTCGCGCTGCGACGGTCCGTCCTGCTGTCCGTCCCAAGGTCCCAGAGACTTTTTTTTAGTGGATGGCCTGTGAGGGCCGTCGAGCCCTGCGACGGTCCCGTCCTGCCATCCGTACGACGTTCAGCAAGAGATCCTTCTTTTTCAGTACCCAATTTCAGATTTTCCTAAGTGTTTTGAAACGACACCCTCCACGAAGGTCCGTCGGGCCCTGACGGTCCGTCGTGCCTCCGTCACTCTGCCATTTTTCCAGAATAAAATCTTTTGCTCAAAACGCTAAACAGGTCTTTACAATAGATACCAATTTACCCATCGTTCGTACCCCGAACGCTTCACAAAGGAAAACAAGGGCGAAAAGGAATACCTGAATCTGTAAACAGATGTGGGTATCTTTCTCTTTCTCGCATATCTCCCTCATCTCCAAGTGGCGTCTCAACCGTCGATTCTTCCAAAATTAGCACCTTATGATGCCAAACCCTCTCTTGACCTCACTTGCCGAACTTTCTATCTAAAAATCTCAACACGGCTCCTCCTCACATAAGACAAGTTCTCATCAAGCAAACTGAATCCTCCCGACGGATAATGTTAATTCCATCCCCATGTATCATCTTTTCACATCGACAACATAAACCGGATGTACTCCGGACAGCCCTGGAGGCACGGCTCACTCATAAGCCACCTCCCCTACGCGTTTAAGTACTTCAAAGGGACAATGTACCTGGGGCTTAGCTTGCCTCTTTACCTAAACCAACCGCATCACCCCTTTCTTGATGAAACTTTTCAACAAGACTTGTCACACCTCCATAACTCAAGAAGTCTTCTAACCTTTTCGATCTGCTATTCTCTTTGTCTACTTTGGCCGTTTTTTTTTTTTATTTTCTAAAGAAGTTTTCTTGAATGGACTTCACTTTCCCTCCCTCGAATCTCTCAAAAGATTCAGTAACCCCAAGGTCTAACTCGAATTGTCATCAAACCACCAATGGGAGACCGACAGACATCGCCTACCATAACAGGCTTCAAATGGAGGGCGCCCTATCAATGCTTGAGTGTAGCCATTATTGTATGAAAACTCCCTAAGGGAAGAAGTATCCCCAATGGCCACCGACTTCTATCACACTCACGAAGCCTATCCTCCAACACACTTGAATCGTTCGGCGCTCCGTACTGACCATGCACGGTCTGGGATGGAACGCGGTAACTAAGGTCCAACCTAGTCCCATTCTGCATGCACACCTTGGTGTTTGTTTTTCCAAAACTTAAAGTAAACTGCGTACCTCTATTCTGATAGGATGGATAGTGGGAACTCCATGGCAATCGAACAACTCTGAGATGTAAAGTTTGGCCTAACTTCTCTGCCTTGTAAGTCCCTTACCGAATGAAATGAGCAGGTACTTAGTTACCTAATCAACAATTACCCAATAGGTCTACTTTGCAATGTCTTTGGAAGACCACCACGACTTCCATTGCGATTCTCTCCCATTTCCTTCGGAATGGGCATTCTCTGAAGGTTCCCTCCGGCCTCTGGTGTTCAAACTTTACTTGTTGACATTTTGGACAGGTTTTGGAAATAAATCCACATCTCACGCTTGCAATTCTTCTCCACCAAAAGTGTTGCTTTAGTCAACGGTACATCTGGGTTGCACCCGGATGTATCGAATACCTTGAAGTATGTATCCTCTGTCAGAATAGTGTTGATCAATCATCAAACGCGAGGTACACATCACCCTTCCATTGATCCTCAAAACACTTCCTCATCGAGTTTTCGCTTCTTTAGCCTCTCCTTGCCACACTTTATCTCCGGATCCGGATTAAATTTTCATCATTAAACTCTTACTTCGCCTTAATCTTACAAGGAAGGAGATCTTGCCTTCCACACAAGGCTAAAAATCCCTCCCTTCTCATTTGTACTTCTAATCTCTAAGGTACGGTCGTATAGCTAGAAATCTGAACTTCTCAGCCATGGCGCCATAGAATCTTGACAGTGAGCTCGACCCTCCCATGCTTTCCGTCCCTTTCCCGCCTGTTCTACTTAAAGCATCCGCTACAACATCTCGCCTTCCCCGGATGGAAACAAATCGTGAGTCGTAGTCCTTCATTAGTTCATCGCATCTCCTCTGTCTAAATCAAATCTCTCTGAGTGAAGACATACTTTAGCTATACGATGATCCGTTTAGACCTCACACTTAACCCCATATAAATAGTGTCCTCCATTGCTTTAGTGCAAACACTACCGCGCCATTCCAAATTCAAGGAGTTGGATAGTTTACGTTTCATGCATGTTTTAATTGTCTTGAAGCATAAAGTTCAATTCACATTCTTCTTGTTTGTTTGCATTAGCACTGCAGGGCCCCAAACTCCAAATAAGTATGCATCAGAAGATGGGTGTCAATACAGACCAGTGAAATCTTGCCTTTCCACTGGCCAGGTGCGAAATTGGATGCAGTAGTCAACTAGTCCTTGAGCTTCTTGAAAGCTTTTCCCTTCACACTCATCCGACCATACAAATGAACATTTTGCTTAGTCAGTGTCGTCATTTTGGAATCAATAGCAGAGAATCCCCTTGTACAAATCGGTGTTATAGCTTAGCTAAAAACCCGATACAAAGCCCTTATTTCTGACACATTAGTAGGGTCCGTAGTACCCAATTCTTCACTACACTTTCGATCTCTTAAGGGATCCACCATTACTCATCCTTAGAACCTTACGTGCCCTAAGAAGACACTGCATTTAGCCAAAACTCACACTTAGAAACTTGGCATAAGCTTTTTGCTAGCTTTTTTCTCCCTCACCATTTCCAATACAGGCTCAATGCTCCTCATGTTTTCCTTCTGACTCTTGGTAGTATATCAGTATATCATCATACATACATCAACTAAGAGATCTAAATCATGGCTTAAAAATCCCATCATCAAACTCATGAACGCGCAGGGGCATTCGTAAGACCAACAGACATCGACTTACAATTCGTAATGCCCATACGTGGTTCGAAAAAGCAGTCTTTGGCACATTCCGTGTGCTCGTATTTTTCATTGGATATAACCGTTTATCTCACGTCATCTGTAATGAGAAAAGAACACCAGTCACCTTGTAACTGATCGAAACAGTCATCAATTGCGAAGGAAGAGGATACTTGTTCTTATGATCACCTTGTTCAACCTGCCGGTAGTCTATGCACATCCAAAACTCCCCATCTTGCTTCTTTACAAACGAAAACCGAGCACGTTCCATAGTTATGTGCAACTTGGTCTATCTAAAGCCTTTACCTCAACAATTCTGTGAAGTTGGTCTTTATTCTCTTGAGACTACTTACTGGCAGACCACTGGCTTGGTTAACTCCTGCGGGTCCATCTATATGTGGGGTTAGAGATGGGTTGGCTGGTGTCCCTCGGGTTCGAGATGCATCATGTAAGTCAGAGTTATCCCTATCTGGTGTGGCATAGCCTGAGATCTGCATGAATACATCCAGAACTCACGGGACCACCGAAACCGACTCAATCGCAGGTACTTGGAGTGTCATCCTTGAGATGTGTGCCAATGACAGCTAAAACCCTTTACTAACCATTTTCTTAGTCGAAGCGAAGAAGTGAATTATACGCACCGATTGGGAGTGTAGTCACCCTCCCACACTAATGGATCTTGTCCCTACGGCTTGGGCTAACGTCAACCTGCGGTGTTAGCATTAAATCCAAGATGCGCGAATTGCGAGAAGGAGCCAGTCATACCCACAGAATTATAAATTAGAATCAAAACAACCATCTGTAAGATAGACGAAGTATCTACCTACGTGTTCTCCCCACCAAGTTTCACCAAAACAAGACCTATATACCTTTTCAACTACCAAGACCACCCACCCGGAGTAGAAACCGAATAGGCGCGTACAAGTAATTCGACAATGGTAAATTTAGAACCATTACGCAATGAGGAAGATACATAGAAAATGTGGATCCAGGAGCAAACAATCAGAATGCCCATGCAATCACAAAACCAAAGATTACCCGTGATGACAGCATCAGATGTCTCCGCCTCCGATCTATCTCCGCCGGGAAAGCCCTAAACCATGGGTCCTTTCGTTTTTGCTGGTCCGTTGCCTCCTTTACCTGATGTTGTGATGTAGTGTCTCCAGTTTTCCCATCACCGTCCGGCCATATTTTGGGTGACCGACCATTACCGACCATACTGAGTCGACCACCTCGGTCCTCCGGAATAACGTCCTTCTGCCATGACCGACTCTCTACCTCTAAGCTAACTTTGGTGGTCCTATCACTCTGTTTGTGGACAATACCTCTGGATATTCCCAGGTCTCCCCACCCATAACACTCTCTTAGATGCACGCATAGGTTCTCTCAGAGAAATGTTGACCGGTCTTGAGGTGGATCCGCTACAGTCTGTAGTTAAGAATGAATGGGTTCGCGAGACGAGTAACCTCCGGAACCCTGTCCTGCTAGAGTAGACCATTAAACTCACCTCCCTTTCGAAACCTCTTTGATGTCGACGCTGTGGTGAATTCATCGGCTTCACTCCTTCTCACCTTCTACTATGAATCTATCTACCACTTCTTGGAAGGATTTGTGCCATACCCGCTACCTGTAGGCTGAAATTCGCAACTCGATCTCAAACCCTTCACCAATACGGCATCCGGCTCTTGTGACTGAAACACATAGTTTGGTGGCCATATCTGGGATATTGCACGAAATTTAGCCTCATATGCATTACCGACATCCTACCTTTTGTTCTCTAGGCTGCAAAACTATCCCTTTTCCTATCCCTCAACAGTACGGGGGATATACTCTTTCATAAACAAACTAGAGAATAGGGCCCCAGTCATAGTGGTGCGTGTCTGTGGTTGACAATCAACATGTGACCGCCACTACCACATTTTGGTCGTCCCTCCCGTTGGAACTGGTAACGTCCCGAACTCACCACCAAACCGTTCTAACTATACACCCATCTGTGTAGTGCTCATGACAGTCAACCAGAAAATCGTAAGCATCCCCGATTCTTCACCCTTGAAGACGGGAGGTTTCATTGTCAAGGCCCAACTTACTAAAAAGTTCATGTCTGATATTCGTCATTTATAAGGGGCTCCAGTAGTCAGACGTGGAACGTGCCTATTTTCCAGTCGGCATCCATGACGAGGAGCCATAGTGGCCTGCATGTTTTTACTCTTGAAACCGGAGGTGTTGGTGCAGAAAACACTGGTGGTGCCCGAAATGCCCCTGATCAACACAACCCACTAAGATAAGCTAGAAACCTGATTGTCATGCTCTAGGGTAGGTTTGGGGTGGCATTTCCTCGCCGTACTGTCATGCCTCCCCTCCTCCCCTTCTCTTACTACTCCTAGTCGGTGGAGGAGTGTCACCGCCCTAGCACCGATATGGCTAGTGCCCGTCCTCTCCTCGAGTTGACGTCTCACACGACCTCTCCGCGACCTTCTTTGCCACTGTTGAACGTCTGCTACAGCCCCAGTGGCGGCTCAGATGCATCTTTGTCTTTGTCTGGGTTGATGTTGGCGTAGTCGTTGCTCAGTTCTAACCAGCTGCGAAATAGAGTGAAGATGGTAATATGATCCGAATTTGTAATACCTATATACCAATTGGATCCAAGTAATAGCACGAAGAAGGAAAGAAAGACTGGTAATTTTCCTAAAGTCTATAGCCTCTCAGAGAAAAGTAACGCTTCCCCCTACCCTCTTTAAGACCCACTAGAGCCCTGTTCTTGTGTGATGGACCAACTACCTAATGCTCTGATACCAAGTTGTTCATGGACCTCAAATTTACCGAGGCCCGCGACTGGCACCGGCTCGCCATCATTTAACCTCCTATGTGAGCGAACCACCAATCTCACCTTATCCATTCATTTTAATATCACATACAAACAATGTATGCGGCAAGACCTTAACTCATAAATACAAGGACATTCAATAACTTCAAAAATTTCAACATCTATTAATTCCCCAAAATCTTGGGGGAGTCATACCACCACAAGAACATCTAAAATCAATTTACTAAACTAAGAGTATTCTAAGAAGCTAAAACACACCAACTAAAAGCTATTCTATGCTCTAGACTTCAAGGTGCATCAAGACATTAGGAAGGAGATCCAGTCCAGCTAGAAGCATTAGCTTCACCCTGAAGATCCGGTTTTTACGACGATTGCTTCTTTGAAAACTACTGTTGAGTTCGAAGATGACGGCACGTTGCTGTCAAGACTCCACAGAATAAGACAAAAGGACAACATAAAAGTAGGGGGGTCCGTACAACCACAATTACTGGTATGTTATCAATCCGGCCAACTCAAAATAGAAAATCAGTTAATAATCAAGTTAACATCATAACTCACTCATATCCTTATCTGCAGCATTTTACAATTACCATAACTTGGTTACAACACCAATCACATCAATGAGTGACTCACGCCTCCCATCATACTCGTTTGGTGAACATGTTCTTTAGACATTGAGTATATTAGTTAGCTTTTCAAGATTCATTATATATTTACTCTCGTGTCGGTACGTGACACTCGCTCTCTCATTCTATCCTGGTGTCGGAACGTGAACAACTCCGATCCTTCATATTCTATTTCTATCCTGTTGTCGGACGGGACACTCCTCCGATCCTCATCTTCTATCCTGGTACCTGCTCGGAACGTTGCACCCGATCCATTACTATACTGGGTGTCGAACGTGACACTCCGATCCTCATATTCTATCCCTGGTGTCGGAACGTGACACTCCGATCCTCTATATTCTATCCCTGGTACCCGAACGTGGCAACCCGATCCATAGCTATCCTGGGGTCGGAACGTGACCTTCCGATCCTTATATTCGATCCTTGTGTCCGGAATCGTGAACCACTGCTCCATCCTCATATTCTATCCTTGCTGTCGGATACGGACACTCCGAGCCTCATATTCTATCTGGTCACCTCTTTCTGGTTGGAAACGTGGCACCCGAATCCCCTAAGTCTCATTACTTTCGTTCATTTCAGCCTGCTTTTATACCAGGCAAAGTCGTCATTACACAAAGTAGATTAGGGGGTTCTTCAAGATTTAAGATTCCATAGCTTTATTATATAGCATGCTTATTTATCACAATCAATTATTATATATAAGATCGACATCAGGGCATTCTCGACGCAATTAATCTATATAAGACTTAATATACTACTCAACATCATATCATCGCTATTAGAGTTTTTAACTAAGTACTAAGAATAGTGTAAAAACCAATAACTACCTACAACCTGAAGATTAGTGATCAAGCAAGCAATTTCCCAAGCCTTTTTTTCCTCCTCGTTTCTCCTCTTTTCTCGTTCGACTTTCTCCGCCTCCCTTTTTCTTTTCTGTTTTTCTTATTCACACAAAACCCTCTTTTCTTTTACCCTAATTATTATGTTATTAAGAATGAAAGAATGGAATAATAACCCACTAATTAACTTAAGGTTACCTTCTTTTAACCTCAATAAGTAGACTTTATGAACATTAACCCTCATAACTTTTGTTTATAATTAAAGCAGAGGAATAGTCAAAACTCGCCTAAAAGCTTTAAAGAAATCCGACTCCACAACTGGGAATTGCGTTCCCGTGACACTGGGCCCGTCGCGGCCTGGCGACGGTCCTGGTCCTGCTGTGCCGTTGTGGCACAAGTCCATAGACTTTGTTTTTAAGTAGATTGGCCTGTGACTGGCCGTCGAGCCTCGCGACTGTCCCGTCTGCCATTTCCGTCGACGATGTTCATAGAGTCGATTTTCAATCCCCAATTTCAGATTCTAAGTGTTTTGAAACGAACCCTCCACGACGGTCTGTCGTGGCCTCCCGTCAACTCTCTGCCAGTTTTCCATAATAACTCTGTTGCTCAGTGAACGAGCTAGGAACGGTCCGTGTTACCTCATCTTAAAAAAAATTTATTTTCACTTAATTTTCAACCAGAAATAGTGAGGTAAACATAACATTTTTGAAAGTTTTCATTATCACCATCTGATTGACATTTTAAAATAAAACAACAACGATATCTGTACCTGGAGTGTTTTTTGTTGTAACTTTGCATTGAATTTTTTTTGTGATTTTAATTGATGAACGAATCTCTCTAGTCACCTTGTCTGAAGGAAACAAAGATTGGTTTTTATTACAAACTCATTATTCTCCTTTAGTGATGGTGATGTGTGTTAATAACCTACTTTCTCTAGTTCTTTAACTGATCACTCACTTGTTTTTGTTCTGGCTCCATTTCTCTAGGTTTTACTCTCCTATCATTTCATTTCAGGACCTTAAAGTTATCTCCAACTAAGGAGGTCCTTTAACGGGGATTATCAAAATTAAGTGTATACTAGGTTCTTTTCTCTTTAAAAGAATTGATTGCAGATAGTTTTTTAGTTATTTTATTAATTAAAAGGTTATAGAAAAAACTGAGTGGTTGGGTCCCGTTCTATTTTGGAGTGACACCATGCCTGCCAAAACTGACATCTCTCCACTTTCGCCCCACTATGTACAGGGATTCAGACAAACACAGACATCAATCAAACGCTCAATTCATAATACGACAAATTAGTCCATGGCGACCAGGTGAGCATGAAGTGTTCGTACTTTTATGGTTTTACAAGCACTATATAGGAATCCAATCACATGTGAAAAGAATTCACTACTATTTTAAAGGCATTATTACTAAAAACCCCAAACGGAATTTACTACTCAGTAGGTAGTTATTGGTTCTCTCAACCTCTTAATGAGGTTAACTAGAGTTCATGTTTAAATTTCTATACAAAATTACACTCGAGTGTAATAGTTGTCTTTTGTATAAAAGTTGAATTATTCATTTTAATAATCTTTTCATTCTACTTGAATATATTTGTTCGATATCAAGCGTGGCAACTGTGCTTTCCGCAGACATGTTAATTGGCATTGTTGACCTCATCATTGGGGTTTTATATGGGACAGTCCAAAGTTTAGTATTGCATTACCGTGTTGAATCCATCATAGATAATAATAAAGTTCAAAAGGTATTTCATTGCACTAGATTACTAGGGATCCTACCTATAAAAACTTAGTACTAGAGAGGACTGTGAATCCTACGTATGCATACTTCGTATAGGGAGGATTATGGACTATACCTTTGTATTGAACTAGATTACTCAAGAAAGGATGGGATTGGAACCTCATATGATATAAAGACTTATGTTATGTATGACTTGTTTGAATGCATGTTAATTGACCTTGTTATGTGAAGACATTAATTATGACAATGCATGTAGATTACATTTGTGACTTTTAAATGAGTTTACTTAGTATGTCTGGGGGTATAGGACTCCATGTGTACAATGCAAAAGTAATATTGTGAACGGGTTGGGAGGCTGGTTTAACTATTATATGGACTAAATATGTTTATGAATAAAGTGTAATAAGTGAAAGAGTCTTTTTATGATGTTATGAAGTATGATGAGTCTTCTTATGGTGTTATGAAGTATGGGTCCTTATGTATAGTCCTAATTGAAGGTGTTAAGACTTGTTCAATATTTTATGCCTAGTATAGGGCGACTTCTTAGTAAAACTTGGTGTGAGTAGTATTATATGATATTACTTATCAATTGTTGTCTTAGGTTGTAGTTCTTACGTGAAGGTTATGCATTATGGTATGTTTATGACTCTATGAATAAGCATACGGTTGGTAGTTAATTGACGGATAATGGATTACATATGGGGGTGGACCTTAAATGATATTGCTACTATTTATTATCTTGAGGGTTGCTTAAGCAAAAATTATAAGGTAAAATGAGAAGTATTGTGGTATATGTAATGAATGTTCCTCTAAATTTGATAAGTGGCTTTTTCTGTAATTATAAATAGTATCCATGCCTATTTTATCCATATGAACTATATTTTGCTGTTATGCCGATGTTAATGAAGTTTACTAAAAACACATTGTAACGCTTCAAAAATCCAAGACGTATTGTAGATCAATAAAACATAATTGCCCTGGGTTTATGATTGGGTTGTAAGGTGCATTTTAAATGAGTGGGTGAGGAATCAGAGATCAGTTTCAGGCTGTGTGGGTCTAGAAAAAAAATGTCCAAGACTAACGTCAATGGAGCGGTCTGAAAAACTAGTTCAAAGAGGTATTAGCGTGCCTTAGATTATTTTACTAGCTTTTAAGAGTCAGAAATTCATGAAAATTGGTGGAAGGGTGTATAAAATTTATTAGAGTTGATGCATAGTTTTAACCTCCGGACACATCTCCTCAAGTATCAATCAAGGGACTTTCAGAAGGACCTTCTATAAGGTTTGCAAAACCTGTCAAGGGAAAGTGTCACCAAGGGATGCCACTAACTGGACGTTGGTGAATCAACGGTGCATCTATGCCTCCGTTGATAAAGACTTAGCCAAATACTTGAAAGGTATAGCTTTCACACTCTCTGACAAAGACGAATGTGCACCACAGAAGGGCACAGTTGCCATAAATTACCCACAATCCGTTGATCGTGGTGTCATTTATAGTAATTTTTATTTTGTTCACTTTTTTATTTAATAACAATTAATAATTAATGGGTTAGGTAGTTATTTAGGGGATCAAGGAAGCCTAATTAATTTAATTAACCACCCATATAAAGACCCCAACCCCATTAGAGTAATCACAACTCACATAACAAAAGTCTCTTCCTTCTCTTCTCTTTCTCTCTCTAGTGAAGACTCCATTGAAGACAAAACTAGAGGAGGGTTTAAGGGATGCAAATGTTCAATTTAATCCATCAATCTTCATTAATTAAAAAGTTATGGGATCTAATTCACCTTTGAGACCTCTTTTTTGAAAGGGTTCAATTAAATTGATTTCTAAAAATTGAGTTTTTAAGTGGGTTTTCATCCAATACTCAATTGATATTATAAATTGATTTTTTATGATTTATTTTGGGTATTATGAATTGATTAATATGTATTCTAACTTTATTATATTTTATCCTGATGGTTTGGTATAGTTTGTAAAAGATGAACCTTAACCCTTAACCCTAGGTTTTGATCTCTAAATGAATTATGTTGTATTGCTTCAATTGTATTTGTTATTGGTTGAATTACTACTATATTATGTTGTTAAACTAATCAAGAATTAGTTAGGAATATTTTTAGTCCTTTATGCTAGTTATTGAAAAGATGATCTAGGTTATGAAGTAGGTTATGAATTGATCTAAGTATCGTTCCTTAAGATTTGATCTAGTAATGAATTATGATGTAGTGATTCTTCTAGACCTGTTATCATGTTTTTTATTGACTTATGATGATGTATGCCCAAATTTGATTCAATTGAGGGTTTGTGGTAAGACCTTTATGATAAACTATGCATAAGACTTGGTAAGTCTTATGATATCTATCAATTAGTTCAAATTATGGTTAATTATGATTAAGTCATGATGTTTTATTGGAGTATTACTTGTGTTATTATTAATAGGGTGGTATTTGTTGAATTGAAATGTCTTGATTATGATTTTTGAGGTGTTAGCTTAAGATGTAAATGTTATAAGGATGGTGAATGATTTACCAATGTGCCCTATCATGATATGAAAATGTAATGTGTAACTTCACTTATTGGAATGTAATGAATGGGGCAAACTATGCAATTCTTATTTGAGATGTGATGATGTGATGATGTTATACGAAGTGTTAGACACGTAGGGACAACATAAGCTATGATATTAATAAAAGCTTATTATTTTAAAGACATTTAACAGAAGGGAATCTAACTTAGCGGAGTAATCTAGAGTGCTGAGTAGTCCTTTACCACATATGTTGGCAGATAAACGAATTTAATTTTGAGATAGAGACTTATTCTTGTAGCATAAAGAGAGTCACAACTTATCTCCTAGTTCTGAAAACTAGTTCCACATAGGAATACCTAGCTAGTTGACCACGAGTTGCTTGTCATGTTTTGGGAAGAAAATAGAACGAGGAGGGAGGCAGGAGGGGGGACCCGGTGGCCCCTCGGGGTACCATGGACACAGGAGTCACATTAGCTATGTAGGCTATGTCGGTTATGGAAAGATCTTTCAAAAGGGGATAATGAACTAAAGGATGGAACTCGAACTAAGATGACCCAACTGGATTAGCTTAATCAAGGGTACGGTATGATACTCTACCTAAAACTGCACTAGTAGACTTGGACGGACGTCTAGAGGATGTTCTAATATATGAACATGCTTATTTAATCGTTATTGACATGTATATGATGAATTTGCAGATTGTGATGCTATATGTGATTGGTGTAATTAGGAATATGTGATGAGTGTAGTGTTGTTTCAAGCTGAGTTATGTACCCATTAAATGCTATGCTATGTGAAGTAGAAAGTTAGTCACGTTTCTTGATGGGTTACATGAGTGAGTAAGCTTATGGGGCTTTTCTTGGTTATTACTCTTGTTGACTTGAAAGGGGTTATGGGTAATTGTCTTGCTTTGGTTATGTTATAATGAACTCTTATTTATGCTAGTTGTGGTTATGACGTGATGGTAGAGTTACTTGTACTATACATCTTATTACATGATATGCATGTTAATTTGACAACGTTTTGATGTTGTTCGTCTTGTGATATCCATGCCTATGACCTAATGAATACACCTTACTTATTTGGTATGATCTTGTTGATTATGCATAAGTGTGTCAAAGTAAAATGCATACCTTCCATGAAATGTCCCTTTTCTTACATGTTTTCAAAGTATGTGTGCATATAGTCTCATATACATAGTACAAGTGGTGTATTAAACCGATTTCTTCCTTTTCCCTATACATTTTAGGTTCCTGTCATTGAGGTAATTTGACGATGAGTTGAAAAAGTCTTGGATCTTCCATTCATCCAAGTAGGGTAGGTCCTCACTTTCGGAGGGTGATGCCACTATCTAGCTAAAAAAGTTATTTTTTAGTTTAATACTATTTTGTTCTTTCCTTTACATTTAGTATTAAACATTGTCTAGACCATGTGAGGGATTCATACTTGATGTAAGGATTATTCCCAATTTTTTATTCTCTTATTCAATGGTTATGAGATTAGATGTTTATTATGACTATGTTATCTTTTATATATGTATATGTGCAATAAGAGTAGAAGACTAAGTATTCTTCATATATGAAGGGTCTATGAATACTCGATATATATGTAATATGTATATGTAAAGGTCTATGTATACATCCAATTAGATGTAATGAAAAGTTTTAAATATCCACTTTATTTGACCTATAAATGAACTGATGTAAGTTAAGAGGCTAGTGTTAGTCCACAAAGACGATGACGATGCCGATTACGTCTAGGATGTATTCCTAGATGTGAAAAACTTGGTTTCAGAGAATGAGGTTGAATTATATTTAAGTCAATGTCTCGCTCAACCACATCTATGTTGATTCGAATTCATAATTGTGAAGTGCGCCACACTTATGAATACGAACCTTCGTAATGCTTAGGAAACTCTCACTTTCTAGGAAGTCTAATATCGTGCCTTTGGAGTGTTAACTCAATCTGCTTTGGAATCTAATTGTCTTATTGTGATTATAGGCAATGAATACTCGAATAAATGCTGCACGAAGATTTGAAAAAGAGATTTCCAATACGTGAGTTCCTCCCAGTGGTTATCAAGATCCTTCTCTTAAGGAAGATGTGATTGATAAATAAGCCGTGGTGATTCCTCCTCCTTTGACGGATGGAAACATAATTTCCTCTCTCTTTTATATATCCCAAGCCATCACTACCTATGCACAAGCCGCTACTACTGAAGCTCAAGCCATGATTGACCAAGATAATCGGGAGATCTTACCAAGGGAAAATCAACAAGTTGCTACTATGGCCTCTTATCTAATAGACTTCACTATGATGAATACTCCTACCTTACATGGGTCCAAGGTTGAAGAAGAACGTTATGAGTTTATTGATGAGATCTGCAAGATTCTCTATGTTATGGTGTTGTCTACTAGAGAGAAGACCGAGTTAAACAATAACTAACTCAAACATGTGGCCCAAACATTCTCCGTCCAATGGAGGGACAATAGGCCGTTAAGGGGTGCGCCGGTGACTCGAGAAGTGTTGAAGAAGGCATTTCTTGATAGGTTCTTCTCCTAAGGAGTAGAGGGAATCCAAGGTGGTTGAGTTCATCAACCTTCGCCAATGAGGCATGAGTGTTCTTGAGTAGTTTTAGAAATTCACTAAATTGTAAGAATATTCTCCCTCTATGGTTTCCGACCCTAGACAAGAAATGAACCGCTTTGTGATGAGAGTGCCAGATGAATTGCAAGAAGGTGTCATTCGGACAATATAAAAAAAAAACCATTGATCGTTCCATGGTCATTTAAAAGGTTGAGAGGCAAAGGGCCTAAAGGAATAGTAGAGAGCCGGAGGGCAAAAATCTTTTGATGGTTGGTTCTTCTTAAACAAGTAGTTTGAGATTCAAGCCAAGATGGTTTAAGAAATGGGGAGTCTAAAATGTTTACATGTTACACGATGATATGCCATGAACCTTAATAGTTGACAACCATGTGGGTGAGTCGGTTGTTGTTTTTAACCAAACCAACTTGCGCACTTCCCCCCCTTCTTTTTTTTTGTGTACAATTGTCCTTAGAAGTTCGCTGTTCCTAATAGATTTCATTTTCCGCATCGCCGCTGTCGATTGCTCAGCCTAGCAACCCTTTACTATGACGGACCTTCAGCCGACCCTCTGTCATTTTTGCCCTCTTTGCGCCCGCTGACCTGAGTGCTTGCCATCGTGCCACGCGGTGTGCCTTTGCCCTAGATATGATGGCCCCTAGCCCTTTCTCCACCGATATAGCTCCTCCCGTGTTTCTTCTTTTCGGCTGCACAAGTCTTCTCCACCCCTCTTCTAACACACGCGTAGCCACACTATCGCACCCCCTTCAGTAGAGTCTTCCAGCACAGGGTTTTCCCGTCTCCCCTTGACTTTTCCTCTTGATACTATTTATTTCTCGTGCGCCCTTGTTCAGACTCCATCTACTATTCTATTATCTCTTACAAGCTTCGCTTAATAACAGGCACTCTCCTACTGATCCACGCCCGGTGCCTGCCTCTCCCCCTCCCCCCCCCCTCCGCCGACTCACCTTCATGACCTCCTCCTCATCATTGTCCAACGGGCCCTCCTCCCCCCATCCCCCCTTCCCTACCGCACCTATTTTTCTCGCTAGCATTATAGAACAACAGTCTCTTCTCCACATTTGAGTTCTCGGCCCTCCTCACCCATAAGCCACGAGGGATCTCACTTCCGAAGGTCCGCATCTCTATTCAGTAATCGACCTCCCCTCTGTCCAACCTTTCTTGTACCCCTTGTACTCCTCTCATCTCAAAGATGTAATATTTTTGACCTCTCTCATCGGTTTTAGCTCACGCCATCCCCTCCCCCTTTTTTTTGTCCCCCACCCCGCTTGGCCCATCACCAATAACATTTATTATCTCCACTTACTCTGTACACGTGGCGCATGTCCGTCTGCACCGGCTACAAATTGAAGGAGTTGATGGCTCAAAGACGGATTTATAGACAAGGGGTTTCATTTACCTGTTTTCTCCTGGGGTGCTCCGCTTTATATTGAAAAAGAAGGAGGTCACTTTGATGTGTGTTGATTTAATTATCACCAACTCAATAAACGTCACTAAGAATAAGGATTCTTTTCCCTTAGATTTACGACTTCTTTGAATCAACTCCGAGGGTCAAGTTACCTTTCTAAGATTATAGTTCCGTTGGGGATCACCAAAACTTAGGGTGAAAGGTAACGGTATTATACCAAAGAGAACATTTGGAATAATATGGTCACTATTCCTGCACGCCTTTTCAGTTTTTTCCCCCCCCCTTTAGACATGTCACATACTCTGTCGTGCCTCCCCCTCCAAAATATCGTATAAGACAATAATCCTTGTGTACCTCCGACATTCTCCTACTCACCAATATGAGCTCCCGTTTGTTAGTTCCCTTCTCTTGATGCAAGGTGCACACCCCCCCCCTGTGTACAACTGATTCTCCTTTTTGTGTGCACACGCGGTCTTGCCTTCCATCTGGACCGAGACCACTCATTCTGTGCCCCTGTTTTATTCACTGCCAATTCTAACATGTTATGCGCTGCGTCCCGAATTTGCACACTATATTTGCCGCCAGGGCCTCCCTCTCTCTTGCCGCCCTCCCCCCTCCCTCCCTACTGTCCACACAGATTTATAGCCTTTGCCCCCAGACCCCACATCTCGATGATTGCATCATGTATAGAAAAATTGACACGGACCAAAAGCACCCCCGATAAGTTAGGGATGGACCCTGTGTATCCTAGCGAAACGGGATTCGGAGGCCGGCTCGGAACGGCCCTGGGTGGCCACTCAGCGGAAGAGGGGGCGAACTCGACTGGGCCGTTAGTACGTGGGACTGGCGGGGTTGGCCACGCGGAAAATAATTGTGAATAATACGCTTCCAGTAAATATAAGAAATAAAAAGTGTGAAAGAAATTAAAATTTCTTTTTTTCATGATATTTAATATAAAAAGGAATTCTTTCATAAATACTTAGAGAATTTCATCATCACAAGCCAATATTAAGACACGAAATAACATTTTAGGGACAAGGCCCTTTATATTGAAAAAGATATAAAATAGGTCTCAATAACAAAACTAATAAATAAAGACTATGTGCTCGAATATATTAGGATATACCAAATCTTGAGAGAGTAGATTTCCCAAGCTTATCCTTCTAGACTTGTTGTTCTTCCAAAACCTATACTTATAGATTATAGAAAAGTATGGGGTTGGTAAAAAATGTACTATGTATGGTATATGCAAAAAGATGCAAAAAGGGAAATTTTAGTAAAAACACATTTTCATTCCAATTAAGTAAAACATCCATGAATATAGAAGTAAAACAACATAATCATCAACATTTAACAATTAGAGAAAATTTTCCATAATTTTAGTAAAGAGATACACTTTAAAGTGAATTTCTTAACATTTATAGTAAACCAATTTACCCTTTCACTAAACCCATATGATTCCAAAACATGAACTATCCCTACTATAAAGGAGTAAACATCCATGTCCAAGCAAAGAGAAAGTGAACTTATTTCAGTAAGACTTTACCTAACTAAGGTTATGCTAAGACTCACCAAGGTAAGACATGAAGGAAATGCACATACACCTCCTTCAATACACACAAAAATGATCCTCAAAACTACCCCTTTCGACTTACTCACCTTGGGAGCACAAGCCACAACGCAACCAAGACTTCCCTTTCGGTGTCACTTCCCGAAAACACACCCTAAAACATCAGGTCAATCTCGGATTTGCAACCGGTGTACTTGACCTCTCAGAGATCTCGTATAAGACCTTATATATTATTCATCTCATAAATATAGTGAAAAATAGTGCGGAATTAAAACTTATCACAAAACATATCATAGTTTTTAAAAAATACTTTGATATGAAGCCATAGTTAAATATAATCTCAATATCATTAAAACATAGGACAAAGACTTCTGGCGAAAACTAATTTAGTTGCAAAATATAGGAAATACTTAGTTAATTAACAATACTTCAAATGAAAAACTAAAAAGACCATTCTATGCCTCGAAATCATCAAATGAGGACATAATTCTACTTCTTTTGAACGGTGCTATGATCCAAGTCTTTGCTTCCCAAATGCTCCTCACCTACCAACAACTATAGAGATAGATAAAAGCTTGGAGAAGTACAACCATATGTACTTAGTATGACATAATGCATGAAAATCATTAAAATGGACATTAAGTAAAAGATGCATCTTTTCATTGAAAAATCATATTATAATCATAAGAACAACATTTATGAACTTAAAAACACATAAGATAACATTTAGCCAATCTTCCATATTTTTTAGCTCACTTTACATTAATCTACTTTCAGTGTACATTGAATGCTTCACAGAACAGTGAAGGCTTAACTTATAACTTTTTAAACACTTATTGCGGTAGTTTATCACTAAAAAAGCGTACTAATAGGCCACGTAAGAAACAAAAAAAGAGACCTCCCATACAAACTCTGTATGCATACCTCGATCACCCTAAAGAACACTTTTAATAAGACAGATACACATTTACAAGACATTAAAGCATCAACACATAGATCATATGACATTCTCCTTCCAATTGCTATGTAAAGACCTACATAAGTAAGTAATGAAGATAAAACCCATCATTGACATCTTACAGATTACCTAAGTATAACTTAAGACTACCTAAGGCTTAAATCATGTCCACATAATCATTCATTTTCCTTAACTAGAGTCATTCTAAAGACTCATCTAGGTAAGATAAGAAGTGACCGTTCCTATGCATCATTAACATCTAAATCTACAAGCCTTAACTACTCTAGATAAGTACATATTCAATTAATATACATTATTAACTTAAGTCATTATATTGATTAGTTCATGAAGAGATTCATACATTACATAAAGGACATTAAAGTAATGGACTTAGCCAAGACCTAAGAACTAAAATGAACACGTTCAAAGTCTATTATGCAATGTCTAGCTAGCGTCCCATACAACCACCTAAACTTCATAGAAATTCTCTAATGCTAATAGGTATTCCATATGATAAGAATAGGCAATAACCGACATAGACCATGATAGCAAGACATGGAATGCAGAGTTCTATCCTACTCCGATTAGGTTGTTTTACTTTCAAATGGAAGAACATAGACACATCCCATGTAGGAACATTGTTAAGGAATTTAAAGGGCATGCATTGTAATCTAGTATTATTATTTAAATATAGCTATTTCCCTTACAATAATCACTCGGTCCTAGGTTCAAGGTTTCGCATAAAACACTCTTAACATCACCTAATGTCTAATGTCATTCATACATTTAAGAATATGAACTTTAGCATCCTAAGTCATGACATCACATATTCATATTCATTCTTTCATCAAGCAAGGGACACAAGTCAAGCAAGACAAGACACCACATACTTCTCTTTAACTTACAATACATGTCATTCTAGAAGACATTAGAAGTAACTATTATCATCTTGAAGTTACCCCATATACCTTCATATCAACATAATTGAATATTGTATACTCACATAGTCAAGTAGGAATAATCAAGAGCGAACCCTAAGACTATACGCACAATGTAAAAGTAATAGTCTAGCATGATCACCTAACTAGCATTAATAGAAGAACACATATACGAATTCACATGTAGATAGATATTGTCATGATTAACATAATGAACTACACTAACAACAATATTATTTCATGTTAATTCATACAAGGCCACGATCATCATAATGCATAAAGTAACGCCGACACAGCCACATCAATTGCAAGTAAAGCACATAGCACCGCCACCATGAGTGGACCATACAAATCGCAATATATTTGAAGTCTAATAAACATCAAAATACATGAAATATGTCAGTTTAGCACCACATCATCCTCAACACCTTAGTCCAATGGAAAATCAACTAATTCGATATCACTAGGACCTTATCCATGACAATAACAAACAATTAAACATAATTGTGAATAAATTCATGAAACTATGTCAAATTACTACATATTAATCAATCCAATACAACATATATACTAAACAACTACAAATATTACATCATTAGATAGCCCATAGAAATATAGACCATAATTCATCAACATTAGATCAATATCGAGTAACCCACAACTTAGTCAAGACTAGAGTTCATCCAATTCATGGGTCTGTAGGTAATTTAGGTTATAATAATATATACATAACAATTTAATACACACTATACTTTTAAACACAATCGATTCAAGAACCCATGGTAGATTCATGAATTTGAGAAATTCAACTTTGAAAATATTTGAAAACATCTTGATTGTTGGGATCCTTGATGAAAAGAGATTCAAGGATAAAAATCCATAACTTTATGAAGATAATTATTAACTTTTATGAAGAATATTCACTCAATTAGTCAATCCAAGCCTTCCCTTGAATTTTGACTCCAATGGAGTTCTAGAGAGAATTCTAAGGGATTTTTATTTTTGATTTGGAAAAATAAAATCTTCTAACTGTTAAAAACTTTTATACAAATTTATAATACCCAAAAGACACTTAATGAAACTCCAAACCTCTATTTCAACTTCACATCTCACTTAACAGTGAGTTACACGCACGACACAACCAATTGATTGTTGGTAGTCGACGGATCATGTGTCCCCAAACTAACTGTCCTGTTCTTGCATATTTTAGTTCAGAGACTCAACATGGGTATATTCCCTCCCAATACCAAGTATCCACCAATGGAACCCATCAATGGGGCGTGTATTGTCCTATGAGCCGTCGATTGTCAGTGTAATTTGGTGCTGCCTTGGACAGTGTTGGCACCAATTTAGGGTCCTTCCTCAAGAACCCTTGGATGATCCTTGGGATGTTTGCCCAAATGTTCCCAACCCAAACATGATATTATATATTCTAGGAACCTTTCAAATGAATTTCACCCAAAAAGAACACGTAAAACATGAAGAAACATGCTTAGACACACAAGATTGTTTCAAGGGACATCTTCCGAACGTCATAGACGTTCTGGGACGTGTGACCTCCAAACTCCAAAAAACATTACACACTGACTATATATATCATAATAACTCATTTAAAGACCTTATAACCTCATTAATAACACATAAACACATAAAACAACTTATAGGACATATAGTGGATTTAGTCGCCGAACGTCTTAGTCGTCCCTTAATGTTTGACTTCCAAAACACAATAGAACTATATATTACCTTAGAAAATGAAGACCAATGTGTTAGTCTCTAGTTCATCAAACTCATTTTTGGGGTCTTACAATCTCCCCCACGTGGACAATATTCGTCCTTGAATGACACTTGCCATTCTCCAAACACTTCGAAGTATAAAGATTTAACTATAAACTAATTACCATACCATATAACACATAATAAATAACAAAATTTCAACTTAGCATACTCAAGAGATTTACAACATGACAAGAAACTATAAAATAGTTCTATAACTCATTATGCTATAAAACTCACAGGCTTCATTCCAAATAGTAAAAACTTATTTTATATTCAATACGATTCTTATATATATAATTTTTAACCACAATAAAAAAAACTAGACAAAATAATCAATTAGTCAAATCTAGAAAATGTAACAGTGAGTAGTTTTCCACGCTACTGTGATTTTTACAAATTTTTAATAAATGTAACTTTTAGGCAATTCATGATAGGAACATGCCGATATAAAATAAAATATCATACAAACACATCGTACAATATGTTCAAAACATCATAAAATACACAAAGCAGGAATTTAATGAACTTCAAGTTCAACAATACTCCTAAACATCATGCACATGCAACATACTTCTAGGACATTCTATCCCATCTGCTAAGACTTTCCATTCCATGTGCTAACATTATCCCCCACTGACCTTCTCTCCTGCTAGAAGTATGTTATGAACACTTTCCCACCATGTTGCAACTTCCTGTGAAAATAAGAATAGCAACTCTAGGTACCACCTCCTTTCTCCCTTTTAACCTTAGTAATAGGTCAATCTTTAGTTTGAGCCCTTTTTTTATCCTAGCTTGCTCTTAGTTACTAGCACAACTCCTATTCAGGTTTCTATCCATCCCCCTAAGTTTATGCTCTTCAATCGATTGTGCATACACCATGAGTCTAGCTAGGGTCATATAAGCATGTAATCACGATGTACGACATTCCTCCCTTACTAGATATGCTACACTCGTCACAAAATTGCTAATTTCATCCCTTGGAGTAGATATAACAGATGGGGCATATAAAGATAACATTGAGAACATTAGAGAGTATTCCTCAACACTCATATTTCCTTGTTTGAGATTGATAAACTCCTCCATCTTAACTTTCCTCATATCACGGGGAAAGTACTTACCAAGAAAAGCTTCCTTAAATTCTTCAAACTCTATAGGACCCGACTCTGCCGGCCTGTTGTTCTTCCATTTAGGAAACCATATTTGAGAAACATCCCTCAATTAATACGAAGCAAACTACGCCTTCTCCCGAGATATAACTTCCATAGCACTCAACACCTTTTACACTCCATCATGAAACTCTTACGGATCCTCTCCAACCATAGAGCCGAGAAAGATATGAGGATTCATCCTTACAAAATCTCTTAACCTAGACGTCATACTACTCTCTATAATATTTACTCTCGACACCATACTTAAATTTATTTGAGTAGTCACGCCTTAGGATAAAGAAACCAAAGCCTCTCTACTATTCCTATTAGTCAACTTCGAAACCTCATTTACCACCTTCCACAATTGGTATTTTATCTCCTTGACCACCTTGAGGAAATTCCTCAACTTCCTCAACGAGAGTAAGAATCTCCTCTTGCACCTAATTATCCTTATCATTCCTACTCGGTGTCCTCCTCCTATTTATTATCAAGATTATTCATAAGTTTTACTCTATGGAATGACGTAGGAGTAGAAAATAAGAAAAACTCTATCGTCCTACAGCCTCTCGCCCATAGATGTATCGGGACTCATATAGATGGTCAAGACTCTACTAGATGTTACTTTATGAGACTTTTCGATTACTAATTCTACTTTCATAACCTATGCTCTAATACCAAATTTTGCACATCCCGAAACCACATCCTATAAGGTTAGGGCAATTTGGGATTTTCAACCGTCGTACCTAACCAATCACAGGTCTCGTACAAGCCCTTACATTTCATTATTTTCATTAATATAGTGAAAAGTAGTGCACAATTTAAAGCTTTACACAAAACATATCATAGTTGTGAAAAAAACTCTTTCATATAAATTCATAAGAAATACTAAGTCTCAATCTCATCAAACATAAGACACGAGAATAATTGGGACACGACCCATACTTCAAAATATAGAAATACCTAGTCTATTATAATACTTCAAATATGAAAACATAAAAGAAATTTATTCCCTCAAAACAAATGAGGAGATACATAGACTTATCTTAAATGATGCTATCATCCAAATCTTAACTTCCCAAATATTCCTCACCAACCAACATCTATAGAGATAGATAAAAGCATGAATTAGTACAAACACATGTACTATGTACGGCATAATGCATGAATATTATGAAAACGTAGTAGAAATATGCATCTTTCATTTAAAATGATATTATAACCATAAGAACAACATTTCTAAACTTAGAAACACATAAGTTAACATTTAGACAATTATCTACATTTTCGAGCTCAATTTATAATAAGCTACTATCAATGTACAGTGAATAATTTCACTTTAATAGTGAAGTGCTTTCTCTACCTTTTAAACATTTTATTGCATCTAGTTTTCTCAAAAAAAGCTATCCTAAGACCCACTTAAGCAACACAAAGAGAGACTTACCATAAAACCTCCCTAATCATACCTAAATGATCCTCAAGAACACTTATAACAAGACACATACATAATTACAAGACATTAAAGCATCAACACACAAAAAATATGATATTCTCCTTCCAAAGGCTATCCAAAGACCTACTTAAGTATATCAAGAAGATAACATCCATGATTGACCTATTGTAGATTACTTTAGTATCCTTAAAACTACATAACACTTAGATCATGTCCACATTATTAACCAACTTCCCTAACTAAAGTCATTCTAAGGACTTATCTAGGTAATATACGAAGTGGACATTCTAACGCTCCCTTCACACCATCACTAGACAACCTTTAACTACTATAGACAAGTACTTTTTCAAGTAACATACTTTATTAACTTAATTCATTATATTCATTAGTTCATTAAGAGAGTCATATATCACTTAAAGGATATTCAAGTTATTGCCTTAGACAAGACCTAGGAACTCCAAATAACACCTTTAAATACGATTGTGAAATGTCTAGATAGGGTTCCATACCAACAACTAAAAACTTACCCCGAACTTACTCTAATGCAATAGGTATCCATATTGAGAAGAATAGGCATAACCGACATTAGACCATCATATAAAGACATGGATACGAAGTCTATTTATCCGATGAGGTTGTTCTAATGCCTGTGATAGAACTTAGAGACATCGTATATAGGGACATGGCTAAGAATTATAAAAGGGCAATGCTTGTAATCTTTCTAATTCTTTAAACAAGAACTATCCTACTATACTCACTCGGTGCTTAGCTTCTTTCTAATAGGTAATTCAACATTAAGGTTCACTAATAGTGCTTCCACATCAAGTTCATAACCAATCCACATTTACCATGTAAAGAAAGGTCCACTCGGGGCGACCTCCCAAAGGCGGATTGAGAAAAATCATGATATCTTACTAAGGATTATATGATGTCTTCCAGCCCCAATTATTAACCCTAAGTCTATCATTGTTTAGTTTGAAGGATAACCATTACTACTTATGACTTCAACATTCATAAAATTACCACTAGGTTTAAGGTTTCCTATAAAAGACATTTTTAACATTATTTAAGGTCTCATGTCATTAATACATAAAAGACTATAAACATTAGCATCATAAGTCAAGACATCACATATTCATATTCGTACATTCATCAAGCAAGGGAAACCAGTCAACGAAGACAAGACACAACATACTTCACTTTAACTCATAATACATGTTAGTCTAGAAGCATATACAATTAACTATTGTCATCTTTAAGTCACCTTGTATAATATCATATTAACAAAATTACGATCATCATTGTAACACCTTGAAAACCCAAGACTCATTGTAAATCCTAACATAGGTTTCATAAAGTAAAAACACTATTTCGACATCCATTTTCAAATAATATAGGTCATTTCGGAGATTTATGAAACAAAACATCCAAAACGTCTAGGAAGTTGGTACAAAGGGATGATAATGCGTCTTAGCCTACTTGACTAAGCTTTAGGAGTCAGAATCGTATGGACGTTGGTGGAAAGGTAGCTAATAAGTGTTTTAGTTTTTTCATAGTTGAAATTTCAAGGTACGACTCCCAAGGACCAACCAAGGGCCATTGACGAGACACCCTATAGTTTGATGCAGTACTTCTTGGCAGTGTGCATTGACGGGATAAATGAAGGCCCGTGTGTGTATCAATGGGGAGTCGATGCCACCTCTGTCCCACATTTATTGTTGTGGAGAAGGTCCCTTTACTTACATAGTCCTTGGAATCATCGACGAAATATAGAAGTAGAGGCTACGGTTCATGTGTGGATCAATCGGGGCGTCGATGCCTCCATTGAAGGCTAGCATGAACTAGGGTTTGGGGGTTGGAAATAGATGAATTCACCATAAAATTGTTGACAAATCATTAAGTTATGGGTTCTATTCACCTTTGAGATCATTTCCTCAAAAGGTTCCTTCAAAATTGATTCAAAAAGTTGAGTTTCTAATGGGTTTCATCCAATTACGAAATTTAAGTTATGGATTGAGTTTTTAATGAATTGTTAGATTAATATTGATTATATTAAACATTAATTGGTAATTATTTGTCGGTAATTTTTGAGGGTGTAGTCTAAAATTGTTAGAATTATGATCACGCTAGCCCAAAACCCTCTGTAGGGAGCTTGACTATATTGTAATAGTGATCATTCAGTTGAGTTATTGGTTGATTTTATTTTACTATACTACATGCGATTATGATGAAATTAATATGAATATAGGCCTATAATCTGTTTTGAGAATGGGATTGTAGGTTATGATGATAATGTGAAATTAGGCCTATGATACCTTGTCTCACGTGGTGATCTAAGATTAATTGTGTTATAGACATGCCAATGTTCCTGGTATTTTGTTTGGTAGTGGGTGTGATGATGTTATTCCCCAAGTTGGGTTGATTTATGGGTTGATGTTATGACATTGATGATATACTATGAGAAAGACTTGGTAAGTCTTAGGATTTCTATCTTTACTTTCTATTGTGATTGATATTTCTTATGTCATGATATTACATTTAGTGTATGACTTATACTAGGATAATAGGGTCGTTGATGTTGAATTGAAACGTCTTGACTATGTTGTGAGGTTGATTAAGGTGTATATGCTATAAGGATGGTGTAAACTATCAAATTTCCTTAATATGTTATCAAATGCTAAAGTGTTAACCTCACTTATATAAAGTGTGATTATAGGATTTATACTCATACAATTTGTATTGATCTATTTATGATGATGATAATACAACGGGTAGACCCTATGATTTAAACTAGGTTATGATTGTTAATAAACACTCAAAGACATTTCAATAAATGGACCGATCATAGTACTGAGTGATCTTGTAGGTGAGGGAGTGACTCTTTTCCAAGTAGGGAAGATAGGGTTTACTATGGTCTTCACAGGGTGGATATCCTCATGAGACAATATAGGGTGTAAAGTTTATATTTACATGGTCCCCAAAGCTCCACAAACTATGTTTCCATCATAGAATACTAGCTAGTGGATCACTGGGAAAGGCTTATGTTTATATAGGTTGTACTGGCCGGTATATAGACACACCCTTCCATCGTGTAAGTCTTTTGGACCACCGAATTCCACATTTATATTCATCGTGGTCGATGTCGGTTGGTTTAAAGCAGTGTGTCCTAAAAAAAAAATAAAGATAAAAGTAAGACTAACTTAAGTTTATTGAAGGGTGACAAGCTAGGTGGGGTTATGGGACTCTACCTATGCCTAGCACTAGTTTACCTTAAAGGAAGTTTTGGGAAGTTAATATTATGTACATGGATGGTTATAAATGTAAATTTTTTTATATGTTGATTATGATTCTTATGAACATGCATATGGTCTTAATTACTAAGATACGAATTTAGGAATATATGAAGGTTGTATTGTGTGAAGTATGATACTAATTATAGTTCTTGTTGGGTGATTTGATTAAGTCGGGTTATATGTCTTTACATGGTCATTGCACTTGTTGCCCTTATGGAAATTTATGATTTGTTACCTTACTTTGTTATTAGGTTATTACTCTTGTTCATGCTCGTGACGATATTACTTGGTGAAAGAGTAAATATATGTGTTCAAACGTGTCGATATACATTTGACTTCCTTAACTGTTGGTTGTGCATAGGTCTTAAGGAAGAAAATGGCATGATTTAACTAAAAGCCCCTTTTATCATGTTTTCTCTTGTGTAGTGCATAATATCTCATAGATTGTACATGTGGAGTAATAACCACATTTTCCTCCCTTTTCCCCAAACATTTTAGGTTCCGCTTGTTAAAGAGTTTTAGGAGGCTTCATTGTTTAAAACTTGGATTCTTCCTTTAATCCAAGTAGGATAGGTCCTCAACTCACGAGGGCAATGTCATCATCTAGCTTTGGATTTTTTTATGAGCTTATTGATTCTATCATTCCTTTCATTGATATTTGATATTGTACTTCTGTAAGACCTATACATGGTCTTGTTGAATTGATGTAAGGGATATGCCCTCATGATTATATTCATTTAGATTGTATGAGATGAGACAATCATTAATACTTTATTCCTTATTCTTATATATGTATGTGCAATAATAGTAGAAGGGGGACTATGGAAACTTCCTATCTTTAAATGAAGGTATATGTTATACTCGCTTATGATATATTTGTGTAGTAGAGGTCTCTATGAACTCCAAGTAGTGATAAGAATAGTTTTAAATTTTTGTGCACTTTTCAATGGATGAATGTAATGACATAAAAGTAAGAGGCTAGTCTTAGTCCTTCAGAAGGACGACGACGCCCTTTACGTCTAGGGGGTAATCTTTGACGTGTCAAACATTGTAACAGAGCATGCGGTTGAATATCATTGAGTTATGTCTCTTTCTACCAAATCTATGTAGGTTTGTATTCATAATTTTTAAGCGTGCAACGCTTATGAGTAGGAACCTATATGATGCTTAGGAATCACTCTCTTTCATGGAAATATTATATCATTCCAATGGAGCATACATATGGTGTGGTTTTGCATCTAATCCTATTGTTGTTACTATAGGAAGAATGAACACTAAGAAATGCGGCTCGAAGACTTGAGAAGGAAGTTGCAAATACGGGGGCTTCTCCCCATGATGAGCAAATTCCCCCACTTGAGGAGAATTCTAATGTTGATCAAGCTTCGGCCATCCCTCCACCTATAACTGATGCGGAGATGAGGGTTATTCTTTCCCAAATATCCCAAGCCATGATTACTCAAGCAAAGTCACAATGGTTCAAGCCCAAATTATGACGGCCCAAGCCAATCCGGAGGTTGCACCTAGGGAACATCAACAAGTTTCTACTATGGATTCCCGACATAGGGACTTCATTTAGATGAATCCTCCTACCTTCTATGGGTCTAAGGATTAACCCCCAAGAACTTATTGATGAGGTATACAACATACTTTATGCTGTAGGGGTGTTTACAAGTGAAAAGTCCGAGTTGGTAACATACCCACTCAAGGATATGGCCCAAACTTGTTATGTGCAATGGAGACAATAGACCGCTTCGAGGAGGGCACGTGATTTTAGATATCTTCAAGAAGACATTTCTTGACCGGTTATTCCCTAAAGAGATGAGGGAAACCAAAGTGCTGGAATTCATTAACCTCATAAAAGGTTTTACGAGTGTAAATGATTACTCCTTGAATTTCATCCAATTTACTTAATATGCTCCTTCCTTGTTCTACAATCCTATAGACGAGATAAGTTTATTTATGATTGGTGTATCATATGTTTTACAACAAGAATGTCATTCGGTTATGTTACATGACAATATGAACATTTCTAGTCTTTTTGGGGCATGCTACGAGGGTGGAGGAGGCTAGAACTAAGAGAAAGGATAGGGATACAAAGAGGGCAAGGTACTTTAATAGTGGGACTACAATGAATAGTCTTGAGATTCAAGACAAGCCTAGATTCAAGAAGATATTCTCAAATAAAGTTACATCAAAATTTCCTAAAGCTAGGGATGAAAAGGCCCCTAGTCCAAAATTCAAAAAGGGGAAGATTGGGAGTCTTGTAATAAATTATAAAAGAAGTATTTTTGTGTTTGCCTCCTTTTTCGGACAAATGCTTTGTTTGTCGGGAAGGTCGGACACAAGGTGAGAGATTTTCCTAATGTTAAGGTTCAAGAGAAGGTTGGACAGATAACAAGGTCTAGTGATTCTTAAAACAAGAACCTCTTCTATGCTCTTCGTTCTAAGAGTGAGCAAATGACCTCTCCCGCCATGGTGACTAGTATGTTAAAAATCCTTACTCTTGATGTGTATGCTTTACTTTATTCGAGTGATACTTTGTCCTTTGTTACACCTCTAGTAGACAAAAAGTTTGATACTTTACGTGAAATTTTGCATGAACCTTCTAGGTCTATCACGGTGACAGCGGTGTTTTGCTAAAAGATGTCTATCAAAATTTCCTATTCATTGCCAATAGAGTTCTTATGGTTGATCTAGTAGAATCCATAGATTGATTTGATAGTATAGTGGGTATGGATTGGTTTAATGAGTTTTTGTATACATTGATTGTAGACAAGAAGTGGTGAGCGTTACCTTCCAAATGAAACCTATTGCTGAGTGGAACTGGTGGACGTCTATTCCTAGAGGTCGCATCATACTTTTTCTAAAATAATTTAAAATGATCTCAAAGGGTTGTCTCTATCATATAGTAAGATTCCAACATTTGGATTCAAAAATTCCTTCTTTTGAGTTTGTCCCCATAGTTAGTGAATTTCTGAAGATTTTTCCTAACGACATTTCTAGTATTTTGTCCAGAATGGGAAATTCATATTGGTATCTATTTCTACCAAAATAGATCCCATTTCAATCCATAAATATCGGATGGCTCCAGCCGAAATGAACTAGTTGAAGGCTCAACTAAAAGATTTTCTTTACAAAAGCTTTATAAGCCCTAGTATATCTCCATGGGGTGCAACAGAGTTATTTGTAAAAAAAAAGGATGTGTCTTTGAGAATATGTATTGATTACTGCCAACTCAACGAGGTCACAATTAATAATAAGTACCCTCTCCGTCGGATTGATGATTTAATTTACAAATTTTAAGGAGGAATTAATTTAAAAATAGACTTGAGGTCGGGGTATCATGAACTTAGGGTGAGAGGGGAGGATATACCAAAGACGACCTTTCGGACTAGGTATGGGCATTATGAGTGTTCATGTCTTTTGGTCTCACTAATGCTCCAGAGGTATTTATGGACCTAGAATAAAGTATTTTGAAATCACCTAGATTCATTTGTCATTGTCTTCATGGACGATATCTTGGTATATTCGAAGAATGAGGATGATTATATGGGTCGTTTGAGAGTAGTATTGCAAACCGTTAAAGAATATCAATTGTATGCAAAATATAGTAAGTGTTAGTTGTAGTAGAGATCGTTGACTTTTATTGGTAACATCATTTGTAGTTAGGCAGTTGAGGTAGACCCAAGGAAAACGAAAGTGGTGAAAAATTGGTCTAGACCATTGACTCCGCTTAAAATTAAGAGTTTCTTGGGTTTTTAGGGGTTTACTGTCGAAATTTTGTGGATGGTTTCGTTCATGCATTCATTTGATAACTTTGACTCAACGAGTAAAAAGTTGGAGGTGGTAGGGGTTTAGTATAAGAAGCTTCCAAAGTGTTGAAATACATGTTACTTCTTCCTGTTTTGTTGACTTATCGGAGGCTTACAAACGGTTTATGGTGTATTGTGACGCATCCCAAGTGGGTTTGGGGTGTGTGCTTATTCAAAATGGGAAGGTGATAGCTTATGCCTCTAGGAAACTAAAGGTAAATGAGAAAATATACCCTACTCGTGACTTTAAATTAGCAGCCGTGGTGTTTGCATAAAAAATTTGGAGGCATTAATTGTATGGGGTTCATGTTAATTGTTTTAAAGATCATAATAGTCTCCAATATATGTTTTCCAAAAAGGAGTTGAATCTCCGACAAATAAGGTGGCTTGAGTTGTTGAAAGATTATGATATGAGTGTCCTTCATCACACTGGTAAGGCTAATGTAGTTACAGATGCCCTAATTCGGATGACTATGGGTAGTCTATCCCATATTGATGAAGCCAAAAAGGACATAGAAAGGGAGGTACATAGGTTGGCTAGGTTGGGGGTGAGGGTTGATAGTTCTCCTGATGGGGGTGCAATAGCTCATCATAACTCGGAGTCATCTTTAGTGGTTGAGGTGAAGTCAAAACACTTTGATTTATACTTAATAGAGTAGAAAAAATTGGATCTCGGCAAGTTGAATGAATCATTCTCCTTAGGGGGATGGTGTGTTAAGGTACAAAGGGATATTATGTGTTCCGGATGTAGATGGGTTGAGGTATTGGATCCTAAAGGAAGCACATGAGTCCTGCTACTCCATTCATCCAAGGTCGACAAAAATGTATCATGACCTAAGGGAGATAAATTGGTGGAAAGGTCTAAAAAGGGACATAACAGAGTTTGTCGCTAAGTGTCAAAATTGCAAAAAAGTAAAGGCCAAAAACCTAATCCCGGGTGGCTTACTTCAAGAGAACAAAATTCCTACTTGGAAGTGGGAAGACATCAATATCAACGTTTTAGTAACTTTACCTGGAACCCAAAAGTCTTATGATTCCATATGGGTGGTTTGTGGATCTATTGACTAAGGCCGCTCATTTTACTCTCGTCAAATCTTCATATTCGGCATTGGATTATGCAAAAATCATCCTACATGAGATTGTGTGCCTTCATGGAATTCCGTTATCCATCATATCGAATTGGTGTGCAAAATTTACATATAGATTTTGGAGGTTGTTCTAAAAAGGGTTAGGTACTACGGTAAATTTGAGCACCGCTTTTTGTCCCTAAATGGATGGTCAAGAGGAGCGTACGATACAAACCCTACTGAAGATACGCTTAGAGATCCATTATTGATTTTAAAAGGAGTTGGGATAGGAATTTACCTTTAGTGGAGTTTGCCTATAATAGTTTTCATTCATCAATTTTCATGACTCCCTATGAAGCCTTGTATGGTATGTGGTGTAGGTCTCTTATTGGATGTTTTTAAGTGAGTGAGCTATCGCTTCTTGGTCCCGAGTTTATTTATAAGACTTTTGAAAGAGTTCATATCGTATGGAACCGGTTGCAAATTGCCTATAGTCGGGAAAAGTGCTATACCAATCATCGGGGAAGGGATTTGGAGTTTGAAGAAGGTGATAAGGTTTATTTGAAAATTTTACCAATGAAGGGGTGTTAGATTTGCAAGAAAGGGAGGAAATTGAGTCTGTTTGGGTTCCTAGAAATATGCAAAAGGGTTGGAAGGTTACCTTGAATAGGAAATTCCTAGTACTTGGCTTCGGTTAATCCGATTTCATGTTCTATGTGTGAAAAGTGATCGGTATCCAAGTCCATTTTTCCTATTGCGGGTATTGGGTCAAAGATACCCCTCTCTTATGAGGAAATTCCGGTTCAAATTCTTGATAGGCATGTTGAGGGGTTAAGGAATAAAGAGGTCTTATCCGTAAAAGTGTTATGGAGAAATCAATTAGTTGAAGGTGTTTCATGAGAGGCCGAAGCTGATATGAAGTCCCGTTATCCTCATTTTTTAAGAATTAAGGTGAGCCATCATTTTTAATTAAAAAATTCTAACAATGATATGCGGTTTCTTGATTTTTTTGTGAAGTTTTACAATAATGGAATTTTTGAAAAACTCACAGTAACTTTTACAGTGAAGTCACCGTAGTATTGCTATTAAAAACTTGAAATTTTGCTTTATTTACTCGTTTTGAGTTATATTATACATTTTGATATGGTTAGTCTTCATGAAATGATATGTAACATGTCTCTAAATATAACTTGTGCTAATTGACTCATGTAATGTATGTTGAGCTCATAAGTGTTGAGAGAAGGAAATGCTTCATGATGAAGTGTTTTGACACTTACGTGTGGTAATGTGTTTTGATATTTGCCTTGATGAAATGACATGATTTATGTTGATTTTCTATTGTTGATTGGTTGGGCTGCTAATGTTGGGTCTATTCCTTCCTTCAAAAGAATTTTAGGGTCATTCGAGGACGAATATTCCTAAGGGGGGATAATGTAACACCTTGAAAACCCAAGACTCATTGTAAAGCCTAACATAGGTGTCATCCAGTCTATACATTGTTTCTAAGTCCATTTTAATGAATATAGGTCATTTAAGAGATTTAAGAACCAAAACATCCAAAACATCCGGGAACTTGGTTCAAAAATATGATAGTGTATCTTAGCATACTTGACTAAGTTTTAGGAGTTTGAATTGTATGGACATTGGTGAAAAGGTAGCTTATTGTTTTTTTAATTTGTTTCGTGGTTTAAATGTCCGGGTACGAATCCTCAAGGACCAACCAAGGAACCTTGAGGAAGACCCCTGTAGTTTGATACAACACTTCCTGGTAGTGCGAATCAACGCGATATACGACGGCCCGTGTGTGGATTGACAGGGCGTCAATGCCACCGTCTTCCAACACTGAGGATGGTGGAGAAAGTCTCTTCACCTACACAATCCCTAGAATCATTGGCAGAAGTGCAGGCTATAGTTCGCGTGTCGATTGACGGGGTGTTGAAGCCACCATCATCCCACACTTAGAAAAATGGAGAAAATCCTCTCCTGCACCGGATTCTGACCAAACATACTAATGTGCAGCACGTACCATCGATGGACCATGAGTCTGTCGATCAAGGTCTCGTCGATGGGGTCTGTAATTTCTTGCACATTTTAAATTAAATTTATTTAATTAATTAAGTGGTTTAGGGATAATTGGGAATTAAAGGAATAATTCATTTGATTTAGACCCACTATAAATACCCTCAACCCTCATTAACCTAAAGACAACTCTCAAAATAAACTCACTTCCTTCTCTCTTATTTCAGTCTCTACATGAACTTACCATTAAAGGCTAGTAAGAACTAGTGTTTGGGGGCTTGAAACGGAAGAACATTACAATAAAATTGTTGACTAATCATTAAGGAATGGGTTCTATTCACCTTTGAAATCCTTTCCTAAAAGGGTTCCTTCAAAATAGATTTCAAAAAGTTGAGTTTCTTATGGGTTTCATCAAATTACAAAACTGAAGTTATTGATTGAGTTGATAATGAATTTTTAGGGTTATATTGAGTAGATTTAACCTGTAGTTCAATTTTTTGTGGTAATTTTTTATGTTTTGATCTAAATTAAAAAATATGATCCTTTATCCCAAACTCTGTAGTGGCCTTGACCTTATTGTAATTGTGATCATTTCAATTGAGTGGTTGTTAATTTGATTATATCCTCTGGTGATATTAAGATTAATTAAGATGAATTTAGGCATCTCTACTAGTTCTTAAATGATTTAGGTTATGAAGTATAATGTTAAAAATTAGCCTATGTACTTGTTTTCATTGTTGTGAGCCAATATGAATTATGTTATAGATATGCAACTGACCTGTTATCTATTTGTTCTAAGTGTGATGATGTTACTCCCTAATTTGGGTTGAGTGTTGAGGTTATGTGTTGAGGTAAGACCTTCATATGGCTATGAGAAAGGACTTGTTATTTTACAATATATATCGTTACTTCAATGGTTATAATTGTTGTTAAGGCATGATATTACATTTGGAGTATGCCTTATACTAGGATTCTATGGTGGTATGATTTTGAATTGAAATGTCTTGACTATGTTGTGAGGTTAATTAAGGTGTATGTGCTATATAGATGGTGAAAACTATCAATTCGCCATAATATGTTATGAAATGCTAATGTGTTAACCTCACTTATATGTAGTGTGATGAAAGGACTTATAATTATACAATTCTTATTGAGATATTGATGATGATGATTATACAAGGGGTAGACCCTATGATACTCAAAGACATTTCAATAAAGGACCTATCTTTGTAACGAGTGATCTTGTAGGTAGAGGAAGTGTCTTCACGGGGTGGATAGCCTCATCAATCAATATATGGTGTAGAGTTGATATTTCCATTGTCCCCAAGCTCCATAAGCTATTATCTCACCATATATACTATCTAGTGGATCCACCTAGAAATATATGTTTAAATTAGGTTTTCGATGGCTGGTAGACTTCCTTCCATCGGTGTAAAGTCTTATGTCACCGGATTAAACATTTAGCTCATTTGATCTATGCCAGTTAAAGCGAGTGTTCCCTAAAATAAAAATAAATGAATGAATTATAGATTAAAAAAAGTGACTTGAGGGGTTTCACTTATCCTAGGTAGGGGTATGGGACACTAACTATGCTTGCACTATTTTTTCGTGAAGAGAGATTTGTCACGGTAATATTATACACATTGATGGTGATAAATGTTAATACTTTTATGTTATGACTATGATGCTTATGAACATGCAAATGGTCTTAATTACTAAGATATGAATTATGAATATATGGAGGTTTTATTGTGTGAAGTATGATACTATTATAGTTCTTGTTGGGTGATTTGATTAAGTAGGGTTATGGGGATTTACTTGGTCATTACACTTGTTGACTCTATTGGAATTTATGATTTGTTACCTTACGTTGTTATTTATGTGATAGGTCTTATTCATGCTTGTGATGATATAACATGGTGATAGAGTATACGATATTATGGATTCAAGCCTGTTGATATACATTTGACTTCCTTAACTATCGGTTGTGCATAAGTTCTTAAACGAGTAAAATGGCATGATTTAACTAAAAGCCCCTTTTTGAATTTTTTGCTTAGGTATGTGCATAAGATCTCATACTTAGTAAATATGGAGTACTAGCCCCATTTTCTTCCCCTGTACCCAAAACATTTTAGGTTCCAGTCGTCGAAGATTTTTGTGAGGCATCATTGTTGAAGGCTTTGATTCTTCTTCTCAAATAGGGTAGGTCCTCAACTCTCTAGGGCCAATGCCACCTCTATCATTGCCTATATTGTTATGAACTTATGGAATCTCATCATTCTTCCATTGAAAATTTTAAATATTGTTCTTTTGTACGGGACCCTATAATGGTCTGTTGAATTTATGTAAAGGCTATGCCCACATTGTGATAATTGTTTAGATGGTATGAGATGAAATAATCATTGGGACTTTATTCCATATTCCTATATATGTATGTGCGATAAAAGAAGAAGGCTAGTTACATTCATATATGAAGGGTCTACGTATACTCGATATGAATATATTATGTGTATGTAGTGTTCTATGTAAACCTCGAAGCAGTGATAATATGATTTTTAAATATTTCCGCACTTTTCAACCTTTTAATGTAATGACATGAAACTAAGTGGGTAATCTTAGTCAATAAAAAGGATGACGACACCGGTTACATCAAGGGGGTAAACCCGGATGTGACAATCATAGACTCATATAGTCAAATAGGAAATACCAAGACTCAACCATAAGAATATACACACAAGGTCAAAGTCATAGTCTAACTTGATCACCTAACTAGCATTAATAGTAGAACATATATATGATTTCATATGTAGATAGATATTGTCATGCTTCACATGATCAACTACACAAACAACTTTATTTCAAGTAGTTGATGTCAAGGACATGATCATCATATTGCATAATGTAATGCCGACAAGGCCACATGAATTACAAGTAAGCAACATAAACAGGCCACCGTAAAGTGGAAAATAAAATTTCTTATATAATTGAAGTAAATTTAACTCAAAAATAAAAACAAATATGCATTAGAACCACCACATCATCCTCAGCGCCTCATTACAATATCAAATCACCCAATTCGATATCACAAGGCCATTACCCATGGAAATAACTAACAATTAAACATAATTGCTACATATTAATGAAACTAGATCAAATTACTATATATTTACCAATCCAATATAACCTATATATCAAAATTCTAAAATTATTACAACATTAGACAGCCTAGAGAGACATAGACCATAATTCATCAACATTAGATCAATATCATGTAACCCATAACTTAGTAAAAAACTAGGGTTCATCCAACTCATGGGTTCCTACATAATTAAGGTTAAAATCATCAATACAACAACAATTTAATCCAGAATAAATGTTTGAAAACAATTGATGCAAGAACCCATGGTAGAATCATTAAATTGGACAATTCAACTTTGAAAACTTTAGCAAACATCTTGAAAGTTGGGCTCCTTGATGAAAAGAGTTACAAGGATCCAAATCCATACCTTTATGAATCTAATTCTTAACTTTGATTAATAATCTCCACTAAATTTGTCAATCCAAGACCTACCTGTGTTTTTACTCCAATGGAGTTCTAGAGAAAATTCTAAAGGATTTGGGTTTTTTATTTGGAAGAATTAAATAATTGAGTTGAGTTCACTGACTCAAAATGGGAATATTCCCTACTAAGACAATGTATCCACCAACGGCAACCATCGGTGGGGCGTCGATTGTCCCACAAGCCAACAATTTTCTCTATTGGTTGGGACTGGCCTGGACAGTCTTGGAAGAACATTAGGGTCCTTTCCCAAGGACCCTTGGATTGTACTTGGGGATGTTTTATCAGATATTTCAAAACAAAAATAATATTATATGAGTTTATAACCTTTCACACGACTCTCACCATGAACAAACATGTAAAACTTGACGAAACATGCCTAGACACACAAGGTTATATTAATGTACATCTTTTTAACGTCAGGGACTTTCTACGACGTTTGACTTCCAAACTGCAAGAAACTTGACAAACTTCTAATATACATCATAATAACTCATTGTATGACCTTATAAACTCATAAATTATATATAAACACATAGAACCACTTATGAGACATGTAGGTGACTTAGTCATCGAACATCTTGGTCGTCCATTGACATTTACATCTAATGCACCTAATCTCTTAGACACTGTCTCTTTAACCAAAAATAGAAATATTTAAGAACATCAACAATCAATACCAATGTTTTAGTATCTAATTCACCTAAGTCAATTTTGAGGTCATACATTCGGAATGCCTAATAAGTGCAATCAGTAAATGGCATCCCATATCAGCACCTACCTTAAGTAGTACACTCTTTTAGAAGGCTTGGCGCCAAGACTTCCCTTTCGGAAGGTCTACTTAGTGCAATGGATAGATAATTTCCTATTCCACTACCTACCCTCAGTAGTATGTTCTATTAGGATACTAAGTTTATTCAAATCATATAATGCTCACCAATACTCCCCCTTCGGAATTCCTACCTAGTGGAATGGATAAATAACGTCCCATTCCACTACCTACCATAAGTAGTACACTATTTTAGAAGACATTAGAATTTTCATTACTTTTGTGGGTGTTATATTAACTTGCATAGACCATGAGATATAGGCATTGAATCCCAATCAAACACAAATAGAAGACCACCGGACAAGGGAACAAAAGAGAGAGAGACCTTATCGGATTAAGTTATATGGCACGATTATAGAGTAATGAAGAAAGTGAAACTATATTGACCTATAGCCTCTTGTCCATGGATGTGTCTCGACTCACACCAATGACAAAGATAGTACTAGGCGTGGATTGTGAGAGTTTTAGAACATAAACTATTTCCCAAAACCTTATGCTCTGATACGAAGTATGTCAAGACCAAAAAGTACGCCTAGATGTTAGGAGGAATCCTCATTTTGACGGTGTACTTTACCTTTGACGTCTTGTTAAAATACTATCAAGAGGATTCTGATAAAAGACAGTGAAACAGTAGTGACGGCAATAAAAACTTCTCATGAATAATTTAATAAAAATAAAATATTTCATAAATACTTAAGAAACTTTATCGTCACAAGCCTATCTTAAAGACACGACATAAATAACTTAGGGACACACCCTTTTACATTTGAATGAAATACATCATAAGTCTTAACATAAGGGAACAAATAAGATAGAAATTATGCCCTCGAATATATGAGGACACACTTTGTCTTAAGAGGAACTTTCTCAAGCTTTGTCATCTAGACTTCAACCTTGCTTCCAAGATATACTTACATAGCATAGAAAAGTATGAGGTTAGTACGAATAAAGAACTAAGTATGGCACATGCAAAAACATGCCAAAAGGGATATTTTAGTAAAATACCATTTTATGCCAATTAAGCAAACATTCATGAATTTATAAGCAAAACATCATAAGAACCATCATTTAACACTTCGATAACAGTTTGTATGATTCTAAACAAAAAGAGACCATTTACAGTAACTTCGAAAACTTTACAGTAAACTCCAACTAAATTAACTGTGAACAAATTAAGCATTTACATTGAAACCATTAGAGAATTTACAATAATTCATTTAAAGCATTCACAATATATTTAAGTTGAATAATCAAAATGAACTATCTTATTCTGAATGAGTGAATTTCCAAGGACTAGAGAAAGAGAAAGTGAACTCATTTTCCTTAAGCGATTCCCAACCTCGGAATTTTCCTAAGACTCACTAAACTAAGAATTTAAGGAAGTATGCATGTGCCTCCTTCAATACACACCAAAGCAATACTCAAGACTACCCCTTTCGACTTATTCAACTCGGGAGAAACATGCCCCTCAATCAATGGCGAGACATTAAAAAATTCCCAACAAACCACAAAAGTCTTCCATTAAAGAATTACTACTTAGTAAAATGAATAAATAGCATCCCATACAACCACCTACCCTAAGTAGTACATTCTTTTAGAAGGTTTGACACCAACTCTCCCATTTTGGAAAGTCTTACCTAGTGCAATGACTAGATAGCGTCCCATACCACCACCCTCCCTATGTAGTACGTTATATATGAAGAATGTTAAATAAATTGTTTATAAGCGTTAAGTAACGACATAGATCATGAGAGCTTAGACATGGAATCCGCACTAACCCATACAGATAAGGAATCGCTTACATTGCCAGGTAGGGTTATTGTTTAAGTTTTACCTGGCTTAAAACTGCGACACATATGCGAGCACATAGTTAAGAGATAAGGAGATTTCTACTAAGTAACACTTTGCCTACTCATGAGGAATAATCATCTCAAGAGGAACATTGGAATACAACATCCCAACTCACTAAGTGTAACCACTTCTTCTTTATATCCTCTCGGTGCTAGACTAAACCACCACGAATTCTAAACATTTTAAAACTATGGTTAAGTATAACTAGTAAACATCAATATCTCAATTCACGAAGGGCATTTATCCTCCAACTTATCTTTGAAAGCTCATGGGATGTAGTGGGGTTTCTACTTAACACTTCATCTCTACTCACGAAAAGTGTTTACTTTAAAGATCCCATTTAGGACTTAACTTAGCTTTATCTATTCATTCAAGTGTGAGTGTGTGTGCGCATGTGAGCAAAACTTGCATATATGCTTCATTTCATTTACACTTAACTTTTATAAATGCTTAGACCTTCACTCATCACATCACACACCTTACATACTTCATATAATAGTATAAGTTCTTTAGACATAAGTCTTAACATACTTCACGATAATCTTCATAAACAATTAATAAGAATAACTTCATTTAAGCATACACTATAACATACTTCACATAATATCTTTATAAGACACATTTAAACAGAGTAACCTTCTTATAATCCCACATAACCTTACATACTTCATGGCCTTATTCACAATAAACAAGTAACTTCACATTCTTAATTTTCAAGTAAACACCACCACTATGAAGGTGGACCATACCACTCAAGAGCATTTTCTAAATTGAAACTAAACAACATAAACAACTTACCCTTCATCACCTATAACATTTTTCTAATTTTTTGATAAAAATAAAAGTTTTTGGATAGTAGCTAAACAACAATAACAACAATAAGAAACCAAAGTTCAAAGACTACCAATTCGTGCTCATTTAACCCATTACTTTAGAAAACATTAGATGAAAAGATTTAACATGATTTCATTGTAATTTTAGCCTTAAAACCACAAACTATCCTTATAAATATCATTAATAATTAATTCAAAAGGTTTTCATGCAATACCTATGTGTTGAGTTTAATACAAAAGAAACTAGGTTTGAGAACCCATTTTTAAGAATTCACTTGTAGGGACTCCTTGAATGGAAGATAGTTAAAGGAAATATACCATACCTCACATTGAAGAAATACCAATGATTTTTTATGAAGAAACAAACAACAATATCCCTCCTATGATTTCTTCACTTCTATCTTCCATGGAGACTTGAGAGAGCATTCTAAGAGAGAGGAGTTTTGGATTTTAGGAAGAGGGGTCTAAAATGAGTTCTTAGGGTTTTGAAGACTTTAATTTACTTAATAAACCAAAAAATTAACGTCCTAGGGTCACAAAATACTTGGGGTGAATTTGCCAAACACCCCAAGACTTGGCAGCAAACTTACAGCTTTCGGACCACTCAGAGATGAGATATAACAAACGGACCATTTGTGCACCAACGAACCATTGATGGGGTCTCCTGGGTTGACACTTAGATCCAAATGGATTCTCGACATCCGTTAATGCAAGACCAATCGATGCCCAAGCTCGATGGACAATTGGTGGACCAAACAGATTGTCCTTAGGGTTACCGTTTTGTTACTACTTTGGCAGCTTTGTCCAAGTCTTGGGGCATTCATATAGGGCCCTTTGTGGGTCCTATGTAGGATCGTCACCAGACGTTAATCCCCTAAAATAAGTCGTCTAGGTATTAGGAGCATCTCACATAAGTTTCAAGGAAAACGAACACGTAAAACTCATTCAAAGACCTCAAGACACATCAGAGCTATCAAAGGCACACCTTTCGAACGTCATGAACGTTCTTGGAAGATTGACCTCATAACTTAACTAAACTTAACAAACTTCCTAATATAACTAAAGTAACTCATTTTAAAATCAAGTTAACTCAAGAAACACTCATGAGGCTCTAGTTTACCTTAGTTCTTTTAGGGGCTTTACATAATCTATGATGCGTCGATGAATACTTAGCTAAATTCATTGAGGGGATCTTTTGCACACTCTCTAACAAAGACAACGGATTTTAAGTACGGAAGGTCATAGTGGTTGTAGACTTACACATGATCTATCGATCGTGGTGTCGTCTATGGTGACTGTAATTTGCTACACATTTTAAGTTATTCCCAATTAATGAATTAATAGTTTAGGTCATTATTTAGTGTATAAGGTAAGCCTAATTGATTTAATTAACCCCTATATAAATACCCCAACCGCTTAGAATAATCACAACTCACAAAACAAAACTCTCTTCCTTTTCTCTTCTTTCTCTGTCTAGTGAAGACTTAATTGAAGACCAAGCTATGGAATGGTTTTAGCGATGCAAAGGATAAATTTTCTTCATCAGTATTCATCAATTAACAAGTTATGGGATCTAACTCACTGGTGAGACCTCTTTCATTAAAGGGTTCCATCAAATTGATATCTTAAAATTTAGTTTTTTACTATGTTTTCATCCATTACGAAATTGATGATATGAATTGATTTCTTTATGATTTATTTTTGATAATATTAATATATTAACATGAATCTGACCTAATTATGATGCATCTTTACGGTTTGTTCTAGTTTGTAGAAGATGACCTTTAACCCTTAACTCTATGTTTTTATCTTGATATAAATTATGTTGTATTGGTTCAACTGACTTGGTTATTGGTTGAATATCTACAAGATGATGTTGTTACAGTAATAATTAATTAATTAGAGTGATTTCTAGTCTTTCATTCTAGTTTTTTAGAAGATGATCTACGTTATGAAGTACATTGTAAAATGATCTAAGTATCTTTCCTAAACCTTTTTGTATCATTAAATTGTGATGTAGTGATTATTTTAACCTTGTAATAATGTTGGCTATTGACTTATTATGATTTATATCCAAATTGAATTGAATTTAGAGTTTGTGGTATGACCTTGATGATGAACAATGAAAGATACTTAGTAAGTCTTATGGTTCCTATCCTTTACTTCAAATTATGGTTAATTCTCATTAAGTCATGATGTTGTTTTGGATTATGACTTGTGTTAGGATTGATAGGATGGTATGATGTTTAATTGAAATATCTTTATTATGATTTTTTGGGATTTAGCTTAAGATTTAAATGTATTATGGATTGTAAATTATTTACCAATGTACCTTATCATGATATGAAAATATTGATGTGTTAACCTAACCTCTATGAACTGTAATAGAAGGACAATAGTCATGCAATTCTTGTTGAGCTATGATGATGATGATGTTTATACAAAGGTTATACCTTATGACCTACAATAAGTTATGATGATTAATAAAGGCATTAAAGACATTTAAAAAAGGGAAACTAGCTTAGCACCTAGTGAAATACAGTGAGGAGTGTCCCTTACGATATAGGGAAGGTAAGATCATTAATGTACTTGTGAGATTCGAGAATATAATGTTCGTAGAAAAAAAAGGGTCCCAACTATATGTCCTAGTTCCTTAATTATGTTGCCCCCATAGGAATACTAGCTAGTGGATCCACATAGTTGCTAAACTAATGTTTTTGTACTAACTTGGCAAGTAGTCCTTCTTTTTTCGGTGTAAGGTTCAACGAAACTGGATTCCATATTATCTCATATAGTCTATGAAGATTAGGAAAAGATGTTCCCAAAAGGTAAATGAACTAAAGGATTTAACTCTAACTAAGATTACTTAAGGGGATTAGCTTAGTCTAGGCAGGGAAATGGGACTCTACCTAAACATTGCACGAGTTAGCCTTAAAGGGAGTCTTAAGAGGATGCTCTTATGTATGAAAATGCTTATAATTTTGTATCACATGAATATGATGAACATGCACATTGTTGATGCTATATGTTGATTGGTGTAACTTATGAATATGTAATGGTCTATGTTGTTCAAGTATAATGTTATGTACCCTTAAATGCTATGCTATGTGAAGTAGGAAGTTAGTCATGATTCTTGTTGGGTTAGTTGATTAAGTATGTTATTGGGATTTGCTTGGTCATTGCACTTGTTTACTTAATAGGGGTTATGAATAACTACCTTGCTTTGGTTATGTTATAATGAAATCTTCTTCCG
The DNA here is from genome assembly GCA_027704765.1 of Solanum habrochaites. Classification (NCBI taxonomy): domain Eukaryota; kingdom Viridiplantae; phylum Streptophyta; class Magnoliopsida; order Solanales; family Solanaceae; genus Solanum; species Solanum habrochaites. The sequence continues at coordinate 37,217,104 of JAKWJA010002499.1, read as the reverse complement.
GCTAGTTGTGGTTTTGACTTTATGGTAGAGTTACATTGACAATACATCTAATTGCATGATATGTATATTGTCTTGACTAGTTTTGATGTTGTTGGTCTTCGGATTTACATGCCTATGACCTAATGAATATGCTTTACTGATTTGGTTTAACCTTGTTGATTATGCATACGAGTTTCAAAGTAAATTGCACACCTTTAATGAAATGTCTGTTTTCTTAGCATGTGTTCAAAGTATGTGTGTATATGGTCTCATACTTAGTATAAGTGATGTACTAACCCCATTTATTTCTTTTCCCCAAACATTTTAGGTTCGGTTGTTGAGGTGCTTTGAAGACACTTGAAGAAGGCTTGGATACCTAATTAATCCATGTAGGGTAGGTCCTCCCTTTCATAGGGCGATGCCACAATCTGGATAACATAGTCGTTTTGAGTTTAATACTACTATGTTTTTTCCTTTTCATTTAGTATGAAACATCGTATAGCCCATGTGAGGCATTCGTACTTGATGTATGGGTTATTCCAAAGTTACTACACTCTTATTAGATGGTTATGAGATGAGACGACTATTATGACTATGTTATCTTTTATAAATTTATATATGTGGAATAAAAGTAGAAGTGTAAGTAATCTTTCTATATGAAAGGTCTATGTATACTCTATATATATATACTATGTGTATGTAGAGGTCTATTTAAACCTCTAAGTATATGTAATGAAGAATTAAATTCGCTAAATTGACATGAATGTTTGTAATGATGTATGTTTGATGTGGGATCGACGAGGCTAGTCTTAGTCCTCAAAGAGGAAGACACAACTGGTTACTTCTAGGGTCTATTCCCGAATGTGACAGATATGTTGTAGGATTTTAACTAAAGGTCCTGTTTAAATGTATGTTTATGAATGGTTTCCATACATAGTCTATTCTTGTACTAAGATCATTCTTTCTGTTTTTTACACATAATGTAGGTGGTGATGGCTAGAGGATATCTCATTATTGAAAAGCTTGGATAGATTCCCCATGTTCAACAAAAAGTGATATTTATGGTTCAATGATTTCCTATGTCGAGTTGTTATTCAATTTTTCTAAGATGGCAAATGAGACTTAGAGTCTAACTATGTGTTTAATATTTTATGTGTATATATTTATAATTAATTGTTCTACCATATGATATATAATGAAAAGTTTTAAATTTTTTTAATTATTTTTACATTTATGCGATGAATTAAGACTTTTGAGAGGTCGAGTATGCCATGTGGCGATTTGAGGATGCCATAACTACAAGTGTATACCCTCCGGTCATTACAATTTTAGTATCAGAGCATAAGGTTTCATGATTTGTCATAAAGTCGAGTATTCCATGTGGAGATTTTATTCATATTGTATTTTGTTTGATAGTTTGTATGGTTTGATTGTTGGTTTATAATTTTGTATGTGACTATTCTTAAGAGACTTTGTGAAGTGAATTGAATGAGAAAGCTAAGGAATGGTGATATTGATGATGGAAAGGTGGTAAGTGGACCAAATATCTCTATATTGTTTAGAATTGAGTGAATTATATTGATTGGTATGGTCCACTTATGGAAGGGGTGACTATGTGTTATATTTTTTATGAATATTGCTATGTCGACATTATTATGTGAATTATGTTATTATTATGTTATAGCTAGTATGTATTATTAATGTGAATGTTAAAATATAATTATCTTTAATTGGAGATTTTTTTATGTAGGAGACTTTCTAATGTCTAATATGATGATGATTGAAGGGCTTTATCTGCGTAGATTGTGTCCTCTAATTGATTACATGAAAGTATGGTTGAAATGTGAACTCTAACTTGTAGGAAGTAGCTTTGTCATGTATGTGTATGAATGATTGATATAAGACCTTGCACACGTAAAAAACCTCAATAACTTGGAGCCTACATTATAGAAATAATGTTACAGAGTCCTTGAAGTTGAAAGTCGTAATTGTATCCTTCCTGTGTGAATAATAGAATTAGGGATAAGTTGGCTAGAATGGTATGAAACCATCCGAGGAAGTCAACAAATATATCCTTATCATCATTAAGTGGCTGCCCTAGTGTACCTATCCTTGGTAGAAGTATTATGATTTGGTAAGATTGTGGAATGTTACCTTTACATATGACTCATTGTTATTAAACATACTATATAGGAAACAAAGCAAATCACAAAGTGAATATGCTCGCTACTTATCATGAGACTAGAGTACAAAGAAACCCTTGATATTCTTTAATCATATTCCAACATGGGATGTGTCTTGGTTCTACCCTTGAAAAGTAGAACACCCCCTATCAGGGTAGAGTATATTTCGGATTCCATTCCTTGATAGTATGGTCTATGTATGTTAATTCCTATTCTCATCATGTGGTATGCTTTTTAGTATTGGAGAAGTTCTACGACGTGGGTAATGGATTTGGACACTAACAATACATGGAAGGAGTAGGCTTCGAAAATTCTAGGATGAGTGTTCCCTAGGTCCTCCAGACCATTATGTGAAGTCCTTTGAATATTTAATATCTCTTAAATGTCTTAATGAATATTGTTAATTTAGGTTATGCATGTTGAATGAAAGGGTCCTTATCTAGTATAGCATCGAGGATTGCATTGGTAGGCTTGAAGAGTGTGTGTGGGCGTCTTCTTCATGTCTTACTCAAGATAGTCATTGAGTAACCTTGGGTTGAGATTCTATGTGATTCAAATGAAATAATGTTTCTTTAGGTTGTCTTAAGGATTACATATTTGTTCTTGAAGAGGGTGTATGGGAGGTTTCTTCTTGTCTTATATATGTTTTAGGATAACCTTTTCTAGGAGGTTTATATGCTTGAATGTTTTCAAAGTGATAATATTTTTATATTGTGGGTTTATTTTAAAATGTCTTATATGTGAAGTTTGTGCTAAAAATGATTCTTATACTTACTTTTGAAGTTATTTTCAAAAAACCATAAAAAGCATGTTTTAAGTAAATGTCCGTTTTAGCATGGGTTTATTGCATATCACCATACATAGTTTTTTAATATACTAATTCCATATGTTTTTCTATCTCAAAAGGTTTAGGTGACAAGTCGGGTGTCTATTTGAAGAAAATCTTTGGAATAACATCCTCTCAAGAAAATCATGGTATGTCCTCACATGACTCGATGACATAGTTATGTTTTAGCTTTCCTTTTCAAAATAATATTTGAATAGACTTTAGTATTTTCTTCTAAATACGTAGAGGATTCCATTGATTATAGGGTATACCCTTGGGTAGTTACAAACATAGTATTAGAGCATAACATTATGAAGTAGTCCTTACGATAGAAATTCTCATTAAAGCCACGGCTAGTAGAGTCTTGTTCATAGGTGTGAGTCACGACACATTAATGAGAAAGATTCTATTGGAGGATAGATTTTAACTATCGTTATTACACTTGTGTCCTACTATAGAGTTGAGGTTATATCTTTTCCTGATCTCTTCTCTTGTGTTTATAGGATATGAATACGAGATAGACACTCGCAACGAGAGTTAATAAGCATGTGGTCAATGAGGGAGTTTGTCTCCAAGCTGGATAAGCTCCACAAGGTGTTCAAGTTCCTCAAGGTGAAAAATTCCCTATAGTTTTCCAAGGGTATTATAATCTAGTGGTTCTCCAAATATGACTAATTGGGAGATTCGAGAAGCTCTCCTTACCCTAGCCCGAGCCATGATAGCTTATGTGACCAGAGACATTAGGTCTAGGGTTAATGCTCTTGAGATTACCATGACCTTTTGATTGAGGGACATTGTGAGTATGAATCCTTCTATCTTCCTTGGTTCTAAGGTGACAAAAGATCCGAAAGAGTTTTTGTATAGTGTGTATAAGTGTTGAGAGCTATGGGGGGGAACTACTAGAGAAAAGGTGGAGTTGGCTTTATAACAATTGAGGGATGTTACACAAGTGTGGTAAACTCAATGGAAAGACAATATGCTGGTTGAGTCGGGTCCTATAGAATGGGAAGAGTTTGAGGAGGCCTTATTAGGCAAGTATTTTCCCTGGGAGAGGAGGGAGGTGATCGGTTAAAATTGTTCATAAAACTTGTGAAAGGTTAAGTGAGGTAGAGAAGTATCTTTGAAGGAACTATAGTGTAGGTTGCCCCATTGGCGGTCTACCCTAGGGATGACATTAGTAGGTTTTTCACCAGTGTTGTTGACCTTGTGAAAGAATAATGTCGTACGACTATGTTCCGTAATGACATGAACTTGTCTAGGCATATATTGCACGCACAATCCATTAAAGAGTCAAAGCTTAGTAGGATTACGAGGAATTTGAAGAGGGGTAGATCCGATGAGAAAAAACAAACTAGGTTTGAGAAGCAGGCTCAAACAAAGATGGGTCTAGTGCTCATATGGTCAAGCTTGAGAGTTATATTGGTTCTCAAAGTGTTAATACAACTTGTTCCACTTGTGGGAAGAAGAACTTTGAGATGTGTCTAGCCGGTACCGGTGGATGTTTTGGTTGTGCTAAGGATGGTCAATAGGTAAAAGATTTCCTACAATTTTGGCTAAAGCAAGAGAGGCCTAGCAAGTTCATCTAATACACTAGATGTTGTTTCACCAAAGAGGAATCAATTGTATGTTCTCCAAGATAAGGCTAATTCGGATGAGGATGCTGGTAAGTTATATTTTTGTATTGCTCAAGTTGGGATGGGTTCCTTAAAAGTTTGGTAGTATGATGAGTAGCTGAGTTTTGGATTGTCGTCTCTTCTCGCAACACTCCAGATATGCCATCACTTATAAAAGAGCTTAATATATTTAATAATTTTTAAAATAATATTTTCAGACCTATATTAATGTAATAAGTTAATTGGGAAAAGGTTAGAGCCAAAATTACAAAGAAAGACCTTGACGTTTGGAACTAGCTAATTTGAACTAGTTGACTTCCCTATGTTTAGTAAAGGTTTTAAACTGTCAAATGAAGTTTGAAATTTAAAAAAAAAAATTTTGATAGGTTGTATGTAGTACAATGGTTCAAATGTCCGGTAACGAATTCCAAAGGACTACCCGAAGGATTCTTGGGGAGGACCCAAAAATGCGTGAGTAGGCTGCGTGGCAGCCTGAGGACAAAAGATTAGAGGACAAGGTGTGTGACACGGAGCTATTACAAGGCACTCTACCTCAAGATACAAGGGTCTGCATCACAACGCAAAGCGGATAGGCAACTCACTGACACAACCCAAAAATTCATAAAATAATGGGATTTGGCCCCGCGACGCGCAACCACTTCCAAAATTCATTAGTCATACTTTTTGTAATTTAAATTAATAAAAAGACCAATTTAACTGAAGGGTTTTTGATGTATTTTATAGGACGATTATATATGTAAAATAGGTCAGTTTTACACCATTTTTTACACATCCAAATTACATTCAAATGCAATTACCCATATGTCTCAAGAAACACTCTCTTTTTCAAACTCCATTGAAGAACAAGAAGAGCTTAAGGAAGAGGACGAAGTCTTCTAGATTTCCAGTCAAATTTAGTGGATGACTCTTCTATAAGGTGTGGGTTTTTAAATCATGGTATTTCATTCCCAAAGAGGTCCTTTCAAAGCTACTTTTGATGAATTGAAACTTCTAGGGTTTTTATAATGAATAATGATTTTCTTACTAACTCTAGATTTACGAAAATAGATGAAAATAGTGGTTTTCTATGGTTGATTTCACCCGAATCATTGAGTATTTTATTAATAATGTTTGAATATCATTTCATACATGATCTCTCCCTAAATAATAGTTTTGATTGGTTTGTACCTATTACTTGATTCCATGTAAACGTTAGGATTTGAACTAACACTTTAAAGAACTTTTTAACGACCCATTCTCTTATACTACATTATGAATTGATCTTGTATATTAATTGAACAATTTTTATTGACTAAGCTATTGATTATTTCACTATGTTATTGTTATGATTATTGAAAATTGTACGTATATTCTTGAATAAGGTACTTGGAAACAAGAGGTCAGTGTTCTAAAGTTGTGATTTATCAATGATATTTATGTTAGCCTATGAATGATGATAATATGGTAATGAAGTATGCATGATGTTACTATAAATATATATTGGGATATGATCATGCTAAATGTGAGATCATGATAAGAATACGAAAATTGCATGTTTATGATATCCTCTAGTATGCTTTACACAACGTGATTATGTTATGTTAATCTAACATATGAAGGTTTATGATGAAAGAAAATTCTCATCTACTCCTAAAGAGATCATGATAATGTTTATACAAGGAGTTAATTTCGTATGACCTATGATAGGTTTATGAGAAAATACAACTTAAAGGTTATTCAAAAAGGAACTTAAGCTAAGCACTGATGAACTAGATATGAGAGGTGTCCCTTCCCTGGTTGGTTCACTATATACTCTTATAAGATAGAGACTGACATATAATGTGGAACTTTGGGTCTCTAATACATTTCCTCCTAGTTCTTGAACTATGTTTCCACCATAATATACTAGCTAGTAGATCTACCTGGAATGTTATGTCATGTTTGGTTCTACTTTTGCTAGTAGACCACCTTCTCTCGGTCTGGCGTTTTACTACACCAGATTACATATTTAGATCACATGGTATATGTCGGTCAAGGAAAATTTTCCCTCATGTAAAATTAAAGACAAGTAAATGGATGTTGACTAGTGTGACTTGAAGACTCTACTTAGCATAGCTAGGGGTATAGGACTCTACGTAGACATTGCACAAGTTGAATCTAATGAAAGTCCTAGGACATTGTTCTTATGCAATATGATAGCATGAAAGGTAGGATGATTATGATACATGTTGTTACTCTTACATGAAATTGGTTACCTTAATGAACATGTTATTGGTCTATATTTCTATTTGAGGTGATGACTACTTATGTTATAAGTTACACGAATCAAAGCTTTACTTATGGTCTCATATCTTATCTACATGGTTGTGTGGGGTTGTGGGGATTCACACACCATTGCTCTTGTAGGTTGGGGATGGGATCATTAATAAGTGTTTTGTATTTTATGTTTATAAGATCTATGAAATATGAAATGTTAACATGACTTTATGATAATACATCTTTGATTATGATCATGCTTTATGCTGATGAAATCCTTCACTTGTATATTTTCTATGGTATGTGCATTGAAAAAATTCATAAGATATAGAATTCTTTCCAATGAAATTATAAATGATAAATTTTCATGCATGTCCTTAAATTTTATATTCATATACCAATACTTACTACATGTTGTGTACTAACCCCATTACTTTAGAATACCATATGATATTATGAATGTTAAGTATGAAGTCTAATTATACTTCACATAATATTAAAAGTTTTTAATTTTTGGAAAATTTTAACTGATGACATGTTATGATGAATGTTACGAGGCTTGTTTGTGTCCTTTAAGAGGACAAAGATGTCGGTCTCATCTTGGGTGAACTCTCCGGGTTTGATAAACTATGTATCAAATAATGATGTTGAATTTCATTAGGATCAATGTCTCACTAAACCATGTTATATAGTATCTTGTTCTTGGTTGTAAAATGTGCCACATTTATGGATGAGAGGCTATGTGTTGACTAGGAAACATCTCTTTTCTTGATATACTCAAGATTGAAAATGACCATGAGAGTCACTTGAGGGTGGCCTTGCATGACCTCAAAAAATGCCAACTCTATGCCAAAATAAGTAAGTGTGAATTTTGTTTGAGGTCAGTATCTTTTATTGGCCATATTATCTCGGGTGATTGTATAGAGGTTGATTTTAAGAAGAAAGATGTCGTAAGAAATTTTCCTAGACCATTGCCTCCCATAGACATAAGAAGTTTTTTCGGTCTTGCTGGGTATTTTATAAGGTTTGTTGATGGATTTGTGTCCATTGCTTCTCCTTGACAACTTTGACACAAAAGAAGGTGAAGTTTTAGTTGTCAGAAGATTTTATAAAAAAATTTCAAGAATTGAAAGATAATCTTACCTCCGCTCTAATATTGACCCTACCGCAAGGCAATAAAGTCTTTGTAGAGTATTGTTATGTTTATAGAATTGGCTTGGGATTGTTCTCATGCAGCATCGTATGGTGATAGCTTATGCTTCTAGGTAACTCAAAGTTAATGCGAAGAATTATCCAACTAATGACATTGAATTAGCTTTTTGAAATATGGAGAGATTATTTGTATGCTGTGCATGTTGATTAGTTTGCTAACCATAAAAGTCATCAATATGTGTTTACACAAAAGGAGTTAAATCTCCGACAGAGAAGGTGGTAAGAATTTTTAAGGCTTGAGACATGAGTGTCGTTTACCACCCTGGCAAAGACAATGTGGTTGTAGATGCTTTGAATTGTATGACTATGGGTAGTGTGTCTCATGTTGAAGAAGAGATGAAAGAACTTGTGAAAGATGTTTATAGGTCGGCTCAATCAGGTGTGTGGTTATAAGATTCTCCAAATAGTTATTTCATGGTCCATCATAACTCCGACTCATCATAAGTGGTGGAAATGAGATCTAATCAGCATCCTGATACACTATTGGTGATGTTGCAGGAATCTATACTTGGTAAGATGAATGAGTTATTCTACAAGGGGTGATGGTATTCTTAGGTACCAAGAGATAATATGTGTTCCCGATATGTTGAGGATCTGTGAAAAAAAAATGGAATTAGGAAGGAAGCCAATGGTTTCTGCTCTTTATCAAACTCGGGGTGCCACAAAAATGTATTATGAGCTTAGAGATATCTTTTGGAGCGATGGTTTAAAAAATGACATAGCAGAGTTTTTTTCTAAGTGTCCAAATTGCGAACAGATTAAAGGTGAGCATCTTAAACCACGTGGTTTTAATCATATCATAGATTTTCCTATTTTGAAGTGGGAAGCCATCATTATGGACTTGGTAGTTAGGTTTCCTCGAAGATAGAGGCAAAATGATTAAATATGGGTTATTATGGATTGATTGACAAAATCTGTCCATTTTATTCCCGTAAGGTCTACATACATGGCTGAAGGTTATGCAAGGATCTACATTAATGTGGTTGTGAGTAATCATGGGATTCCTTTGTCCATCATTTCTGATACAAGCGCTAAATTAATTTTGTTTTTTTGAAGGCTTTTTTAAATGGTTTAGGTACTCAAGTGAAACATAACACCGCATTTATGCTCATACATGATAGTCAAGAAACACGTATAATTTATACCCTTGAAGACATGTTAAGAGCCTCCGTTATTGACTTCAAACGAAATTGGGATGATCATATACCTTTGATTGAATTCTCTTACAAGAATAACTATCATTTGAGCATCTCCGTAGCACCTTTTGAACCACTTTTGGTAGAAGGGGTAGATCTCCGGTTGGATGGTTTGAAGTTTTTGAGTTCTCAATACATGATCCAGATATTATCTATGAATCTATAGAAAAAGATCGAGTCATAAGAGAGAGATTAAAGACAACCTAAATTCTACAAAAGTCTTATGCAGACAATATTAGAAAACACCATCCGTTTCAAATACTTGATGATGTCTACTTGAAGATTTAAGCTATGAGAGGGGTGATGAGGTCTGGTAATAAGGGGAAGTTAAGTCCCTCGTATGTTCATCCTAATGAGGTTCTACATCAAATTGGGAAGGTTACCGATTAGTTTAAAATACCTAGTGAACTAGCTTCAGTGCATCGGGTGTTTCTGGATTCTATGCTCAAGAAATGCATAGGAGACCCGTTCTCCATTTTTCCTATTGATGGTTTATGGGTGGATGAGAACCACTCTTGTGAAGAGGTTCTGGTTGAGATCCTAGATATCCAAGTCACGAATTTAAGAAACAAGGAGGTTGCCTCTGTAAAGTTCTATGGAGGAACCATCTTGTTGAGGGTGCAACATTGGAGGCTGAAGCCGAAATGAAGTCCCTCTACCCTCATATTTTTTATCCTTGAGGTTTGACATTCCTCTTAGTAAATTTATTATTGAATAATCATGAAACTAACTTTTTTTCTAAATAGGTGCATGTTTTGGTAAAAGTTGTACCAACTAGAGTTCTAAGATAATGCCTTTATACTCTATTTGTGCACTTATAGATATATGTGTGCATGTTTCTTCTGGGGGTTTTGTTGTTTCGTTGTGTTTGGAAAAGAATCTATGCATTTTGTAATCCTGATCTATTTGAGCTCATATTAATGGTGAGAAGAAATTCATAATTATGTGGTATGAAATGTAATAAGAACCTTGTATAGTCTGCATCATGAATTGAGTTGTGGTGTAATGGATTAAGTATGCGTTGAAAAAGAGTTGTAAGTTCTCATATAATCTAGAATTCATTATGATTTTATGTTGTTATTGGTTGGATGACTAGTATGAGTATATATTAGAACCTCAATAGAATTAGTGTTTGATTCGGGGAACTAAGTTCCTAAGGGGAGAATGGTAAAAACTCTGTAAATTCTATGAAATAGACTAGAGCTTAATCTAATTAATTATGTTTAAAATAAAATTTGCAGACCTATATTGATTTATTAAGTTCATTTAAAAAGGTTAGAACAAAAATGACAAAGAAAGAACTTGACGTCTAGAAACTAGCTAATTTGAACTAGTTGATGTCCCTATGTTTGGTGATGGTTTCAATGTGTGAAATGAGGTCAAATATTTTTAAATAAACCTTGGATAGGTTGTACGTAGTATAAAGGGTCCAAAAGTCTAGTAATGACACTCCAAGGACCCTTCGACCCAAACTTGGTGAGTAGGCTACGTGGAAGCCTGCGGTCAGGCAAATTGGAGGACAAGATGTGCAACACACAACCTTCATGAGGCACTCTGTGTCAATATATGAGGTGCAGTCTCAAGACGCACAACGATTACACGCACTTCACTGCTTCAACGCACAAATTAAGAAAAATAATGGGTCGTGCAGCCACTTCGTAGATTTGTTAAGGTCGTAAATTTGGTAATTTAACTTCATAAAAAGACCAATTTAAGTAAAGTGTACTCTGGATATTTTATGGGACAACTATATGTGGAAACTAGGTCAATTTTATACCACTTTTGAAACATCCAAATAAGATCCAAACGCAATTACACATCTCTTTCAAAGAAACACTCTCTCTTCCAGACTCCATTGAAGAACACGAAAAGATAATGGAAGAAGAGGAAGGCTTCAAGGATTCACATAAAATTTTTTTGATTATTAACGTCTAAGTTATGGATTTTTGTCTAGTGGGATTCCTATCCCCAAGAGGTACATTCAAAGATATTTTTCAAGAATTCAAACTGCTAGGGTGTTTATGCTACAAGAAGGATTTTCTTTCGAACTCTAGATTTATAACTATCGATGAAAACTAATGGTTTTGTATGGTTGATTTAACAGGTACTGTTGAGTATTTTATTAATTATGTTTCGATCTCGTATGATACGTGATCTCACCCTAATAATAGTCTTGATTGGGTTTATTCTAATGATTACATTGTACAAATTGGGTTTGGAAACAAACACGTGAAGAAGAAAAACTTTTTAATGACCCTTTCCCTTATCCTATTTTATGAATAATTAACTACTCTATGAAGTAACTGAGTGGTATTACACAGCTATTGAGTATTCCACATTGTTAAATTTTTGGGTATGATTATTTAAAATGAAACTAATTTCTTGAGTAAGGTAATCGAAGGAAGTGGTAGGTAAGTCTTCTAAAGTTGTGATTTCTTTGAGTGTATGTTAGCCATAAATGTGACAATTTCTAATGAAAGTATGCTGATGGTCATAGGAATTATATGGGCTATCAACAGCCTAAATGTTAGGATTATGATAGAATAACGAAAGTTTGTTGTGATATCTTTTTTTATGCTTTACACAAGGTTATTATGTTATGTAATCTCATACACAAAGGGTTATGATGAAAGTAAATTCTCATATAATCCTATATAGCTCATGATCATGTTTATCCAACCATTTATTCTCCTATGACCTATGATAAGTTTATGATAAAAGAAAGAAACGAAGAAACGTAGACTATGTCATCCAATGAATGAGGTTATACGAAGTCTATAGAGAGAAGCTTCCCAAGATTTGCCTTTTAGACCTCTTCTTGCTTCTTAAGCTATACTTTTAGAGTATTAAAAATTATTGGGGTACCTAAAAATAATGTAACAAGTATGGCATATGCAAAAACATGCAAAAAAAGACATTTTAGTATAAGTACACATTCATGTCAAATAAGCAAAACCTTCATGAATATAGAAGTAAAAAAACATAAGAATCATCATATAACACTTGGAGGAGGATTTGCATATTTTACCAAAAAGAAACATTTTACAGTAAAATATGTGAATATTGTAATGAACCCCTTTTAATTACAGTGAACCATCTTAATCCCAAAACAGTGAACTCCCAAAGACAAGCCAAGAGGAAATGAATTCATATCCGTAGGAGTTTCCCTACATAATGTTATCTTAAGACCCACCAAGGTAAGACATGAAGGAAAACTCATACACCTCCTTCAATATATACGTAGGTGATACCCAAAAATACCCATCATAGGCTTACTTGGCTTGGGATAAAAAGTCCCTACTCAATGCCAAGACATTACAAGAACACTAAAATAACACTCCAAGACCTCTCTTTTGGGAATGCCTACTTAGACAAATGAGTATATAGCATCCCATTCCACAACCTACCCTAAGTAGTACACTCCTATATAATACATCGCTTATTCAATTCATACATTACAACGAAGAATCCCCTTTCGAAAGGTCGACTTAGTGCAATCGATAGATAGTGTCCCATACAACCACCTACCCTATGTAGTACGTTCTTTTAGGAAACTTAGTTCATAAACTACATATAAGAAACACAAAAACTCCCCTTTTGAAAGGTTTACTTAGTGCAATGGATATATGGCATCCCATTCCACCATCTACCTTAAGTAGTACATTCTTTTAGGATACTTAGTTCATTCATTCTTTTGTGGGGTTAGCTTAACCGAAATAAACCATGAGATCTAGATATGGAATCCCGATAGTACCCTCATTGGATGAGGGATCCTCATTTGCCTAGGGTAGGGTCATTCTCTTTACATTTACAGGACTTTTCCAATAGCTACACCTATACGGGCACATAGCTAAGGGATAAGGAGATTTCTATAAGTTACACATTCACTACTAATGAGAAGTACTCATCTCAAGATATAGATTGGAATACGACATCTCAACTTATGAAGTGTAACCATCCACTCTTCATATCCTCTCAATGCTAGGCATAACTCCCTACAAATTGTCAACATTATATACTTTAGTTTAAGGATAACTAGTGAATACCACATCTCAAATCACGAAGGGTATTCATCCTCCTACCTATATTAGAAAGATCTTAGGATGTAGTGTGGTTGTTACTCTAAAAACTTCCTCTCAACTAACAAAGAGTGTTATCTACCAAAAACTCCACTTTTGATTAATCTTAGCTTTATGTATTCATTCAAGTATATGTGCGTACATGTGAACACACCTTGCATATAGGCATAATTTCATTCCGATTACCTTCAACAAATGCTTAGACCTTCATTCATTACATTACACTAAACATGTTCAGGATATGCACTTACTTCATTTAGGCATAATCTATGCAAAACATGCAATTCAAGCTTCATAATGCTCATTACAAGAACAATCTTCATTATAACTTCATTTCACAAAGTATGCCTTCAAGCCACACTTACAATACATACCAAGTATATTCAAATTCATCAAGTAAACAAAACGACCAAGAAGGAAGACCATACCAATCAAGAGCATTTCATCAAGAGAGAGTTAACAATGAAACCAACTTACCATTTTTCGAAAGATTTCACACCTATTTACAGTTTATTTAACAATTCATCATAAAGGTTCCCTTAGGGCAGTATCTAAATAACAATATCAACACAAGTAAACCAAATCTCAAAGACTAAAAAACCATATTCATTTAACCTATACCAAAATTTGATAAAAAGTTTTAACATGTTTTCTTTGACGTTTTAGCATTAAAATCACCGACGAACATTAGAAACATCATATTTTAATCATTTAAAATGTTTTCATGCAAGACCAGTATTTCGAATCAAATATAGAATAAGAGAAAGTTTCAAAACCCTTTTTGAAATCTTTTTGAAATTATTCCTTTAATGGAAGAGAGTTCAAGGATGACTACCTTATCCCAAATAGACGAGACCCCACTGATTTTGATGAATAATTCAACCACCACCAACCCTTCTATATCATTTTTGAAGTCTAGCTTCTATTGTGGTTTTAGAGAGAGTTTTCTTGACACAAAGTTTTGGGTTTTAGGAAATGAAGTCTAAAATTATGTCCATGTTTTTGAACACCTTTAATATACCTCAAAGAACCTAAAAGTATCATGCTAGGTTTATAAAAGTCTTGGGGTGAATTTACCAAACACCCCAAGCCAAGGAATGTTTTTTGCTTTTTTTGGATGCAAAACAAATGTTTCCCCACAAATGGATCGTTTCCCAATGAATGCCTCATTGGTGGGGGTCCATCGATTGGGACTGAGACTCCTTCATTTGCAGGCTTTGCTAGCCTTGCAGGGACAGTTGACACCTAAGGGTTGACGAACATTTTACTGGCCAACGAACCGTCCCTTGTGGTCGTCGATGGTCACCGCTTGGCAGAATCCTTCAAAAGAAATAGGGTCATCTTCAAGGGCCCCTCATGGGTCATACATGGGGTCTTACTCTTACGTTAAATACCTAAACATAGTCGTATAGTTCTTAGAAACACCCCACAATAATTTTGATTAAAGTGAACACGTAAAACTCACTAAAACACATCAAGTCACACAAGCACTTGCTAAGACTTACCTTCTGAATATCAAGGATGTTCATGAACGTTTGACCTAAAAACATTACCAAACATCACACACTGCCTAACAACATCAATGTAACTCATTTAAACAAAAAACTAACTCTCGAAACATTAAGGAACCTCTAGTTCACCTTATTTCATTTTGGGGTGTTACATCATCAATCCGAGGAAGAGTATACTTGTTCTTGAATGTGACTTTGTCGAGTTAACTGTAATTGATACACATTCTAGGGGACACATCCTTATTCTTCAAAAATAAAAACAAGAGCTCCCCATCGATAAATACTAAGCCGGATGAAACCCTTGTCTAGTAAATACTTTAATTAAGCTTTCAACTCTTTCAATTCGCCGATCAATCCGATAAGAAGGAATCGAAATGGGATTCGTACCCGATAAAGGGTCGATACCTAAATCAATTTCTCATTTTGGTGGAATACCGGGATGATCATTAGGAAAGACCTCAGGAAGTTCTCTCACTATGTGGACCAACTTAATAGGAGAAATCTCGTTCTACAATATATGGAAGCGAAACAAGCATGCAACAATTTCATACCCGAAATAACATCAAAATCAACCATATAAGGTTCTACTAGTTCAACATAATAAAATCTATTGGGAAACATTATAGGACTATTTTAATATACTCTCTTAGAAACAACCGAATCATCCATCGGGGTAGTTCCCATAAAAGGTTCATTAAAGATAGTAGGCAAAATATTAAACTTTTTAGATACTAGAGGAGGAACAAAAAAAATTAGCACCGGGATAAAGTAAATCATACACATGAATTGAAAATACTTTCAATATAATGGTCACCACATCGAGATAAGTCTCTTGCTCATACCTAGAGCGGAGAGAATAGAAGACATTCTTCTTCGGGGAATCGATATTAGAAAAAGATGCTTGAGCTTGCCCACTATCCTTGTCTTTACCCTTCATGTTTTGACAATCCCTTACCTTGTGGCAACTCCTAACACAACTAAAGAAATTGTTCGTATCAATGAGGCAATCACCATAAGTCTTCTTAACATACTTTCCACAAGTTGGCTTCTTACTTGGTGAACTAGTACCTCTTCCCGTTTGAAGCATAGGATTAGACTCAAGATGCACGACATAAGATTTCATAGAAATGAATGTTTCCTAAGCATAACATAGTTTCCTATTCATAATTGTGGCGCGGTTCACATCTATGTGTAAGCATCTACACCCATTTGGTGGAGAGATACATCATATCCAAACATATTCAACCTGATGTTGTGATACTAAGTTTTCATATTTGGGAGAATCCCCTTAGATGTAACCGACATCAGTTTCCTTGGAGGGGTCTAAGACTAGCCTTTTAGCTTACATCATTACCTTCATAGGTTAAAAATATAGAAAATTTAAAACTTTTCTATATATCATGAAGTTTACATATACCTCTCGCATACATATCATATATTCATATTGAGTATACATAAACCCTTTGTAGAAGAAGATTACATAGTCTTCTACTTTTATTGCACATAAA
Organism: Solanum habrochaites; assembly: GCA_027704765.1. NCBI lineage: Eukaryota > Viridiplantae > Streptophyta > Magnoliopsida > Solanales > Solanaceae > Solanum > Solanum habrochaites. The sequence goes on along the minus strand of JAKWJA010002499.1, from coordinate 37,200,741 downwards.
TATTTAAGATAGTTAACATAGTCTATAAAGAATTTCCCATCTCATAACAATAAAAATATAGAGTATATAAAATGGGCATATCCCATATTTAAATTTAATAAAGCAACATATAGGCTATACAATCTTTAATACTCAATTGAAAAGGAAAGAACATAGATGTCTTAAAACTAGAAGAACATAATTAGCTTGATAGTGGCATTACCCTCGAAATGTTAGGACCTACCCAACTTGGATGAGTGAGAATTATAAGTCTTATTTAAAGTCGTATCAGAACCCTTCAACGACCGGAAATAAAATTTTGGGCAAAACAGAGAAAATAGGGATAGCACATAAAATGTACTGAGTATGAGACCATATGCACATACAATATCAAATTATGCTAAAAGGGTACATTTCATTAAAACATGCTATTTTACTTTTAAAAATTTATGCATATTTAAGAACTAATACAAGTCCTTAATACATATTCATAGTGTCAATACCATGTACTATACAAGACCAAAGCAAGTAATTAGTACATATTTATCAAGTCAACCACATGTAATATACAAGACCAAACAACCTTAAGTAAATCCAAGTCTCATGCATATCAACATATTTGAACCCATAATCAAATACACCTTTATCATCAAGACATAACATAACAAGCATGAATAATAGTTCATTACAACATAACTAAAGAAAGATTATTACTTATGACCCTCATTAATTCTACTTGTGCAATGACTAAGAAAAACCCCATAACCTTACTCAACCAAGTAAATCTAAAAAGAACCATAACCAATGTCAAAGTTCACATATCATATCATTAAGAGTACATATCATCATACTTTAGCAATATAGACCAAACATATATTCATAAGAGTAGCAAACCTCATATAGTATCATTAACATGTAAGATAATCATATGCATATCATCTAAATCTTATTAGTATACGCATGCATAAGAACATCCTCCTAAGAATCCCTTCAAGGATAATTAGTGCCATGTGTAGGTAGAGTCCCATACCCCTAACTATACTAACCTAAATCTTTTAGATCATTCTAGTTAGATTTCATTTATTATTTCATTTTTAACTTTTGGTACATCATTCCTTAACTTACGTAGATCACATTAGATAACGTGGAATACGTTGTCATGGAACCTTACACCAAAAGAAGGGGGACTACTTGGCACTGTAGTAACATAACATGATCTTAACATCTACGTGGCTCCACTTGATAGTATTCCTATGGGGGAAACATAGTTCAAAAAATAGGAGATATAGTTGGGACACTATTTATTCTACATGCATTTTAGTTTCCAATCTCGTGAGTACAATAAATATCCTGGCTTCCTTATGTGGGAAGGGACACTCCTCACTATAGTTCCCTCTTGGTGTTAAAGCTATTCGCCAGTTTATATGTATTTAAGCTCTCTTAAACATATAGCCAGCATAGTATATGTCATACGGTCTATACCTAATATAATCATCATCATAGTTCAATAAGAATTGCATGAGTAATTTTCTTTCATTACTATTTATACATGTGATGTTATTACATTACCATAATCACATCATGATAAGGCACGTTGATAAGTTATCACTGTCACACCCGTATTTTGGAACAAAATAAATCGTCGTCATTAACGTTCATCAATGTCGGAGACAAGCCTCTTTGTTAGCTTTCATTCAACAAATCATATAGTTAATATGGCGAAGAAAATTTAAAACTTCTAAAAACATAGTGAAGTATACATAGACAAAATATGATTACTATATAGAAGAACAGTCTAATGAGCTCAAACTAAACAACCATCTACAATCCTTTAACCAATTCAATGAAGAAGTCAATATATCTTAACAATTTGCAAACGACCTTAATACAAAACTTTGAATAAAAGTATGAAATTAAACGCTACGGACCACATCCACAAACTATTTCTAAAATATTAAGCAAGATGATATATGTAGAGCCTCGAAGTCAAGAAGACCTACCAATGTCTGGATATCGCTAATAAAAATCGCTTCAATGAGTCTTCAATCTGGTCACTGGCCTGTGCTAAAATAGTAGTAGTATAGGGTTAGTACACACTTGTAATAATTATGGGTGTATGCCCATATACAAGTAAGGACTATGCATGATGAAGGAAAGCTCTTCCTATAACAACATATAATTTCTTGAAAGTGAAGTCACTAGACTTTCTAAATTCGTTATTTCTGAATTATAGTATGAATATGACATATAATAATGCTTTCAAAGAACACAACTCATTTTCTGTATGAACATAATACCTTAGAATCATGAAAATAATTTTAGAACAACTCGAACAAAATTTTTGAAAATTGCTCCTCCACACTGAAAAGAGGTTGTTCACAACTACAGTAAACCGAATACTTTCTTTGAGCATTTAACTGAAATAGATCATGTGAACAAAACATGAAATCCAGTGTCTGTCCCACACCTAAAAAGGGGTGGTTTCACCAACCAAAGTGAAACCGTATCATACCTAGCTCAATTAGGTGGAATCCAATGGCTAGTTCCCATGTTGGTAACATAGTTCGAAGACTAGGAGACATATGGAGAGAACTTATCCACATTGGTGGTAGACTCCCTTTCTATACTTTATGAAATGTGAATTTAACATTACATTATTATCTTGGTATCAATGAGTCTTGTCTCATGATTATTAAAACCTTTTTATGCGAGTATCTTAAGCATAATTGTCTAGGTATGAATGACACTTGTCTGACTTCTTTAAACACATCATTCTTTTCACTTTCCTAATTCTTAAACTTTTAATCATGTTATTACTCACCTTATCTTGTTCAATTATATTTAGTAGATTTATACCTCTCTTTATGAACGTTATAAACTATATTCAATGTACTTACTTATATTCATGGTGTATTTGGATAGAGTAGCTGGGACTTGTCCTAAATATTGCCGCCCTTGGTTAGAATTCATTGAGTTACATTGGTCATGCTTAATTTGGTATAACTTAGTCATAGTGCCAAACATATATAAATTTATATATTTTGGAATACTGTAAGCCAATTATTGTGAATACTTCACATATTATGGAAATCAAGAAGATTGGTTGCGCAGTATATTGGAATTAAGCAAACTTTTCACTAGACAATGGTCTAGAAATATCATTATCCAATTTTTTTTATGAAATGACCTCGTAAGCCAATTCTATTCAACTTTTTCGACATTATATTTCTAGCCAATTTGTTGGAATAAATCAAATTTTCACTTGACTATTTTCATTATTTTATCATACCATATCAATATCCCCAGATGTATTATAGTGATCTCCTTAACATAAGCTACTCAACATTTAACCGTAGCTAACGTCATAATTGCCTTTTAACAAATTTGCACATTGTCAAACACCTCGTTGTAAGTCAACATCTTCTTTATTTAATATATTACATACCCTAGTCATATGAAATAAAGTATATAGGCTAATAAGTTATTAACCAAAAAAGAACTTGCACATAATGATAATTAGAACCACATACCAAAAATATTTCGAGATTACATAGATCTATATATATATAAATATATAATATATATATATATAATATATATATATATATATTTATATATAATATATATATATAATATATATACTATAAGAGAAAAACTATCATAACCAAGCACATGGATGTTCAACAATAGCATTGGGAACACCCTTATTTTTGATTCAGGAATTCGAACATTTTGACAGTCCCTCTAGAAAGAACTCTATCCAGCAATAGAAAACTCATATTTTAGAATAATTGATATCGTAGAACTTTGCACAAAAACCATGAAGAATACCTTAAAATCTCCTAAGTGATTTTTTTTTTGTTTTTCTTCTACGTGTTTTGTGTTTCGTCTCACTGTTTTTGTCAACGATTGTATTACTCTTTTGAGTCGTGAATGTTCAGGTTTGAACATTAGTCTAATCCAAGAAAATGATATTGACTATACACCTTAGTATCATTAACTTATTAAATAATTAATATTAATGACTAAAATACCCCCTCTTAATTGACTAAAAAAAGGAAAACACTTTAACTTAGGGTTTCAGCCATCGTACTGATTTTCTAATTAATAATTAAATTTCTAATTTAATTATTTAAGGGTCCTAGGGTTATTAATAAAATACCCCTAAGTCATTAGGACCATAACTAACCCTGTTTGACCATTGTAGGCGAGGTACTACGTTGTCTCTTGAATTAGTTACTAGGTTAGTGTCACCAAATTAATTCTTAGGTTCGCGGATGCAGTATATTTTTTTTCGTCCTAGATTAGTTAACTAGTTAGGTCAGTTAGTTAGAGTCTAGAGTCTGTTAGAGAGTTAGGCTACAAATGGGTGGACCCTTGTGCATGATTGCTCCCTAACACCCCTAACTGAATTCTGTTAGGGTGATCCCATCCCTTGGCTTTCTTCACATGTGCTTTGCACATTTTGCTCTACATACTAACTACTATTCCTTATGTTCATATTTATCCGCAAGGATCGTCACTATGTCGTTGGGCCTGCTTTATCTAACATGCGCATTTTGAAGTGTCCTATCTTGACGCCTAGGCCTTTAAAATTATTCCTCAAATCTATTATGCAAATAACTACTGTTAATCATATTTTTGCTTAGGTTCTTTATTGAAGGTATATTTCTTAACAAGTCTTATACTTAGAAATATGGTGAATACCCATTAAGCAAATATTTTCTACTCTTCACAATATTTCTAAATATTGGGCATTGGGATGCGTATGTACCCCAAAATACCTATTCTTAAAACTTAAAAGGCACTTCACTAGACGAGTATATTTTCTGGAATATTATAATCACCATCCTTAGAAAGTTTACATCTTAGCAAACACCACAAAAACCATAGTCAATACATTTTAATTCAACATCGTACCAACCCAACTCTCCATAAAACATCATCACTAAACACATGTAATCATTATTGAAGTAAGGGTTGAGATAACAAGACTTACCCAACGAATTTCAAAACACAATATACTCAACCCAACAATGGGCGTAATTTCATCATACAAAGTAATTAACACAATAATGAAGTCAATTGTATCAAAACTATCCAACTTAACTACAATTCATAACTTAGGGTAGGTGAAAGGTTCATGAATAATTCTTACGGAAATTGATTCACTCCCAAATATCATTACTGAATGATATAATCATAAAACAAGTCTAAAAATCAATACATTCTTGAATTCCCATGAATTCATAATCAAGATCCAGGATTTGTGGAATTGGAAAAGGGACATGATCTACATGAAATTACATCAATTAACAAACAATGTAAATTTAATTAGTCATACAAAATCACAATTTATCAATAATTTGATGTTTAGAAGAAAACCCATTAGAATCGGAAAACCCCTTTGAATTGTGTATTTTCAAATCAACTTTGAGAGGACCTTTGTGGAAAGGAATCCCTAGAGTGAAGAACTCGTACCTTAATGAAGATTAATCAATTATATTGAAGTTAATTCCTATAGAAATTGATATTCATCTTCATGTTTTTTCTTCCCTCAATGGAGGATTAATAGAGAGAGAAAGTGGAGAGAGGTGAGAGCTTTTGGGTTTTCATATAGGGATTTAATTTGAGTGGGTAAAATCTGTGGGAAACTTATCTAAAATCAATATATAGTCCCCCCATGAAATACCCAAAAAACCCTTCACTTAAATTGACACTTTAATGAAGTCAAAGTTGAATTCCAAATTAATTGTGTTAAAGAATCAATTCTTGGAAAGATGAATGATCCATTATCCCTTTGGGGATGGTGTTAATAGGTACCTAGGGAGATAGTGCCTACCCTATGTAGATGATTTGAAGAATCTTATTCTTTAGGAAGTTCATGGTGACCATTACTTTGTTCATCCGGGTTCCACAAAGATATATCATGAACTTAGGAAAGTATTTTGGTTGGAATGCTTTAGAAAGGACAATTTAATTTATTGCTAGATATTCAAATTGCCAACAAGTGAAAGTCGAGCATCAATAGACTAGTCGTTTAATTCAAAAAATCCAAGTTCTAACTTAGGATGTGGGAAGATATTAGTAGGGATTTCATAGTGGGTTTGCCTCTGACTCGAGGGCAAATATTATTCTATATTGGTGGTCGTGGATTGATTGACGAAGTCTGCTCATTTTATTCACGTCAACTCTTCTTTTTTTGAGGAAGATTATGCAAAAATCTATATTTATGAAATTGTTAGACTTTATGGGGTTCCTTTGTCCATCATACTAGATATAGGTGCTCTATTCACTTCCCTGTTTTGGAAGTCATTCATAAAAGTGTTGGGTACAAGAGTGAAGTTAGCACTACTTATCATCCTCAAATGGATGGTAGAATGGGGCTTACTATTCAAACCCTTGAGGATATTCTTAGATCTTGTATCATTGCACTTCAAGGGAAATGGAAGAGCCAACCTTGCCTTTGGTTGAATTATCTTAAAATAATAGTTACCATTCATATATATCCATGGATTCTTATGAAGCTTTGTATGGTAGGAGTTGTTGATCCCTTATTGGATAGTTTAAAATTGGTGAATCGTCACTCATTTGTCCGATTACATCTATAATACCTTGGAGATAGTTCATGCTATAAAGAATAGATTCAAGACGATCTATTGTCAGCAAAAATCTTATGCCGACCATAGGAGAATAGACCTTGAATATTAAGAAGGTGAAAAAGTTTATTTAAAAATCTAACCTATGAAAGGTGTTGTGAGTTTTGGCAAGAAGGAGAAACTTAGTCCACGATATGTGGTCCCTATGAAATATTGCAACGGGTTTTCAAAATTCATATGAGTTGAAACTTCCAAATAAACTACCTTAAGTTCATCTGGTGTTTCATGTGTTCATTCTTAAGAAATGTGTTGGTCACCCTGAGACCACTCTTCTTATTGAGAATTTGTTTTAAGAAGAGGTTACAGTGTACTTGATAATCAAGTGAAGACGTTGAGGAACAAAGTGGTTCCTTCGTAAAAGTGCTACTGGAGGAAAAACCACACCTTTGTTCAGAGGGTTGTAGTATTTGGTTAAATGCGAGGATAGTATTGGGAGGGTAAGTAGTCAACATGGGAGGCCAAGACCGAATAAGCCCCCATTACAAAAAAAAAATATCCTTATCTTTTTCCTCATAAGGTTAGTTGTTCTTATTAATAATGAAAAAAATGAGTTAATTTAATTTGACTTATTTTGAAAAGATATGTCTGTTATGGTAAAACAATTTTTACTATAATGAAGTTTATGGAAAAAAGTTTTTGTCACATCAGAGGAGATCCCCATAGACGTAACTGGTGTCATGGACCTGTTTTAGGCAATGACTAGCCTCTTAACTTACATCATTACATTCATAGGTCAAAAATACGGAAAATTTAAAACATATTATTATTGCTACATTGAGGTTTACATAGACCTCTACATACACATAATATTCATATCCACTATACAAGACCCTTTATATAGGAAGATAAATAGTCTTTTACTTTTATTTCACATATATATATAATATATAACATATTCTCGAATGAATGTCTCATCTCATAACCATTTAAAAAGACTATAACAATGTGGTCCTAGCACATACATCAATGTAATAAAGCCACATATTGTCTATACAATGTTTAGTACTCAAATGAAAAGAAAAGAACATAGAGTCTAGAGAGTAGAACAACATCATAATGTTAGATAGTGGCATTGCCCTTGTAAAGTGAGGGTCTACCTAACTTGGGTGAATGAGAATTCCAAGTCTTCCTTCAAAGTTGTCACAAAACCCTTTAATGACCGGAACCTAAAATGTTTTGGAATAGGGAGAAAATGGGTAGACCACTTTAACTTAGTATGAGGTCGGATGCACACATATATTAAAATCATTCCAAAAGTCGGCATTTAATAGGACATGCGTTTAACAACAATTTAGAAATCTCCTATTCACATTCAAGGAACTTGAATCCACACCTTATTATACATTTCATCAAGTCAATACCATGTTTATAAAGACTAAAAAAAACCTTAAGTCAAACCATAAGGGTGTATACCATCATTATAGTAATTAACAAAAAGTTGGAACACGTCATTCAACCACTACAATAACACAATGCCACTACTTAAGTTTCATGAAGTTTAAGACTTAGGTCAAAGTAATAATCAATCTAAATTACTCAATAACTAGTATGACAGGAATATAATTCATCCATCTATTTATACTTGCTACAGTAACATCATCTAGTAGTAATTCAACACAAAACAAATTCAATTGAACCAGTATTACACAATTCATATCAAGATCAGAACTATGCGTTAAGGGGAATACGTCATATTCTACAAACTAAATCAATCCATCAAAAAATATCATAATTTAGTTATAATAAATGTTAATATATTCATAATATACAAAGTAAATAATAAAACAAATAAATTTACAATATCAATTTCGAGATTGGAAAACACCCACTTAAATTTTATACTATTTGAACAAATTTGCTGAAACTCATTGGGGAAAGAAGTCCCAAAGGTGAAAGGTATATCATATATTAATATTTGATGAAGATTGATAAAGAAACTTTAGTTATTGATACCCTATAACCAACATTCACTTTTTCTTCGATGTTGTTCATTATCTTGTGAAGGCAGAAGCGAGAAGGAATGAGAGTTTTGGGTTTTTTGTGAATTTGAGGGCTTATGTTAGTTTAAACTAGATTAGAAGATTTATATACGGTAAGGTGACAATAATTAGACATCCCTAAGACAAAAAATAATTACTAACCAACCTCATAAATAATTGAATAAATAAAAAACGTACAGCAAAACATCCCTTGACAGACGAGACCCGCAAACTGTCCGTTTGTCAAACACGGGAACTATTCACGCCGTGTTTACACTTGTGCTTTTGGTCTTAGACTTTTCAAAACAAGCCTCCAAGAATTTACTAATTTACATAGAGGAATTAGTCCACCCCCGTCATTGACAATAATTGTTGGTTGCAATCCGTGGGTGGACACTACAAGCTTGCCTTGGCAGCCTTTGACCCCAAAATGCAATAGTCCTCCTCTAGGGCCCCTTGTTTTGATCATTTGTTAGTCGTGCCTGGAAATTTTGACAACAAATAAACTCTAATACTTGTTAGACACCCTTCCACGAAAATTAATCCATTTAGAACTCCTAAAAATTAGTCAAATAGGCTAAAACACATTAGCACCTCGTTGAACTGGTTTCCGGACGTCGTTAACGTTCCTGGACATTTGGATTTCTAAACTTCCTAAATGACTTATATACACTAAAATAGACCCTAAAACATTGTATAAACCTTTACACAATGATATTACGATCTATATCATGTCTTAGACTTTCAAGTGTACCCTTAATCCCCCCCCCCCTCTTTGGAACATTCGTTCCACAATTACACTAACATCTTTAAAAGGATGAATACACTCAAGATTAAAACAGTCCAACCAATAAAACAATGCCTATAATATGATTTAAACATCAAAATAATATTTGAGCGAAAGAAATGAAAACCTCAACTTCAACTTACAAGGCTCAAACTCCATTATGTGGAATTTTCCCATCTCACACACAACATGAGCTCAAACATACATATATGAGACATTATAACACACTAAACTTACCAACATGCTCATATATTTCATAAAGACTTACCATATCAAAATGCAGAACATAATACACAACAAGAAGAATTGCGAATTTTCCATTCAATATACACAAATCTTTGTAACTTCTCTGTAATGATACAAAAATGCACATGTTTTTGCAAAACTATCCAAAAATTAAAGCAACTTAAAATTTAGTCACTATTTTCATTATAATCAAGAATTACTAACCTCCATTAGGAAAAATGTGACGATAATGGGACTTCCTTTCAGCGTCGGCCTCCTATTTTTTCCTTCATTTTGGTGGTTTGTCCATTACACTTTTATGGAGGCCACCTCTATGTTCGTTGACATCTTCACTTGAAGATCAATGATTTCTGGCGAGACCTCCTCATAAGAAAGGTTATCCTTCATACCAAGACCCTTAAAAGGAAGAATAGACTAGGGATCACCGATAAGCCTCTTAAGCATAGAAACATGGGAAACTCGATGAACCGAAGATAGTTCACTAGGCAGTTTCAACTCATGGGCAACCTTATCAACACTTTACAAGATTTCATAAGGACCCCCATAGCGAGGACTCAACTTCCCTTTGTTTCCACATCTAACCACCCCTTTCAAAGGTGATTTTTTTCAAGTACACCTTATCACCCTTTTCGAACTCTAAATCCCTTCTCCTATGATCGGCATAAAACTTTTGCCAACTATAGGTTATCTCCAACCGGTTACTTATAATACGAACCTTATCCAAAGACATGTAAATCAAATCTGGACCCAAAAGTGATGACTTACACAGTTCAAACTACAGAATTGGAGATCTACATCTCCAACAATACAACGCTTCATAAGGGGTGATATATAAAAATTAATATTATCTATTATTTTAAGCAAACTCCACCAAAGGAAAGTGTTTATCCCAATTTCCCTTGAAATCAATGATACAAGCTCGAATAAAATCCCCAAGGGTTTGAATAGTATGCTCCGCTTGACCATCCGTTTGGGAATGAAAAGCGATGCTTAACTTCACCTTGGTACCTAACCCTTCTTTGAATGACCTCCAAAACCTAGATGTGAATTGTGTACCCCAAGCTGATATGATGTATAACAGAATTCTATGTCGACACACAATCTCATCAATCAAGATCCTTGCATAATCCTGTGCTGCAAAGGTAGACTTGACAAGGAATAAAATGAGTTGATTTGGTCAACCTATCCACAACAACCCATATAGAGTCATATTGGTTTTGTGTCTGAGGCAAACCTACCAAAAAATCCATATTGTTTTCTTCCTACTTCGAAATAGAAACTTGGATTTATTCAAGTAAACCTCTGACTTTTGGTGTTTGTCTATCACTTGATGGAAATTTGGACACTTTGCTAAAAAAACCCTCTATATCCTTCAAAACTTCTTACCAAACACTCTCTAACTATACTGTACATCTTGGTTAAACCCGTATGAATGGAGTAATGGGACTCCTTAGCTTTTTCGAAGATCCGTTAACTCAAACCATCTACGTTGGGAACAGACAACCTTCCTTGATACCTAAACACCCCATCCCCCTATAAGATTAACGACTAATTAAGAATGTTAACAAATGATTACTTCTACTCCATCTATGGTTGATAAAAATGTGTTTGGACTGAACATTAACCACAATAGATGACTCGAAGTCATGATGGACAATAAAACCACCATTCGGAGAGTATTCCAAGCTAACACCTATTATAGCCAACCTATGAACATCTTTCACTAAGACTTTCTTGGCTTCCTCTACATCAGACTCACTACAAATGGTCATTAAACATAGAGCATCCGTAACCACGTTTGCCTTGTAGGGGTGATAGACAAAATATATGTCATAATCATTCAACAATTCAAACCACTTTCTTTATCGGAGATTTGATTCCTTTAAGCTAAAACATATTGAAGACTCTTGTGGTCGGTATACACATCAACATGAATACCATACAAGTAATTCCTCCATAGTATCAAGGGAAATAACATGGCGGCTAAATCAAGATCATGAGTTGGATAATTCCTCCCATGCACCTTAACTTGTCTAGAAGCATAGGCGACTACTTTCCCATGTTGAATAACCACACACCCTAAACCCACTCGGGATGAATCACAATATACAATGAAACCCTTGAACCCTCTAATAAAGTCAATATCATAGAGTAATAAGCCTATCTATAAAGATTTAGAAGCTTCTCTCACATGCCTCCGACCACTCAAATTTCTTACTCTTTTGGTTAAAAGTATTCAAGGGGGATGCAATGGAAACAAAACAATCAACAAACCTCTGATATTACCCATTTAAACCTAAGAAACTCCTAATATAGATTAGAGTCAATGGTTTAAGGTAATTTTTCACCACCTCGATTTTCCTTGAATCAATCTCTTTTCCCTCACTAGATATGATATGACCATGAAACACCACCGAAATCCACCATAACACAGAGTTTTTATACTTGAAAAATAATTTGTTCTTTTTAAGCACTTGTAACACCAGCTATAAATTGTTCCTATTTCCACCCTCTTCACTAGATCCATAAATGTCACCGGGGAATTAGTGATACCAAAGGACATCATTAGAAACTCATAGTGAGCATATCATGTCCTAAATATAATTTTTGGTAAATCCTCACCTCTAACCCTTATTTTTTTATTCCCCGATATCAAGTCAATCATAGAAAAATAGCTTCCCCTTGGAGTTGATAAAACAAGTCGTTAATTTGAGGGAGAGTATACTTGTTCTTAATATTGACTTTATTTAATTGGCGATAATCGATACACATTCTAAGGGACCCATCCTTCTTCTTCACAAAAAAAACTTGAGCACACAATTGAGAAATACAAGGTCTAATGAATCCTTTGTCTAGTAGATCTTTGAGTTGAGATTTCAACTAATTCAATTCGGCAAGATCCATGCGATAAGGAGGAATTGAAATGGGATTTGTATCCGGTAACAAGTCGATACAAAAATCAATTCCCCATTCAGGAGGAGTACTAGGAAGATCATTAGAAAAAACATCAAAAAATTTCCTCACTACGGGGACCGACTAAATGGGAGGAATTTCATAGCATAAATATTGGACTCTTACAATATGGTATAACAACCCTTTAGAGATCATCCTAATATTTTTTTTAAATGAAATGAAATGACATCTAAGAATAGAATTTCCTTCTTTCCACTCTAAAACAGGTTCATTTGGAAAATTAAACTTCACCATCCTTGTTGTGCAATATATAGAGGCAATGTGAACATTCAACCAATCCATAGCAAAATGACATTAAAATCAAGCATATTATGTTCTTCTAGTTCAACATAAGTAACGCTTTTCGGCAACATTATAGATTCATTCAAGAAATAGGGGAAAACGTTAAACTTTTTAGGTACTAGAGGAGTTACAAATGAAAATGTAGAACCAGGGTAAAGTAAAGAATATACATAAATACGAAAGACTTTCAACATACCAATCACAACGTCAGGGAAGTCTCTTGCTCACCCTAGAACGGAGAGAATAAAAGTGATTCTTCTTCTGAGCATCATTAAAAACACTTGATTGAGCTTAACCACTAGCCTTCTCTTGCTTTTTCAATTTTGGGCAATCTCTAACTTCATGCCAACTTTTACCACGACCAGGATATTTGACATTTCCAACTAAGCATTCACCAAGATGAATTTTTCCATACTTGGCACAAGTAGGATTCTTATGTGGTGAACTAGTAACCCTTCCCTTTTTAGGGTTAGTGTTATACACCCTATCATCATGAGCGTTGCGAAATTTTTTAGGAACTTGATTGGAAAACCTATTCTTTAACTTAGGAATGTCTTTAATGTAATTATTGACCTTCGAAGAACAACTATCAAAAGATTTTTCCCTCTTGGCATCTCTACTCTTTCTCTTAGACCTTACCTCTTCACCTTGTTGAGCATGAACCATGGGACGAGAAATGTTCATATTGTCATGTAGCATACCTGAATGACATTTCTCTTGCAATTCATTCAACACTCCTGTCAAAAAGCGGTTCATTTCATCCCTATGATCGGAAACAAAAGAAGAAGCACATTTTGACAATTTAGTGAATTTCAATGAGTATTCAAGATCACTCATACCTCCTTGATGACGGTTGATGCACTCCACACTTAGCTTCCCCCTTTATCCCTATGAAAGACTCTATCATAAAATATCTTGAAATCTCCAAAGTCCCGTTCTAAAACCCTTACGCCAATTGTCCCTCCATTAGATGTACCAACTTTGAGCCTCATCTTGTAGTTGGTAGGTGGTAACTCGACCTTCTCACCAGTAGTCAACCCCATAGCACAAAAGATCTTCAAGATTTCATCAATGAACTGTTAGGGTTCCTCCTCAACCTTGGAACCACAGAAAGGAGGAGGATTCATCATTATGAAATCCCTCAAATTGGAGGCTATAGTACCAACATGTTTAATTGCATGGGGTACAACCTCCCGATTATCTTGTGATGCCATGGCTTGAGCTTGAGTAGTGAAGGCTTGTGATTGAGTTGTAATGGCTTGCGCCATGTGGAGAAGAGCATCCCTTATGTCACCATCCGTCAGATGAGGAGAATTGACTGGAGTTTGTTCAGCATTAACATCTTCTTAAAGAGAAGGGACTTGATTGCCTCGGGGAAGAGATCACACATTGGAAATATGTTCATCATGTCTTCGTGCCGCGTTCGTTTGAGTATTAATTGCCTATAATCACAATAAAAGAATTAGATGCTAAAAGCACGTAGAGTCAAAACTCTAGAGGCACAATATTAGACATCCAAGAAAGTGAGACTTTCCTAAGATCACATAGGTTCCTATCCATACGTGTGGTAAGCTTCACTATTATGAGTAGAAATATAAATAGACAAGGTTAAGAGAAACAACGACTCAAAGATAATAAACCTCATGCTCTAATACAATGTTTCTCACATCCGAGAAGCACCGGTTAGACGTAAGAGTCGTCCTTCTCCTCCTTGAGGTCTAAGACTATCCTCTTAGATTACATCATTACATTCATAAGTCAAAAATACGAAAAAATTTTAAAATTTTTGTAACTTACACATTGAGGTTTACATAGACCTCTACATACAGATAATATTCATATCGAGTATACATAGACTCTTCGTATGGAAAGACTACAAAGTATTTTTCTTTTATTGCACATACATATAAAACAAAACATAATCTCAAATGGATGTCTCATCTCATAAATATCTAAAAAGCGTATAACAATTCTAGTCCTAACCCATACATCAATGCAATAAAGATGCACATAGCCTATACAATGTTAGTATTAAAATGAAAAGGAAAGAACATAGATTTCAAGACTAAAACAACATTATAATTCTTGATGGTGGCATTGACCTCGGAAAGTGAGGACCTACCAAACATTAATGAATAAGAACTCATGTCTCCTTTAATTCAATCATTATCTTAAACAACTTGAATGAGTCATACCTAAAATGCTTGTGAGGGGTGGAAAATGGGTTGAGTTCAACAGCTTCTAATAAGTGTGACACCATATGCACGCATATCCTGAAATCATACAAAAAATACGACATTTCTTTTACAAAAATGGTATTTTACATTGAGAAAGACCTTATGATAATTCAAGGACCAATAAAGTTACTAATACATATTCATGAAGTCAATACCATTTACTATACAAGACAAAACAACCTTAAGTAAAATGAAGTCACAAGGATATCAACATACTTGAACACTTTGTCAAGACAACTCTATCATCAAGTAATAGTATTAATAAGCATAAATAAAAGTTCAATACAACATTATAAATAAACACAATTGCCCATGAACCCTCATTAAGTCAACTAGTTCAATGACCAAGCAGTCCCATAACCTTGCTCATTTAAGTAAACCAAAAAATAACCATAGTCAATATCAAACATCACATATCATATCATATAATATTACATATCATCATAATTTAGAAATGTAGACCCACACATATTCATAAGTAAAACCAATCATCATGTAGTGTCATCATTGTTCAATGTTATCATATACATATCATGTACCATTATAATCATCAACATATGCATATAGGAATAACCTTTTAAAGCTTCCTTCAAGGAAAACTATTGCAAGTCATAGAGATATTCCCATACTCTTACCTAAGCTAAGTAAAACCCCATAAGTCACCCTAGTTAGTTTGTACTTCATTACATTATATTAGTTTGTGAACACTTGTCTTAAACGATATAGACGACGAGATCTAAATGTAGAATCTGTCGTTGTAAATACTTATACTGATTGAAGGTGGTCTACCGACCAAAGTAAAACCAAACAGAAATGTACCTTTGTAGGTGGATCCACTATCGAGTCTTCCTACGGGGGTAACATTGTTCAAGAACGAAGAGATATTTATGAATTATGTACGTGACACTTGGCAATTGTAGCCTAATCTCATCAAAATCAATATGATGATTATCCCTCATAGGGAAGTCAAAACCTTATGTGCAACTATAGGGTGAATCTTCCTCAATGGAAAGTCAACATCTCCCATCATCAATTTCACTTGGTGTTAAGCTAATTCCCTTTTTAAATGTCTTCAATGTTTTTATTAATTATCTTTATTAATTTAGGTCATAGGGTCTATATCTTGTATAATCATCATCATCATAACTAAATAAAAATTGCATGAGTATAGTCCTTTCATTACAAGTCATATAAGTGGGTTAGCACACTTACATAGTCAGATCATCATAATAAAATTTACATCTTAGATAACACCTCACAATCCATAGTCAAGACATTTCAATTAAACATCATACAAACCCTATATATCCTAATACAAGTTATACTTTAATTCAACATCATAACTCAATCTCAAATAACCACAATTGAAGTAATGAAATGAGATCACAAGACTTACCGAGTCTCCTTCATAATCCATCATCAAGGTATTACCATCAACCCTTAAATCAACTCAAAGGGTTTAATACCATCACATAATGGTAATTAACATTATAATGAAGTCAATAAAACAACTACATCAGAATACACTACTAGTTCATATCTTAATACAAGAGACTTTGGTCAAAGTAATAATCTAGATCAGTTACTCAATAACTAGAATTATAGGACTATAATTCATCATAATATATTACTAATTGATACAATAAATTCATATATTAGTAATTCAATCGATAACCCATAAAATTGAACCAACATTAAACAAATGATATTAAGATCACAACCTAGGGTTAAGAGGAATAAATCATCTTCTACAAACTAGACCACTACATCATGAAATAACATAATTGAGTTATAATAAATGTTAATATATTCATAATATACAAATTAACTCATAAACAAATCACTTTATATTATCAATTTCTAGATTTCAAAAGAGCTATTTGAATTTCGCACTTCTGAAATCAATATTATGGAACCCTTTGGGTAAAAAAGTACCAAAAGTGAAAGAAATATCAAACCTCAATGTTTGATGAAGATTTAAGGATATAATTGGGTTACTCAATCCCTATACCCACCTTTACTTTGTCTTTTATGGTTTTCCTCAACTTGGGAGACATAAAGAAGAAAATCGGAAGAAAGTTTGGGTTTTGTGAATTATGAGGACTTAGGTTAGTTTAATTACCTTAGGAACTTTATATAGGTAATTAAACAACTTAATTAGACCTACCTAAACCCTTAAATAATTAAATAACCATCTAATTAATTAATTTAACCAATTTAAAAACGTGAAGCAAAACATTCTTTTGACAAACGAGACCATGATACACTGTCCGTTTTACAAACGATGGGCACTATTCATTTCGTTGCTTTGCACTCTTCGTTATTGTCTGAGACTCTTCAAAAGAGGTCTCAAAAGTTTTTTTGCTAAGTATCCATAAACAGCCCAACGCCCCATCTATTGGACCAACATACGTTGGTGCAACCGTTGGTGTACAATGTCTTTGACAGCCTTTGATCCAAAAATGCAAGGGTCCTCCTCAAGGGACATTGGTTGGTCCTTGGAGAGTCATGCCCAAATGTTTGGACTAATAATAATCTCTAATACATGTTAGACACCCTTCCAAAAAAATTCATCCATTTTTTACTCCTAAAACTTAGTCAAATACTCTAGGGTACACTAGCACCTCATTGAACTACTTTCCAGACGTTATGAAAGTTCCTTCATGTTTTGATTTCTAAAACATAACGTAAATAAATAATATCCTAATCTATCATTAAAATAGTGCATAAACCTTTTTTTTCCATATATGTTAGGCTTTAGAACATGTCTTAGACTTTCGATGTGTTACAACTGTCTTCAATTGATTTTCACTCTTTCCGTATTTGGTATGTTGTTTGCGCATTCATGAAATGATATTGAGATGTTTATATTATTTAGAAAGGAGTTTTGGGAATAAAATGCTTTCACTATTTAGGGGTTGAGATCATGGTTGATTTTGAAGTAGTTCTTCATTGTCCATATCCTAGTAGCACAAACCCATTAGAAGTAACACGACTTACTCACCTTTTGGAGGTGTTATAACAATCACCATAGTCACTATTCATTGAATTTTTCATAGGTAAATTTCAGAAAAAAAATTTCAAACTATCATTGAAAATCATCTGATTAAACATCACTTCCAATATATATAAAATATCAGAATACAGCGTTTACGAATCTAGTCTCCTTTTTGCCATCCGAGAACTCAAATCACTACGTACATTAGACGACACAACCTTACAACATAAATCGTAAAGTACCAATTTAAAAAATTTACAATAATACACAACTTAGTAAATCCTTGAACTTAAATGGATTCCTTTCCTCCTTGATCTTAGGAATCACATATTAATCTCTCACCATCATATACAGACATCCTTTAAGCCCTAACATACCCCAACTGAATTCTGTGAGGGTGATCCCATCCCTTGGTCCGTTTCTCACATGTGCTTGCACTGTGGTTGCTTTCTACATTCTAACTAACTATTTTCATGAGGTTCATTTTTTATCCCAGGATCGTCCACTCATGTCGTTTGGGCACTGCTAATCTACAATGCCTTTTCAATTGGTCATCATGCTATGACGCCCTAGGCGTTTAAAATGTTATACCTCGTCAAATCTAGTATGCCAATAAACGGTGTGAATCATCTTTTGTTTTTAGCTTAGGTTGCTTTATTGGTGAAGGGTAATATTCTTTAAACAGTTCACATTAAGACTTAAGAAATAGTGTTGAAGACCCATTAGCAAATAGTTTCTATCTGTTCACAATATTTGCTAAATATCTTGGGCATCTGGATGCGTATGGTACCCCCAAAATCCTTATTCTTAAAACTTAAAAGGCACATTCATAGACGAGTTATATTTTTCTGGAATATTATAATCACCATCCTTAGAAAGTTTACATCTTAGCAAACACAACAAAACCAAGTCAATCATTTTAATTCAACATCGTACCAACCCACCCAACTCCCATAAAACATCATCACTAAACAATGTAATCATTAGTGAAGTAGGGTTGAGATAACAAGTAACTTACCCAACGAATTTCAAAAACACAATATCACAAGGTCTACAATCAAACCTCAAACTCAACCAACAATGGGCGTAATTTATCATACAAAGTATTAACACAATAATGAAGTCAAATTGTATCAAACTATCCAACTAACTACAATTCATAACTTAGGGGTAAGGGGAATAGGGGTTCCATAATGAATTCTTAAGGAAATTGATTCAATTCCCAAATATACATTACCATGAATGAATTATAATTATCCAAAACAAGTCTAAAAATCAAATAACATTCTTGATCCCATGATTCATAATTCAGATCCAGGATTTGTGAATTGGAAAAGGGACATGATCTTAGCATGAAATACATCAAATTACAAAGCAATGTAAATTTTAAATTAGTCATACAAAATTTTTTTCCAACATTTATCATAATTTGATGTTTTAGAAGAAAACCCATTAGAATCGGCAAACCCCTTGAATGGTGTATTTTCAATCAATTTGAAGGACCTTTGGTGGGGAAAGGGAACCCGTAGAGTGAAAAGAACCTCGTACCTTAATGAAAGTAATCAATTATATGCAGTTATTCTATAGAAATTGATATTCATCTTCATGTTTTTCCTTCCTCAATGGAGGATTAATAGAGGAGAGAAAGTGAGAAGAGGTGAGAGCTTTTGGGTTTGCATATAGGGATTTTAATTTGAGGGGTAAAATCCGTGGGAACTTTTCTAAAATCAATGATATAGTCCCCCCATGACAAATACCCAAAAAACCTTCACCCTTAAATTGACACGTTAATGAAGTCAAAGTTGAATTCCAAATTACTTGTGTTAAAGAATCAATTCTTTGGAAAGATAATGATCCATTAATCCCTTTGGGTGGTGTTAATAAGGTACCTACATGGAGATAGTGCCTCCCCTAGTAGATGATTTGAAGAATCCTTATTCTTTTAGGAAGTCATGGTGGACCATTACTTTTGTTCATCCCCTTCCGGGTCCACAAAAGATATACATAGAACTTAGGAAGATTCTGGTTTGGAATGCTTTAGAAAGGACAATTTAATTATTGCTATATATTCAAATTGCCAAAAGTGAAAAGTCGAGCAATCAATCCAATAGACTACAGTCGTTTATCAAAAATCCAAGTCTAACTTAGGATGTGGGAAGATATTGTAGTAGATTTCATAGTGGGTTTGCCTCTGCTCGAGGGCACATATATTCTATCTTTGGTTGGCGTCGTGGATTGATTGACACAAGTTCTGCTCTTTTTTTATTCACTGTCAACTCTCTTTTTTTGAAGAAGTTAATGCAAAAATCCTATAGTTATGAAATTGTTTAGACTTTGGGGTTCCCTTGGGTCCATCATACTAGATATAGGTGCTCTGATTCACTTCCCTGTTTTGGGAGTCATTATAAAAGTGTTGTACAATAGTGAAGTTAGTCAATACCTTATCAACTCCTCAAATGGATGGTCAGAATGGGGCTTACTATTCAAACCCTTTAGGATTTCTTAGAGCTTGTATCATTGACTCAGGGACATTTGAATGAGCACACTTGCTTTGGTTAATTATCTGTAAATAATTAGTTACCATTCATATATAGCTTCCATTGATTCTTAAGGAAAGCGTTGTATGGTAAGGAGTTGTTTGATCCTAATTGGATTAGTTTTTAAAAGTGTGAATTCGTCACTCATTTGTCCGATTAACATCATAATACCTTGGAGATAGTTCAGCTATAAAGAATAGATTCAATACGATTCTATTGTGTCCGAGCAAAAATCTTATGCCGACCATATGAGAATAGACCCCTTTGAATATTAAGAAGGTGAAACAAGTTTTATTTAAAAATCTAACCTATGAAAGGTGTTTGTTGAGTTTTTGTTGCAAGAAGTAGACACTTAGTCCACGATATGTGGGTCCCTATGAATATTGCAACGGGTTTTCAAAACTTCAATATGAGTTGAAACTTCCAACATAAACTACTTTAAGTTCAATCTGGTGTTTCACATGTGTTCCTTCTTAGAATGTGTTGGTCACCCTGAGACCACTCTTCTGTATGAGAATTGTTTTAAGAAGAGGTTACAGTGTACTTGATAATCAAGTGAAGACGTTGAGGAACAAAGTGGTTCCTCCTTCGTAAAAGTGGCTCTGGAGAAACCACCTTGTTCAAGGGAGCAACATGGGAGGCCAGACCGACATAAAGCCCCATTTAATCCTTAATCTTTTTCCTCATAAGGTTCGTTGTTCTTATTAATAATGGAAAAAAATAGTAATTTAATTTCGACTTATTTTGAAAAGATATGTCTGTTATGGTAAAACATTTTTACTATAATGAATTTTAATGAAACAAGTTTTTTTTGTCACATCAAGAGGAATCCCCATAGACGTAACTGGTTGTCATGGACCTGTTTTAAAGTTAGAAGGCAATGAACTAGCCTCTTAACTTACTCATTACATTCATAGGTCAAAAATACGACGTAAATTTAAAACAATTTATTATGCCTACTACATTGAAGGTTTACATGACCTCTTACTACACATAATATTTCCATATCCACTATACAAGACCCTTTAATATCTGAAGATAAATAGTCTTTTACTTTTATTTCACATAGATATATAATATATAACATATTCTTTCGAATGAAATGTCGCATCCATAACCATTTAAAAAAAAGACTATAAACAATGTGTCCTAGCACATACATCAAATGTAAAAAGGCCATATTGTCTAATACATGTTTAGTATCAAATGAAAGAAAAGAACATAGAGTCTTAAGTAGAACCCATCATATGTTAGATAGTGGCATTGCCCTTGGAAACGTGAGGGTCTTACCTACTTGGGTGAATGAGAATTCCAAGTCTTCCTTTCAAAGTTGTCACAAAACCCTTTAATGCCGAACCTAAAAGTTTTGGAAATAAGGGAGAAAATGGGTAAGACCACTTTAACTTAGTCTGAGGTCGATGCCACATAATTTAAAAACATTCCAAAAGTAGGACATTTAATTAGACATTGCTTTTTACATTTAGAAATCCCTATTCACATTCACGAACTATACACCTTATTATACATATCATCAAGTCAATACATGTTTTATACAGACTAAAACACCTTAAGTCAACCCAGTAAGGGTGTAATACCATGCAATTAATTAGTAATTAACATCAAAGTGCAGTCAATTAACCACCTACATCACACCACTACTTGTTCCTAGTTTAAGACTTAGTCAAAGTAATAATCAATCTAAATTACTCACTAACTAGTATGACAGGATATATTCCATCCATCTATTATACTTGCTAAACGTAACATCATCTAGTAGTATTCAACACAAACCAATTCCAATTGAACATAGTACACAATTCATCATCAAATATCAGAACTTGCGTATAAGGGGAATACGTCATATTCTCAAACTTAAATCAATCCATACAAAAATATCATAATTTGTTATAATAAATGGTTAATATATTCCTACTATACAAAGTAAATATAAAACACAATACATTTACAATATCAATTTCGAGATTGGAAATACACCCTACTTAAAATTTTTAATCTATTTGAACAAATTGCTGAAACTCATTGGGACAAGAGTCCCAAAGGTGAAAGGTATATCACTATATTAATATTTGATGAAGATTGATAAAGAAACGTTAGTTTTGTATCCCTTAACCCACATTCACTTTTCTTCGATGTTGTTTTCATTATCTTGGGAAGAAGAGAGAGAAGGAAGAGAAGTTGGTGTTTTTGTGAATTTGTAGGGCTTATTTCGTTTTACTTAGATTAGAAGATTTATTAGTTAATGACAAAAATATTAGACATCCTACGACAGAAATAATTACCTACCACACTAAATAATATATTGGAACAAAATAAAAAAACGTACAGCAAACATCCCTTGACAGAGAACAAACGAACAAACTGTCCCGTTTGTCAACGAACGGGAACTATTCACTTTCCGTGTTGTTACACTTGTGCTTTTGGGTCTTAGACTTTCAAAACAAGCCTCCAAGAATTTGTTACTAAGTTTACATAGAGGTAATTATGTCCACTCCCCGTCTTTTGGACAATAGATTGTTGTTGCATCCGTTGGGTGGACACTCTGCCATTGGGCAGCCCTTGACCCCAAAATGCAATAGAGTCCGTCACTCTAGGTGCCCTTGGTTTGTCATTTGTTAGTCGTTGCCTGGAAATTTTGACAACAAATAAAACTCTAATTACTTGTAGACACCCTTCCAACGAAATTAATCCATTTAAACTCCTAAAACTTAGTCACATAGGCTAAAACACTCTTAGCCCCACCTCGTTGAAACTGGTTTTCCGAGGACGTCTTCTATTTTACCGTTCCCCCCCCCCCTGAGACATTTGATTTCTAACTTCCTAATTGCTTATATACAACTAAAATAGACCCTAAACATTGTATAAACCTTTACCAATAATATTACGATCTATTCATGTCCTTTAGACTTTCAAAGTGTAGACTTTCCCCCCCCCATCCCCCTCTTTGGACATTCGTCCACAAATGAACAGAAATCTTTTTAAAAGGAATGAATCACTCAAGATTAGCAGTCACCCATAAACAAGCTATAAATGAGTTTACAACATCAAAATAATATTTGGTAGAAAGACATAAGAACATCAACTTCAACTTACAAGGCTCAAACATCAATTCATTATGTGGATTTTTCCATCTCACACAACCAACATGAGCTCACATACCAATATGAGACATTATCACACACTAAACTTTACCAACATGCCAATAATTATTTCATAAAGACTTACCATATCAAAAGCAGAACACTAATAACAACACAAGAAGAATTGCGAAATTTTTTCCATTCAATATACACACATCTTTGTAACCTTCTCTGTAATGATACAAACAAATCACATGTTTTTTGCAAAACTATCCAAAAAAATTAAAGCAACTAACATTTAGTCACTATTTTCATTATAATCAAGAATTACTAACCTCCTTAGGAAAAATGTTACGATACTGGGACTAATCTTTCAGCGTCGCCCTCCTATTTTTTTTTCCTTCATTTGGTGTTTGTCCATTAAACTTTTATGGAGGCCACCTCTATGTCGTTGACATCTTCACTTGACGATCAATGATTTCTGGGCGAGACCTCCTCATAAGAAAGGTTATCCTTCATACCAAGACCCTTAAAAGGAAGAATAGACTAGGGGATCACCGATAAGCCTCTTAAGCATAGAACATGGGAAACTCGATGAACCGAAGATAGTTCACTAGGCATTTTCACTCATGGGCAACTTATCAACACTTTACAAGATTTCATAAGGACCCCTCCATAGCGAGGACTCAACTTCCCTTTGTTTCCACTCTAACCACCGCCTTTTCAAAGGTGATTTTTTTCAAGTACCACCTTATCAACCCTTTTCGAAACTCTAAATCCCTCTCCTAGGTGTATCGGCATAAAACTTTTGCCAACTAGTAGGTTTATCTCCAACCGGTTACTTATAATACGAACCTTATCCAAAGACATGTAATCAAATCTGGACCCAAAGTTGATGACACTTACACAGTTTTCAAACTACAGAATTGAGCGATCTACATCTCCACAATACAACGCTTCATAAGGGGTGATATATAATAAATTAATATTATCTATTATTTTAAGCACACCACTCCACCAAAGGAATGTTTTATCCCAATTTCCCGTTGAAATCAATCTATACAAGCTCGAATAACAATCCCAAGTTGTTTGAATATATGCTCCGCTTGAAACCCATCGTTTGGGATGAAAATCGAGCTTAACTTCACCTTGGTACCTAACCCTCTTTGATGACCTCCAAACCTAGATGAATGTGTACCCCAAGCTGATATGATGTATAACAGAATTCTATGTCGAACACACAATCTCATCAATCAAGTCCTTGCATAATCCTGTGCTGCAAAGGTAACTTGACAAGGAATAAAATGAGTTTATTGGTCAACCTATCCCAACAACCCATTAGAGTCATATTGGTTTTGTGTCTGAGGCAAACCTACCAAAAAATCCATATTGTTTTCTTCCCTACTTCGAAATAGAAACTTGGATTTATTCAAGTAAACCTCTGACTTTTGGTGTTTGTCTATCACTTGATGGAAATTTGGCCCCTTTGCTAAAAAAACCCTCTATATCCTTCAAAACTTCTTACCAAACACTCTCTAACTATACTGTACATCTTGGTTAACCCGTATGAATGGAGTAATGGGACTCCTTAGCTTTTTCGAAGATCCGTTAACCAAACCATCTACGTTGGGAACAGACAACCTTCCTTGATACCTAAACACCCCATCCCCCTATAAGATTAACGACTAATTAAGAATGTTAACAAATGATTACTTCTACTCCATCTATGGTTGATAAAAAATGTGTTTGGACTGAACATTAACCACAATAGATGACTCGAATCATGATGGACAATAAAACCACCATTCGGAGAGTATTCCAAGCTACACACCTAATAGCCAACCTATGAACATCTTTCACTAAGACTTTCTGGCTTCCTCTACATCAGACTCACTACAAATGGTCACTTAAAAGAGCATCCTACCACTTTTGCCTTGTAGGGGTGAAGACAAAATATTGTCATAATCATTCAACAATTCAAACCACTTTCTTTATCGGAGATTATATCCTTTCTCTAAACATATTAGAGGCATATAGACTGTCAGAGTCTAACTACTATGAAGACTTGTGGTCGGTATACACATCAACATGAATACCATACAAGTAATTCCTCCATAGTATCAAGGGAAATAACATGGCGGGCTAAATAAGATCATGAGTTGGATAATTCCTCCCTGCACCTTAACTGTGCTAGAGCATAGGCGACTACTTTCCCATGTTGAATAACCACACCACCTAAACCCACTCGGGTGAATCACAATTTACAATGAAACCCTTGAACCCTCTAATAAAGTCATATCATAGAGAATAACCTATCTATAAAGATTTAGAGCTTCTCTCACATCCTCCCGACCACTCAAATTTCTTACTCTTTTGGTTAAAATATATCAAGGGGGATGCAATGGAAACAAAACAATCACAAACCTCTGATATTACCCATTTAAACCTAAGAAACTCCTAATATGATTAGAGTCATGGTTTAAGGTAATTTTTCACCACCTCTGATTTTCTTGAATCAATCTCTTTCCCTCACTAGATATGATATGACCATGAACCACACCGAAATCCACCATAACACAGAGTTTTTATACTTGAAAAATAATTGTGTTCTTTTTAAGCACTTGTAACACCCAGCTATAAATTGTCCTATTTCCCACCCTCTTCACTAGATCCATAAATGTCACCGGGGAATTAGTGTACCAAAGGACATCATTAGAAACTCATAGTGAGCATATCATGTCCTAAATATAATTTTTGGTAAATCCTCACCTCATAACCTTATTTTTTTATTCCCCGATATCAAGTCATTCATAGAAAATAGCTCCCCCTTGGAGTTGATAAAACAAGTCGTTAATTTGAGGGAGAGTATACTTGTTCTTAATATTGACTTTATTTAATTGGCGATAATCGATACACATTCTAAGGGACCCATCCTTCTTCTTCACAAAAAACTTGAGCACACAATTGAGAAATACAAGGTCTAATGAATCCTTTGTCTAGTAGATCTTTGAGTTGAGATTTCACTAATTCAATTCGGCAAGATCCATGCGATAAGGAGGAATTGAAATGGATTTGTATCCGGTAACAAGTCGATACAAAAATCAATTCCCCATTCAGGAGGAGTACTAAGGAAGATCATTAGAAAAAACATCAAAAAATTTCCTCACTCTACGGGAAGACCGACTAAATGGGGAGGAATTTCATAGCATAATATTGGACTCTTACAATATGGTATAACAACCCTTTAGAGATCATCCTAATATTTTTTTTAAATGAAATGAAATGACATCTAAGAATAGAATTTCCTTCTTTCCACTCTAAAACAGGTTCTTGGAAAATTAAACTTCACCATCCTTGTTGTGTGCAATATATAGGCAATGTGAACATTCAACAAATCCATAGCAAAATGACATTAAAATCAAGCATATTATGTTTCTTCTAGTTCAACATAAGTAACGCTTTTCGGCACCATTATAGATTCATTCAAGAAATGGGGAAAACGTTAAACTTTTAGGTAAGAGGAGTTACAATGAAAATGTAGAACCAGGGTAAGTAAAGAATATAACTAAATACGAAGACTTTCAACATACCAATCACAACGTCAGGGAAGTCTCTTGCTCACCCTAGAACGGAGAGAAAAAAAGTGATCTCTTCTGAGCATCATTAACACTTGATTGAGCTTAACCACTAGCCTTCTCTTGCTTTTTCAATTTTGGGCAATCTCTAACTTCATGCCAACTTTTCACCACGACCAGGATTTTGACATTTTCCAACTAAGCATTCACCAAGATGAATTTTTCCATACTTGGCACGTAGGATTCTTATATGTGGTACTAGTAACCCTTCCCTTTTTAGGTTTATGTTATACACCCTATCACATGAGCGTTGCGAAATTTTTTTAGGAACTTGATTGGAAACCTATTCTTTAACTTAGGAATGTCTTTAATGTAATTATTGACCTTCGAAGAACAACTATCAAAAGATTTTTCCCTCTTGGCATCTCTACTCTTTCTCTTAGACCTTACCTCTTCACCTGGTTGAGCATGACCATGGACGAGAAATTTTCATATTGTCATGTAGCATACCTGAATGACATTTCTCTTGCAATTCATTCAACCACTCCTGTCAAAAGCGGTTCATTTCATCCCTATGATCGGAAACAAAAGAGAAAGCACATTTTGACAATTTAGTGAATTTCAATGAGTATTCAAGATCACTCATACCTCCTTGATGACGGTTGATGCACTCCACCACTTTAGCTTCCCACTTATCCCTATGAAAGAATCTATCAATAAAATACTTCTTGAAAATCTCCAAAGTCACCGTTCTACACCCCTTAAAGACCTATGTCCCTCCATTAGATGTACCAACTTTGAGCCTCATCTGTAGTTGGTAGGTGGTAACTCGACCTTCTCACCAGTAGTCAACCCCATAGCACAAAAGATCTTCAAGATTTCATCATGAACTGTTAGGGTTCCTCCTCAACCTTGGAACCACAGAAAGGAGGAGGATTCATCATTATGAAATCCCTCAATTGGAGGCTATAGTACCAAACATGTTTAATTGCATGGGGTACAACCTCCCGATTATCTTGTGGATGCCATGGCTTGAGCTTGAGTAGTGAAGGCTTGTGATTGAGTTGTAATGGCTTGCGCCATGTGGAGAGAGGCATCCCTTATGTCACCATCCGTCAGATGAGGGAGATTGACTGGAGTTTGTTCAGCATTAACATCTTCTTAAAGAGAAGGGACTTGATTGCCTCGGGAAGAGATCACACATTGGAAATATGTTCATCATGTCTTCGTGCCGCGTTCGTTTGAGTATTAATTGCCTATAACACAATAAAGAATTAGATGCTAAAAGCACTTAGAGTCAAAACTCTAGAGGCCAATATTGACATCCAAGAAAGTGAGACTTTCCTAAGAATCACATAGGTTCCTATCCATACGTGTGGTAAGCTTCACTATTATGAAGTAGAATATAAATGACAAGGTTAAGAGAAACAACGACTCAAAGATAATAAACCTCATGCTCTAATACAATGTTTCTCACATCCGAGAAGCACGGTTAACGTAAGAGTCGTCCTTCTCCTCCTTGAGGTCTAAGACTATCCTCTAGATTACATCATTACATTCATAAGTCAAAAATACGAAAAAATTTTTAAAATTTTTGTAACTTACACATTGAGGTTTACATAGACCTCTACATACCGATAATTTCATATCGAGTAATACATAGACTCTTCGTATGGAAAGACTACAAAGTATTTTTCTTTTTATTGCACACATACATATAAAACAAAACATAATCTCAAATGGATGTCTCATCTCATAAATATCTAAAAGCGTATAACAATTCTAGTCCTAACCCATACATCAATGCAATAAAGATGCACATAGCCTATACAATGTTAGTATTAAAATGAAAAGGAAAGAACATAGATTTCAAGACTAAAACAACATTATAATTCTTGATGGTGGCATTGACCTCGGAAAGTGAGGACCTACCAAACATTAATGAATAAGAACTTCATGTCTTCCTTTAAATTCATCTTAAAGAACTTGAATGAGCATAACCTAAAATGCTTGTGAAGGGGTGAAAATGGGGTTAGTTCACAGCTTCTAATAAGTGTGACACCATATGCACGCATATCCTGAAATCATACAAAATACGACATTTCTTTTACAAAAATGGATTTTACATTGAGAAGACTTATGATTTTCAAGGACCAATAAAGTTACTAATACATATTCATGAAGTCAATACCATTTTACTATACAAGACAAACAACCTTAAGTAAAATGAAGTCACAAGGATATCAACATACTTGAACACTTTGTCAAGACAACTCTTATCATCAAGTAATAGTATTAATAAGCAAAATAAAAGTTCATACAACATTATAAATAAAACACAATTGCCCATGAACCTCATAAGTCACTAGTTCATGACCAGCAGTCCACCCTAACCTTGCTCATTTAAGTAAACCAAAAAATAACATAGTAATATCAAACATCACATATCATATCATATAATATTCATATCATCATAATAAGAAATGTAGACCCACACATATTCATAAGTAAACCATCATCATGTAGTGTCATCATTGTTCAATGTTATCATATACATATCATGTACCATTATAATCATCAACATATATATAGGAATAACCTTTTAAAGCTTCCTTCAAGGAAAACTATTGCAAGTCATAGAGATATTCCCTACTCTTACCTAAGCTAAGTAAAACCCCCAGTCCCCAGTTGTTTGTACTTCATACATTTATTAGTTTGTGAACATTTGTCTTAAACGATATAGACGACGAGATCTAAATGTAGAATCTTGTCGTTGTAATACTTTATACTGATTGAAGGTGGTCTACCGACCAAAGTAAAACCAAACAGAATGTACCTTTGTAGGTGGATCCACTATCGAGTCTTCTACGGGGGTAACATTGTTTAATACAAAACTTGAATAACAAAGTATGAGATTTGAAATAAACGATACGGACCCACATCCACAAACTATTTCTATTAATATTAAGCAATGATGATATATGTAGCTCCTCGGAAACTTCAAGAAGACCATACCAATGTCTGGATATCGCTCATAAAATGATCAATGAGTATCAATTCTGGTCACGGCCTAGTGTGCTAAATAGTAGTAGATAGGTTAGTATCACAACTTGTAATAATTATGGGTGTATGTATGCCATTACAAGTAAGGACTATGCATATGATGAAGGAAAGCTCTTCTAGAACAACATATAATTTCTTGAAATGAAGTCACTAGACTTTCTAAATTCGATTATTTCTAATTATAGTATGAATATGACAATATTTAATGCTTTCAAAGCACACAAACTCATTTTCTATATGAACATAATACCTTAGAATCATTAATAATTTAGAACAAACTCAAACCAAATTTTTAAAATTGCTCCTCCACACTGAAAAAGAGGGGTTGTCACAGCTACAGTAAAACGGATACTGTCTTTTGAGCATTTAACTAAAATAGATCTGTCAACAAAACAATGAATACAGGTCTGTCCACACCTAAAAAGGGTTGGTTTCACCAACCAAAGGGAAAATCCGTATCATACCTCGCTCAATTAGGTGGAATCCAATGGCTAGTTCCCATGTTGGTAACATAGTTCGAAGACTAGGAGACATATGGAGACAACTTATCCACATTGGTGGTAGACTCCCTTTCTATACTTTATGAAATGTGAATTTAACCTTACATTATTATCTTGGTATCAATGAGTCTTGTCTCATGATTATTAAAACCTTTTTATGTGAGTATCTTAAGCATAATTGTCTAGGTATGAATGACACTTGTCTGACTTCTTTAAACACATCATTCTTTTCACTCCTAATTCTTAAACTTTTAATATGTATTAATCACCTATCTGTGCAATTATATTTAGTAGCTTTTATACCTCTCGTTTATAGAACGATAAACTTTATTCAATGTACTTACTTATATTCATGGTGTATTTGGATAGAGTATGCTGGGACTTGTCCTAATGATTGGCATACCCTTGGTTATGAATTCATTGAGTTACATTGGTCATGCTTAATTTTGTATAACTTAGTCATTAGTCAATTTTGTATTATATTTTGGAAATACATTGTAAGCCAATTAATTGGAATACTTACGTATTATGGAAATCAAGAATATTGTTAGCCAATATATTGGAATAAGCAAACCTTTCACTAAACAATGGTCATGAGAATATCATTATCCAATTTTTTTTATGAAATGACCTCGTAAGCCAATTCTATTCAACTTTTTCGACATTATATTGCTAGCCAATTTGTTGGAATAAATCAAATTTTCACTTGACTATTTTCATTATTTTATCACTAGCCATATCAATTAATCCCATGAATGTATTATAGTGATCTCCTTAACATAAGCTACTCAACATTTAACCGTAGCTAACGTCATAATTGCCTTTTAACAAATTGCACATTCTCAAACACAATTAAGCAATACATCATTCAGGATGTAATATACTTAACTGACCCTAATCATATGAATAAACTAATATAGGCCTAATAAGTATTAACAAAAAAAAGGAACTTGCCCTAATGATAATTAGAAACCACATACCAAAAACATGTCGAGATTACATATATTATAGATTATATATAATATATATATAGATATATATAGCGATATAGAAGAGCAAAAACTATCATAACTAAGCCATGATGTTCACAATATCATTGGGAACACCCGTATTTTCGAATTCATGAATTCGAACATTTTGACAGGTCTCTCGGAGAAAGAACTCCATCATAGAAAACTCATATTTTAGAAATAATTGAATATAAGTAGATAACTTTGCACAAAAACCATGAAGAATACCTTAAAATCTCCTAAGTGATTTTTTTTGTTTTTCTACGTTTCGCTCACTGTTTTGGTCACGATTGTATACTCTTTTGTCATGAATTTTCTAGTGTTTGAACATGAGTCTATGTATAAGAAAATGATATTGACTAATACAACTTAGTATCATTAACTTAATTAAATAAATTAATTAGTTAATTACTAAAACACCCCTCCTTGATTGACTAAAAATAGGAAAACATTTAACTAAGGGTTTCAGCCATCGTAATGATTTTCTAATTAATAATTATATTTCTAATTTAATTATTTAAGGGTCCTAGGGTTATTAATAAAGTACCCCTAAGTCATTAGGACCATAACTAACCCTTTTGGACCATTGTAGGTGAGGTACTACGTTGTCTCTTGAATTAGTTACTAGGTTAGTTTCCCAAAATAATTCTTAGGTTCGCGGATGCAGTATATTTTTTTTTCGTCCTAGATTTGTTAACTAGTTAGGTCAGTTAGTTAGAGTCTAGAGTCTGTTAGAGAGTTAGGCTAGAAATGGGTGGACCCTTGTGCATGATTGCTCCCTAACTACCCTAACTGAATTCTTTTAGGGTGATCCCATCCCTTGGTCGTTTCTTCACATGTGCTTGCACATGTGTTTCTTCTACATTACTAACTAACTATTCATGATGGTTCATTTGTATCCCAAGGATCCTCACTATGTCGTTGGGCACTGCTTAATCTACATGCCCATTTTAATTGGTCATATACTATGACGCCTAGGCTTTAAAATGTATACCTCAAATCTATTATGCAAATATTGTGAATCATATGTTTTAGCTTAGGTTCTTTATTGAAGGTAGATTTCTTAAACAAGTTCATTAATACTTAGAAATATGGTGAATACCCATTAAGCAAATATTTTCTACTCTTCACAATATTTCTAAATATTGGGCATTGAGATGCGTATGTACCCCAAAATACCTATTCTTAAAACTTAAAAGGCACTTCACTAGGACGAGTTATTTCTGGGCTATCATAATCACACTACTTAGAAAGGTTACATCTTAGCAAACACCTCAACACACCATAGTCAATACATTTTAATTCACCATCTACCACTCTCCGGTTAAAACATCTCACTAAAATGTAATCATTATCTGAAGTAAGGGTTGAGATAACAAGACTTCCCCAACCCAATTTCGCACAAACACCCAATATACTGCAAGCCCAACAATGGGCGTAATTCACCATCACAAAGAATTAACACAATATGAAGTCAATTGTTATCCTCACAAGTATCCAATTCACTACATTCATTAACTTAGGGGTTAGGGGAATAGGGGTTCATCATGGACTTCTTAAGGAAATTGATCCAATCCCAAATATACATTACATGAATGAATTATAATTCATAAAACAAGTCTTAAAATCAATACATTCTTGAATTCCCATGAATTCATAATCAAGATCCAAGATTTGTGGAGGAATGGAAAATTGGAAAATAGGGGACTGATTACATGAAATTCATTCAATTAACAAAACATCTAAAATTTAATTAGTTCATGACGAATCACAATTTATCAATAATTTGATGTGTTTAGAAGAAAACCCAATAGAATCGGCAAAAACCCCTTTGATTATGTGTGTTTTCCAAATCAACATGAGAGGATCCTTGTGGGAAGGAATCCCAGCGTGAAGAAACTCGTACTTAATGAAGAATTACATGCCGAAATTACTTAGAATGTAATTCCTCTAGAAATGTATATTCATCTCATGTTTTTACTTCCCTCAATGGAGGCTTAATAGAGAGAGAAAGGGAGAGGGCTGAGGAGCTTTTGCGGTTTTCATGTAGGGATTAATTTGAAGGTGGGTAAAAATCTGTGTGAAACGTATCTAACAATCATATATAGTCCCCCCATGAAATACCCAAAAAACCATCACTTAAATTGACACTTAATGAAGTCAAAGTTGGAATCCAATTAATTGAACGTTAAAGAAATAATTACTGAGAAAGATGAATGAGCCATTATCCCTGTGGGGATGGTGTTATTAGGTACCTAGGGAGATCGTGCCTACCCTATGTAGATGATTTGAAGAATCCTATTCTTTAGGAAGTTCATGGTGACCATTACTTTGTTCATCTGGGTTCCACAAAGATATATCATGAACTTAGGAAAGTATTTTGGTGGGAATGCTTTAGAAAGGACAATTTAATTTATTGCTAGATATTCAAATTGCCAACAAGTGAAAGCCGGAGGCACATCAATAGACGAGTCGTTAAATTCAAAAAAATCCAAGTTCAACTTAGGATGTGGGAAGATATAGTAGGGTGTCATAAGTGGGTTGCCTCAGCTCGAGGAGAAATTTATCTATATTGGAGTATGGTGTGGATTGGATTGACGAAAGAGTCTGCTCCTTTATTCAGTCAACTCTTCTTTTTTTGAGGAGATTATGCAAAATATATATTTATGAAATTATTAGACTTTATGGGGTTCCTTTGTCTAGCATACTGGATATAGGTGCTCTATTCACTTCTCTGTTTTGGAAGTCATTCATAAAAGTGTTGGGTACAAGAGTGAAGTTAGCACTACTTATCATCCTCAAATGGATGGTAAAATGGGGCTTACTATTCAAACCCTTGAGGATATTCTTAGAGCTTGTATCATTGACTTCAAGGGAAAATGGAATGAGCACTTGCCTTTGGTTGAATTCTCTTAAAATAATAATTACCATTCATATATATCCATGGATCCTTATGAAGCTTTGTATGGTAGGAGTTGTTGATCCCTTATTGGATAGTTTGAACTTGGGACTATCCACTCTTTTGTCGATTTCATTATATACCTTGGAGATTAGCTTCCCAGGCTATAAAGAATAGATTCAAGACGACCTATTGTCAGCAAAAATCTTATGCCGACCATAGGAGAATAGACCTTGAATATTAGAAGGTGAAAAAGTTTATTTAAAAATCTAACCTATGAAAGGTGTTGTGAGTTTTTGCAAGAAGGAGAAACTTAGTCCACGATATGTGGTCCCTATGAAATATTGCAACGGGTTTTCAAAATTCATATGAGTTGAAACTTCCAAATAAACTACCTTAAGTTCATCTGGTGTTTCATGTGCCATTGCTCTTAAGAAATGTGTTGGTCACCCTGGCTAGACCCTCTTCTTATTGAGAAATGTTTGTTAAGAAGAGGTTACGGTTGTGTACTTGATACTCAGTGAAGAGGTTGAGAACAAAGAGGGGTTCTTCGTAAAAAGTGGCTATGGAGAGGAACCACTTGTTGAGGGAGCAACATGGGAGGCCAGGAAGCCGACATAAAGCCCCATTATCCTAATCTTTTTCCTTAATAAGGTAGGTTGTTCTTATTAATAATGAAAAAAAAAAAATCGAGTTTAATTTAATTTGACTTATTTTGAAAAGATATGTCTGTTATGTAAACAATTTTTTATGATAATGAAGTTTATGGAAAAAAGTGTTTGTCAACATCAGAGGAGATCCCAATAGACGTAACTGGATCTGCTCATGGAACCTGTTTAGGAAATGGGACTAGCCTCTTGAACTACATCATTACAATCATTTTAGAGTCAAAATACCGGAAAACTTTAAAAAACATATTATATTGCTACATTGAAGGGTTTACGGATAACCTTAACATACACATAATATTCATATCAATATACATAGCCCCTTTGTATAGGAAGATAAATAGTCTTCTACTTTATTTCACATATATAGATAATATATAACATATTCTCGATCATGAAGTCTCATCTCATAACCATCTAAAAAGACTTTAGCACAATGTTAGGTCCTAGCAACATACATCAATGTAATAAAGCCACAATTGTATATACAAGTTTAGTATTCCCCCCCCCAATGAAAAAGAAAGAAACTTAGAGTCTAGAAGTAGAACAACATCATAAGGTTGATAGTGGCATTGCCTTGTAATGTGAGGGTTACCTAACTGGGAATGAATGAGATTCAATGTCTTCCTTCAAAGTCGTCACAAAACCTTTAATGACCGGACCTAAATGTTTTGGATAGGGAGAAAAGGGGTAATAGACCACTTTAAACACTAGTGATGAGGTCGGATGCACACATATATTAAAATCATTCCAAAAGTAGGACATTTAATTAGGACATGCTTTTACATTTAGAAATCCCTATTCACATTCAAGAACTAATACACCTTATTAATACATATTCATCAAGTCAATACCATGTATTATAAAAGACTAAAAAACCTTAAGTCAAACCAGTAAGGGTGTAATACCATCAATTAATAGTAATTACCATGAAAGTGAAGTCAATTAAACCACTACATCACAATCCACTACTTGTTCATAGTTTAAGACTTAGGTCAAAGTAATAATCAATCTAAATTACTCAATAACTAGTATGACAGAATATAAAATTTAAGCCATCTATTTAACTTGATACAGTAGTAACATCAATCTAGTAGTAATTCAACACAAACAAAGTTCAATTGAACTAGTAGTACACAATTCAATCAAGATCCGAATATGCGTTTAAGGTGGAATACGTCATATTCTACAAAAATAAATGAACCATCAAAAAAATCATAATTTGTTAAATAAATTGTAATATATTCATAAAATCCAAAGTAAATAATTAAAACAATAATTATAATATCAAGTTTACGAGATTGGAAAAACACCCACTTAATTTTATACTATCTTGAACAAATTTGCTGAAACTATTGGGGAACGACGAGATCCCAAAGGTGAAAGCATATCATTATTAATTCTTTTGATGAAGATTGATAAAGAAACTTTAGTTAGTGATGAACCTATAACCACATCACTTTTTCTTCGATGTTGTTCATTATCTTGGGAAAGAGAGAAGAGAGAAGGAAGAGAGTTTGGGTTTTGTGAATTTTGAGGGCTTAGGTTAGTTTACTTAGATTAGAAGATTTATATAGGTAATTAACAAAAATAATTAGACATCCCTAAGAAAATAACTAATTACCTAACCACATAAATAAATAATTGAATAAAATAAAAAACGTACAGCAAAACATACCCTTGACAGACGAGACAACGACAAACAATCCGTTTGTCAAACGACGGGAACTATTCACTTCCGTGTTGTACACTTGTGCTTTTGGTCTTAGACTTTTCAAAACAAGCCTCCAAGAATTTTATTAAGTTTACATCAGAGGAATTAGTCCACTCCCCATCTATTGGACAACAGATCGTTGGTTGCATCCGTTGGTGGACACTGCCTTGGGCAGCCTTTGACCCCAAAATGCAAGAGTCCTCCTCTAGGGTCCTTGGTTGATCATTTGTTAGTCGTGCCTGGAAATTTTGACAACAAATAAACTCTAATACTTGGTACACACCCTTCCACGAAAATTAATCCATTTAGAACTCCTAAAAATTAGTCAAATAGGCTAAAACACATTAGCACCTCGTTGAACTGGCTTCTGGACGTCGTTAACGTTCCTGGACATTTTGATTTCTAAAATTCCTAAATGAATTATATACACTAAAATAGACCCTAAAACATTGTATAAACCTTTACACAATGATTTTACGATCTATATCATGTCTTAGACTTTCAAAGTGTAACATTATCCCCCCCCCCCTCTTAGGAACATTCGTCCACAAATGACACTAAAATCTTTTAAAAGGAATGAATAGACTCAAGATTAGCAGCCCACCCAATAAACAATGCCTATAATATGAGTTTAAACATCAAAATAATATTTGTAGAAAGAAATAAAAAACATCAACTACAACTTACAAGGCTCAAACATCACATTATGTGGAATTTTCCATCTCACACAACAACAGGAGCTCAACATACCATATATGAGACAATTATAACAACACTAAACTTACCAACGTGCTCAAAATAATTTCATAAAGACTTACCATATCAAAATGCAGAACATAATACACAACAAGAAGAATTGCGAATTTTCCATTCAATATACACAAATCTTTGTAACTTCTCTGTAATGATACCAAAAATTTATGCACATTTTGTTTTTTTTGCAAACTATCCAAAAATTAAAGCAAACTTAAACATGTAGTCACTATGTTCATATAAGCAAGAAATTACTAACCTCCATTAGGAAAATGTGACGATAACGGGACTTCGTTTCAGCGTCGGCCTCCTATTTTCTCCTTCATTTTGGTGGTTTCTCCATTACCCTTTTATGGATGCCACCTCTATGTTCGTCGACATCTTCACTTGAAGATCAATGATTTCTGGCGAGACCTCCTCATATGAAAGGTTATCCTTCATACCAAGACCCTTAAAAGGAAGAATAGAGTAGGGATCACCGATAAGCCTCTTAAGCATAGAAACATGGGAAACTCAATGAACCGAAGATAGTTCACTAGGCAGTTTCAACTCATGGGCAACCTTATCAACACTTTCCAAGATTTCATAAGGACCCCCATGCGAGGAACAGACTTACCTTGTTTCCACATCTAAACACACCTTTTCAAAGGTGATGATTGTTTTCAGTACACACTACCAACCTTTTCGAACTCTAAATGCCCTTCTCCTATGATCGGGCATAAAAACCTTTTGCCAACTATAGGTTATCTCCAAGCGGTTACTTATAATACGAACCTTATCCAAAGACATGTAAATCAAATCTGGACCCAAAAGTGAAGACTTACACAGTTCAAACTACAGAATTGGAGATCTACATCTCCAACAATACAAGGCTTCATAAGGGGTGATATATAAAGATTAATATTATCTATTATTGTAAGCAAACTCCAACAAAGGAAAGTGTTTATCCCAACACTCACGTCAAAAAGCGGTTCATTTCATCCCTATGATCGAAAACAAAAGAAGAAGCACATTTTGACAATTTAGTGAATTTCAATGAGTATTCAAGATCACTCATACCTCCTTGATGACGGTTGATGCACTCCACCACTTTAGCTTCCCACTTATCCCTATAAAAGAATCTATCAATAAAATACTTCTTGAAAATCTCCCAAGTCAACGTTCTACCCCTTAAAGACCTATTGTCCCTCCATTAGATGTACCAACTTTGAGCCTCATCCTGTAGTTGGTAGGTGGTA
Source organism: Solanum habrochaites (assembly GCA_027704765.1). Taxonomy (NCBI): domain Eukaryota; kingdom Viridiplantae; phylum Streptophyta; class Magnoliopsida; order Solanales; family Solanaceae; genus Solanum; species Solanum habrochaites. Next base: position 37,161,546 of record JAKWJA010002499.1, on the reverse strand, counting down.
ACTCGACCTTCTCACCAGTAGTCAACCCCCCTAGACACAAAAGACTTTCTACGACGCGCACCACCACTCAATGAAACTGTTAGGGGTCCTCCTCACCTTGAACCACAGAAAAGAAGGAGGATTCGCCTGTGAAATCCCTCAAAATTGGAGGCCATAGTACCAACATGTTTAATTGCATGGGGTATACAACCTCCGACGAGCTGGGATGCCACTGGTTGGCTTGAGTGTGACGGCTTTGCTTGAGTTTGTAAGGCCTTGAGGCCATGTGGAGAAGACGCATCCCCTACACGACCACCATCCCCGACATCGGATGAGCGACCCGCAATTCGACTGGAGTTTTGTTCAGCATTAACATTTCTTAAAGAGAAAGGGACTGATTGCCTCGGGGAAGAAGATCCACATTGGAAATATGTTCATCATGATTCGTTGGCCGAGTTGTTTGATTATTACTGCCATATCACCACTAAAAGAATTAGATGCTAAAGCACGTAGAGTCAAAACTCCTAAGAGGCACATATTAGACAATCCACGAAGTGAGACGGCTACTGGAGATCCAAATAGGTTCATATCCATACGTGTGGACGCTTCACTATTATGAGAGTAGAATATAAATAGAAAAGGTTAAGAGAAACACGATCAAAGATAATAAACCTTCATGCTCTAATACAATGTTTCTACATCCGAATTTTTAGAAGCACGGTTAGACATAGAGTGTCCTCCCTCCCTTGAGGTATAAGACTATCCTCTTAGATTACATCATTACATTCTAAGTCAAAAATACAAAAAAAATTTAAACAATTTTTGTAACTTACCATATTGAGGTTTACTATAGACCTCTACATACAGATACTCTTCAATAGAAGTATACATAGACTCTTCGTATGGAAAAGACGACAAAGTATTTTCTTTTATTGCACATACATATAAAAAAAAACTATCTCAAATGGATGTCCTCATCTCATAAATATCTAAAAAGCGTTATAACACTTATAGTCCTAAACCATACATCCAATGCAATAAAGTGCCATTATAGGCCATACAAGGTTAGTATTCAACGAAAAGGAAAAAGAAAAGAGATTTAAGGACTCTAAAAACAAACATTATATTTCTTGATGGGTGCATGACCTCGGAAAGTGAGGACCTACCAAACATTAATGAATAAGAACTTCATGTCTTCCTTTAAATTCATCTTAAAGACCTGAATGAGCAGAACCTAAAATGCTAGTGAAGGGGGAGAAAATGGGGTTAGTTCACAGCTTCTAGTATGAGTGTGACACCATATGCACGCATATCCTGAAATCATACAAAAAATACGACTTTTTTTTACAACAATGGTATTTAATTGAAAAGCATTCTTGATAATTTACAAGGACCAATAAAGTTACTAATAACATTTATTCATGAAGCTCAATACCATTTACTATTACAAGACAAAACACCTTAGTTACAATGAAAGTCACATGGATGGATATCAACATACTTGAACAACTTTGTCCAGACACTCTATCAATCAGTAGTAAATAGTATATAATGCAGGTAAATAAAAGTTCAATACAACATTATAAAATAAACACAATGCCCCATGATGAACCCATCATAAGTAATCTGTTCAATGACTAAGCGTCCCATAACCTTGTCATTTCAAGTAACCCAAAAATAACCATAGTCAATACAAACAATCACATATCATATCATATACATATTACATATCTCAAAATTTCGAAATGTAGACCCACACATATTCATAAGTAAAACCAATCATCCTGTAGTGTCATCATTGTTCAAGGTTATCATATACATATCATGTACCATTATAATCATCAACATATGCATATAGGAATAACCTTTTAAAGCTTCCTTCAAGGAAAACTATTGCAATTCATAGGAGAGCTTCCCAGTCTGTCGTATAAGCTAAGTAAAACCCCAATAAGTCACCTAGTTTGTTTGCTACTTCATTACATTATTTTAGTTGGGGAACACGGGTCCTAAACGATACGACGACGAGATCTAAAATGTAGAATCTGTCGTGTAAATGCTCAGTACTGATTCGAAGGTGGTCTACCGACCAAAGTAAAACCCAAACAGAAATGTACCTTGTAGGTGGATTACCACTATCTGTTCCTACGGAGGTAACATTGTTCAGAACGAAGAGAATTTATTGAATTATGTACATGACATTGGAAATTGTAGGCCTATCTTAATCAAAACAATATGATGATTATCCCTTTTCATAGGGGAGTCAAAACCTTATGTTGCAAAATATGGTGAATTTCCTCATGGAAAGTCAACATCTCCCATCATCAATTTCACTTGGTGTTAAGCTAAGTCCCTTTTTAAATGTCTTCAATGTTTTTAATAATTATCTTTATTAATTTAGGTCATAGGGTCTATATCTTGTATAATCATCATCATCATAACTAAATAAAAATTGCATGAGTATAGTCCTTTCATTACAACTCATATAAGTGGGTTAGCACACTTACATAGTCAGATCATCATAATAAAATATACATCTTAGCTAACACCTCACAATCCATAGTCAAGACATTTCAATTAAATATCATACAAACCCTATATATCCTAATACAAGTTTATTTATTTAATGCAACATCCTAACTCAATCTCAAAATAACACAATTGAGGTAATGGAAATTGAGATCACCAATACTTACGAGTCTCCTTCAAATCCATTCATAACAGGTATTACCATCACCCTTAAATAAACCCAAAGGGTAATACCATCACATAATGGTAATTTAACAATTATGATGAAAGTCTATAACAACTACATCAGAATACACTACTAGTTCATTCTTAATACAAAAGACTTTGGTCAAAGTAATTAATCTAGATCGTTACTAATACTAGAATTAGAGGACTCTATAATTATCATAATATATTATAAGTGACACAATACATTCAATATATTAGTTAATCAATCAAGAACCCCATTATAAAAATTGAACCAAACATTAAACAAATGATATTAAGATCACAACCTAGGGTTAAGAGGAATAAATCATCTTCTACAAACTAGACCACTACATCATGAAATAACATAATTGAGTTATAATAAATGTTAATTATCATAGTATGCAAAATTAACTCATAAACAAATCACTTTATATTATCAATTTCTAGATTTCAAAATACAACTATTTGAATTTCGCACTTCGGCAAATCAATAATTATGGAACCTTGGGATAAAAAAGTACCCAAAGTGAAAGAAATACAAACTCAAGGTTTGTGAAGATTTAAGGATTAAATTGGGTTATTCAAATCCCTATAACCCACCTTTAAATTGTCTTTTATGGTTTTCCTCAACTTGGAGACATTAAAGAAACAATCGGAAAGAAGAAGAAGAAGAAAAGTTTGGGTTTTGTGAATTATGAGGACTTAGGTTAGTTTAATTAGCTTAGGAACTTTATATAGGTAATTAAACAACTGAATTATACCTACATAAACATTACATAATTAAATAAACATTCTAATTATTAAATTAACCCAATTAAAAAACGTGAAGCCAAAACTTCTTGTGACAGTAACGAGGACCATGATACATGTACGTTTTACAAAACGACGGGCACTATTCACTTCGTTGCTTTGCACTCTTCATTTTTGTCTGAGACTCTTCAAAAGAGGTCTCAAAAATTTTTCTAAGTGTCCATCAACAGACCACGCCCCATCGATTGGACAACATATCGTTGGTTGCATCCGTTGGTGTACACTGTCTTTGCAGCCTTTGATCCCAAAATGCAAGGGTCCTCCTCAAGGGACATTGGTTGGTCCTTGGAGAGTCATGCCCAAACGTTTGGACAAATAATAATCTCTAATACATGTTAGACACCCTTCCAAAAAAATTCATCCATGTTTTACTCCTAAAAACGTAAGTACAAAATACTCTAGTGGCACTAGACCACATATTGAATAGTTTCCCGACGTTTATGATGAAAGTTCTTCAGTTTTGATTTCTAAAATACGTAAATGAATAATATACACTAATATAGAAAGTTAAAACAGTGCCTAAACCTTTTTTCATATATGTTAGGCTTTAGAACATGTCTTAGACTTTCGATGTGTTACAACTTCTTCAATTGATTTGCACTATTTCCGTATTTGGTATGTTGTTGCATTCATGAAATGATATTGAGAATGTTTATATATTTAGAAAGGAGTTTTGGGATAAATGACTTCATATGTTAGGTTGAGATCATGTTGATTTTGAGAAGTAGTTCTTCATTGTCATATCCTAGTAGCACCCATTAGAAGTAACACGACTTACTTCACCTTTTGGAGGTGTTATACAATACCATAGTCACTATTCATTGAATTTTCATAGGTAAATTTAGAAAAAAATTTAAAACTATCATTGAAAATCATCTGATAGAACATCACTTCCAATATATATAAAATATCAGAATACATAGTTTAAGAATCTAGTCTCTTTTTGCCATCCTAGACTCAAAATCACTACAGTACATTAGAGACACAACCCTTACAACATAAATCGTAAGTACAATATTTAAAAAATTTACAATAAATACACAACTTAGTAAATCCTTGAACTTAAAGGATTCCTTTCCTTGATCTTAGGAATCACATATTAATCTCCTCATCATATAAAGACATCCTTTAATCATCTATAACCTACACTATGTGTAAAAAGGTAGAGAAAAATTGAGTTAGTATAAGAATGCACTATTTATGGAAACCATGCAAAAACATGTATTTAAAAGGGACATGTTACTTGAAACCATATACTATGAATTTTTGTGAAAACTTCTTAAACATTGATAAAGTTGCATTTATACAATTACCATACTTCATATAATCTTATTTAATGGTCATCAATCAAAAAAATTACACATTGCATTTAAGGCATTTTAGAGTCACATGACAGTATGCCTTTTTCTTTTTTACAGTGAACTCTTTTCTATTTCCTTATTCCCCAAGTAACCCTCTAGTTATACTAGGTGCAATGCATCACCTTAAGGTTAAAAGGAAGTCATAAATACAACCTACATAAAGCAACACATTTCATCATAGAAGTATAGAACATCATACACATATTAAGGTTAAGTTCTTGGTGACATAATAATAACCCTATTCAATGTGCACCAATACAAACTTCACTTCACATAAAACCTTATAATACCTTCCTCATAACCCCAATCTAAGCCTACTAGTGAAATGTACATGTATGACCCCATAACCTCACACATACTTGGTAAACTTATAATGAGACCACAAGCCTTAACCTTCACTTCGTACATCAATATTGAAACAAAGACAACTTCATTCATGTTAAGCAAGAAATTCATCATATAATCATTACAAGGAACATTATGCATATATGAACAAATACACATCATATAAACTTATACCATGAATTTTCTCACAATAAGTACACAATACTACAATGGCATGCATAAGGAATATAAACATTGGCATACACCTTAGAACACCTTGCTAGAACTTCCTAAAATGTATAGGTAAGTTCATCACTCTCACCTATCCTAAGAAATATCCCTTATGTTATCCTAGTTTTGTTCCTAATCACTAACTTCCATTGTCCATTTTACTTTATCGAAACTATAACCTTAACCGACACTAAGACCATTGGTGCTAAACATGTTATTGTAGAGACTTACACAAATGGAAGGTGTTCTTACCTAGCCAAGGGAAAACATTAACACATGCTAGCATACTAAGTGATATCACTTGATAGATCGTAAGTGGAAAGCATAGTTATGGAACTTTGAGGCTTATATAAAAACCCTCTTTATATGTAATCAGATATTGTAGTTATCCACTCATGGTAATATCAATCTATTACATTTAGATTAGAGCCTAACCACCATGTGAGGTCTATAGTTACCTACCTTCCTACAATAGGAAGGGATACCCCTAAGCATAAAGTTCACTCGGTGCTAAGCAATGCTCTCTTTATTAGAAAGCCTTTCTTAACATTACTTTATAAAATTAGGCATTATGAGATTGATTTCCCAGATGCTTAGCTCATAGGTCATAGATGATATTTCATCAACCTATATCATGTGAGAAACCGTTTCACATGGACATTAGCATATGTAAAGCACCATCTAATTTAAGGTACACTTCAGATCAAGTTTCAAGGCCCCTCCATAAACTAAACTATTATACATGTGTGTATACACATATGTGAGCACACTTTTATCATAAAATATTAAAGCCAACAGTGTCATACTTCATTTCATTCATGCATAAGTGTACAAGTGTAACAATATGAGCAATCCCATTATATAAAAACAGTTAAACAATAGGTATAATTTATCATGAAATACACTTCACACTATAGCATATGAGATATGTTCTTAACAAACTTTCTATGTACATAAGAAACCAAACCTAGCAACGATTTTATCAAGGCACCTACGTTCAATCCATAAAAAAGGTCACATACCCTTTTCCCATACTAGTACACCTGTGAGTCATCCTAGTAAAGTGATATGTAACATACTTCATATACATATACCTTACATGCATAGTAGTAGACATTAGTGAATATGAGAAAAAACTTTCATTAGACACCATGAGCCTTTACTATATTGCAGGCATACATAATGTGTGACTGTGTATGCATTGGTTAACATGATCTCCTAATCGATATCAACAACAGATTAAGGCATCCAACCTATTAGTAGCACAATGTATAACCAATAATATATCACACAATACAATTAATCATAGGAGACAAGCTAACTTAAAATTACACTTAAGACTTCTAATATAACACCCTAAAACGATCAAAGGTGAACTAGAGCTTCGTGAAAGTTTGTTGAGTTAATTTGTTTTAAAATGAGTTATATGGTGTACTTAGTAAGTTTGTTATGTTTTGTTAAGTTTGGAGGTCAAACTTCCAAGAACGACCATAACGATCGGAAGATATAACTTAAAAAGTGCTTGTATGTCTTGATGTGTTTGAGCGAGTTTACGTGATTGTTTTGCTTGAAATTTATATGGGATGTTAATAAGACCTATACTACTAGTTTTAGGGGTTTAACATTGGGTTACAACCCCTCCTAGGACCCCTAGGGTCCCTATAAGAGGACCCCAACGTCTAGGTATAATCTTCAAAAGCTACTCAAAAACCAACCCCAAACGACGGATCCAATAGATGCCCTTTCGGTCAATCGACACCCTGTCATCTTGGGGCGCAGGTTGGGAGTTACTGTGGGGGGATAAACCCTCTATTTAATAGCTTCATATCCAAATTATGACCAGTATCAAGGGCTATTGTTCTATTAATGCCCCGTTGCTTTGGTTCATCGATGGTGTCCTTCAAAAGCTTTGGGACACGCTGTAAACTTGGGGTGTTTTGTATAAATTAACTACATTTCTTTTATGAACCTAGGATTACATTTTTAGGGTTTTAAATTTATAGTAGATTAGTTAATGTCCTTGACAAAGATCAGAATAAAACATATCATCTCACGAAGTATAACCACCTCTTTTTGAAATCCTCTCGGTCCTAGATATAACCCACACGGATTATAAACACTTTAATACTATAGGTTAAGGATAACTACTGAACACCACATCTCAACTCATGAAGGTCATTCATCCTCTAACCAATCTTGGAAAGTTCATGGGATGTATAAGGGTTTCTACTAAACACATTATCGCAACTCGCAAGAGTGTTCACCCAAAAAATCCCCTTTAGGACATGACTTAGCTTCATTCATTTATTCAAGTGTGAGTGTGTATGTATGTGTAAACCAACCTTGCACATAAGATTCATCTCATTTACACTTAACTTCTATACATTCTTAGACCTTCATTAATCACATCACATACCTTACCTAATTCGTATAATCATATAAGTTCTTTAGAAATAATCCTTAACATACTTCATAACATGCTTTGTAAACAATTAACAAGAATAACTTCATTAAGGCATACGCTCTAACATACTCTATATAATATATTCATAAGACACATTTTAACAAGAGTAACCTTATCATAATCCTTCTAAACTTAACAATCCTTCATAAAGTTATTTATAATAAAAAAGTAACTTCACAATAATACCATTCAAGCAACCACCGCAACCTAGAAAATGGACCATACAAACTCAACAGAATTTTAGAATTAAAGATAAAAACCACAACCAAATTACACTTTAATCCAAGCATTCATCACCTATAAAATTTTGTGAACATTTAAACATAATGTAGACCTTAGGGCAGTAGCTAAACAAGAATAACAACACAAGAAAACCAAAGCTCATTCTCTTCACAAACATGCTCATTTAACCCATTTATTAATCCAACATTTGATTAAAAATTTTATCATAATTTCCTTGTAGTTTTAGACATAAAACAACCAACTAACCTAATAAAGATCATTAAGAATTCATCAAAATGTATTCATGCAAGACCCATATTTATTGTTGAAGATAGAAAAAACTAGGGCTTAAAATGCATTTTAAAATTCATTAGAAGGGACTCCTAAAATGGAAGAGAAATCAAGTATGGATAACACACCTCACATTTAAGAAATATAAAAATGATTTCATGGATAAACGAGCACCAACAACACTCCTGGCACTTCTTGACTTCTAGCTTCCATGGAGACTTGAGAGAGAATTCTAAGAGAGAGGGGTTTTGGGTTTTAGAAAGATCTAAAATGAGATATTAGGGTGTTGAAATGTTAAATATAACTTTAAAACACTAAAAATATTAGCCTAGTGTTCGAAAAAACTTGGTGTTATTTTACACAAAACACCCCAAATAGGCAGCAATGTGCGGCAGCTTTAGTAGGTGCCAATCGACGACCGTGCTGCTGGGTGTCGATGGCATCAGAGACTTGTTAAAGGTATGAATGCGTTTTCAACGAAGTATGGTACGATGCCCCTAAGTCGAGTGCACCGTCGTTTGGACAGTGTTCTTGGCAATCTAGTCTAAATCTTGGGCCTTTCATCTAAGGCCCCTAGTGGGTCCTTGGGGGGGTCTTGCCCGGAAATTAAACCCCTAAAATAATTCATATAGATATTAGGAGAACCTCACATTTTTTAATGAAAAACAAACACTTAAAACTCACTCAAACATATCAAGACACACAAGCGCTATATAAGGCACACTTTGCGAACGTCATGGACGTTCTTGGATGTTTTACCTCATAACTTAACCAAACATCACAAACTTCCAGATAACACTAATACAAATCATTTTAACTATAAAATTAACTCAAGAAACAACCACGAGGGTCTAGTTCACCTTAGTTATTTTGGGGCGTTACAAGAGGTTGTTGAAGACTTGAAGACGAAGATTGAGAATTTTCTCTTTGAAGACAAAGTAATTCCTCACATATGTTAAGGTATAGTCCTATTCTCTTACTTTTCTTATTTAAATAATTATTATGTATTTTCTATCTATGTAAAGGGTTGTGTCCCTAAGATATTATGTTGTGTCTTTAAGATTGGCTTCTAAACAATAAGACTTCCTTAGTATTTTATAAAAATAGTTGCCTTTATTAAATTAATCAAGAAAAGTTTAAATTTTCTCACTAGTTTTCATGTCTTATGCAATGAAAGATAGTTACAGGGCTTGTACGATACCCCAAAGGGTCTAGTACTCCTTGTAACGATCCAAGGATTCTCCCTAACTTCTAAGGTGTACTTATTGGTTGTGACAAACTCGATATAAGAGAATAAGGTTATGAGAAATAGTTTAGGGTATTAAAATAACACAAGCTACGTCTAGTAGATTAGTTTTCCTCGGTGTGAGTCGTGAAACATCCATGGACAAGAGGATAAAAGATTATAGAAGTTTCACTCTCTTCTTTATTCTAATGTCGTCCATTAGAGTTAAGTTATATAAGGTGTACTTTCTCAACCTCTTCTCTTTGTGTTTGTTGGACATGAATACGACGATTTAAACTGCTAAAAAGGAGGTTGGAGTTGTAGATAATTAGAGGATACCTCCCTGTGGTTACCATGTTTCTATAGTTGGCCTAGAGGGAGAGAATGATCTGGTTCCCATTTAAGAACCATAAGTGCCTCTGAAACCTAAAGAGCCTCAAATTCCCTCAATGCCTGAAGCTCTATTTGTCGAAGATTATTTGACTAATATAGAGATGAGGGCTACCATAATGAATTTGACCCAACTCATGACAACTCAAGCTCAAGTCTTCACTGATCACTTTGTTTCCCAAGCTAACAAAGAGGGTGGACCTCAACCTCAGACTAGTACTCCCGCTTCTAAAATTTGTGATTTCATGATGATGAACCCTCCTACTTATCATGATACTAAGGTGGATCACTCTTACACACAGATTTATCGATGAGGCGTTCCACGTGGTGCTGCTCTGCCTGCTGCCCCCTAGGGAAAAAGTATAGTTAGCCGCTTACAAACTAAAGGATGTGGATCATGTGTGGTTTGAGAAATTGAGGGATGAGAGGACCCTTGAGATATGATCTGGTTTAATGTGTTCAAAGAGGATTTCCTTGATATGTTCTTTCCCCTAGAGTTGGGGGAGAATAAAATGGTTGAATTCATGAATGTTTTTCAAGGGGCATTGTGTGTGCAAGAGTATTCCCTTATATTCCCTTATATTTACTATGTGACTGTATAGTTTAGTTGTTAAAAAGTGTCGTATGGCAATGCCTCTAAATGACATGGATATTTCTACGCTCATGGTGTAACGACCTGTTTAGTCATTTTGAGCAGCAGATTTTATTTCTGGAAAAACTGGCTGAGTCGACGGATCCCACGACGGACCGTCATAGGCACGACGGACCGTCGAGGGGGTCTCGTTCCAAAACACTGAATTTGGAAATTTGGGTAATAGAATCTGTGACTCTCTCGAACGTCACCGAGGCTGGTGGCAGGACGGACCGTCTCAGGCCATGAAGGGGCCGTCACAGACGGTCTTTTAATGAATTGGGAGTCTCTGAAACGTCGTGACGAAGCAGCAGGACGGACAGTCGCAGGCACGAAGGGCCGTTTCCCAGGCTGCGTAACCCTGAATGGGTCGGATTATGTTAAATTTTTTAAGGGGGCATTTGGACTATTCCTTTTATAATTATAACGTTAGTCGGTTTTTTTTTTAATGTAATTAATAATTTAATTTACTTGGGGGTTAAAGGAGAAAACTTGAAATAAATAGTGGGTCACTTTTACCATCTTTTATACTTAATATATGATTATGAGCGGGTAAAGAAAAAGGGGTTTGATAAGAACAATGAAAGAACAGAGAGAGAGGGAGAAAGAGAAAGACGAGGGGGAGAAAAAGAAGAACGCGGAAGAAAGCAAAGGTTCGGGAAGATAGCTTGTTTGGATCGCCGATCTAGGTGGAGGTAGGTTATGGTTTATGCATTGTTAGTAAAATCTTAATAAGTGAATGATATGTATGCGATAGTATTGTAAACCCCTCTATATGCTTCTTGTATGCTTGTATGAATGTGATGTGGCATAATTGTGAAAAATAAGCAGATGAAGCTATTGATTCCTAAATCTTGAAAAAACCTAATTGCCAATGGTTAATGAGATTGATGATGCCTTGGTATAAAAGGAAGGCTTGATGAACTAAAGTATTATGAGAGTAGTGAAACAGGTGTCACGAACCGACACGTTAGAATTAGGGGGATCGGGTGTCATGGAACCGACAATAGAATAGGGGATCGGGTTTGTGTCAAGAACCAACATGTAGAATTAGGGGATCGGGTGTCACGAACCGACACGAGAATTAGGGGATCGGCTCTTTTTTGTCACGAATCGACAAGTAGTATATGGAGCGGAGTGTCACGAACAACACGAGGGAGAAATAGAATTAAGGAATCTTGAAGACGTGTTAATATACTCAATTCTAAATGAACTTAATTCCAAATGGGTATGGCATGAGGCTTGAGTACTCATGGGTGAACTTGGCGGTTGCTTATTAATGATTTATAAGAACTGTTGTGACATGTTGAGTATTGAGTTGATTTATGATATTATTTGATAATTACTTTTTCTATTTTGAGTAGGCCGATGATACCTAATCAGTACTTGTGTTTTGTAAACTTTTGACCCCTACTTGTAATGTTCTCTCTTTGTCATTTTGGAGTGCGAGCAAAACGTTTGCCATCGTCTTCAATCAGCCGCCAACTCTAGCCAGTCTTCATCAAGCCAGATATTTAAGGGTGAGATATTGCTTATAGCTTGGACGGGATCTTCCTCGTAATGTCTTGATGCCTTGAGATTCCGGAAGGGACTAGCTTTTATTATTTTGCTTTTAGATACTTCTTCGATTTAGTAATATGAGGATAGTTCTTGTGGTGATAACTTCCAGGTTTTGGGAATAAAATAGTATTGAGTTTTTAAAGTTATGTAATCGATTTGCCATGAATGAGTTTTAAGTCTTCCGCATGAATTTTTGTGATTTATGGTTGAAACGTTGAAGAATTTGAGGGGTTGGTTCGCTTACATAGTAGGATAAGTATGGGTGCCAGTCGCGGCCCGTTTTGGGTCGTGACACATGGTGTATGCCCAACAAATTGAGGAATCCAAAATTAGGTAGATAAGGAAAAAGCATAAGAGACCTAGGTCGGATGATTCTAGTAACTAAAAAAATAAGAAAAGGTTCTTTCACCAAGATTATTCCATGGGAAACAAAGATAGGGGTCTAAGCCTAAATTACCAAAGCAGCCCCCCCCACCTCCCCCCCCCCCCCCCCCCCCCCCCCCCGGGTCGTGGCGATCCTGATTAGAGGAAATAGTGTATTATTGTGGAAAAAACAACATTTGGATAAGTTTCTTGTTGGAATAAATGGTTGCTTTAGTTGTGGTAGTAAAGGCCACAAAATGAGGGATTGACCTAGCATTCAAGCAATAGGTAAAGAGGTTAATTAATATCCTCAAGGTGGTCTAGATCGCCAATGCTCCAAAGAAGAATCATCCCTATGGGATGGGAGCTAGGAAAGAATTAGGATTTGATAGTCTCGGTAAGTCTTACGTTTGTTGATTTTATGTTATCAGATGATTTAATATGGTTCGATATTTCATATGATCGTGCATTCTTGATGAATTGGCTCAAAGAATGAATTTTTGAAATTCTAGCATGTTTAATTGTGTTACAGTGATGCTTACTATAAAAATTAAATGTTTTGAAAAAAAATTTGCACTGTCATTAATTGTGGTTTCAATGTGTGTGAAAGTGTTTTATATTAGCATATTTAATATTTTAGAAGGTAGTTCCTCCACAAGTGTAGACTGAGAGTGTATTTTTAAAAGTTAAAGTTCTCGGAAAATTCTTGTGTTGCAAACTGTTTGAAGGTGTTAAATTGTGGTCCTTGTAAGTTGATGATTATATTGTAAATTTTTGACCCTTGATTGTAATGTTTCATGTTTTCCTAAATGATTCCTTCATGTTCCTAAAGTTTTAGTTATATTCGAGGAAGAATGTTATTCCATGTGGGGGAAAATGTAACACCCTAAAACGAACAAAGGTGAACTAGAGCTACGTGAGTGTTTCTTGACTTAATTTTTGGTTAAAATGAGTTATATTTATTTCCTTAGTCTGTTTTTATATTTTTATTAATTTTGGACATCAAATGTCCATGAACGTCCATGACGTTCAGAAGATATGCTTAGAAAGTGCTTTTGTGATTTGATGTGTTTGAGCGAGTTTTATGTGTTTGTTTTCCTTGAAATTTATGTGGAATGTTCCTAAGACAAAGAAAACAATGTATAGGGGTTTCACATATTATTAGGAACAATCTAGGACCCACGAGGTTCCTAGAAGTGGACCCCAATGTATAGGCAAAATCTGCCAAAGTTGCCCAAAAAGCTGCCCCAAACGACGCATGCAATCAACGACCCTTGGGTAAATCGATGCCCCTTCTTCTAGGGGAGTAGGTTGGGACTTAGTGTGGGACTCTCAAACCTCCATTCAAATGATACAGACCAAAAGAAAGCCCTGCATCATGGATAGTCTATAAGTTGATGCCCCGTAGCTTTGCTCCGTCGATGGTGTCCTACAAAAGCTATGGAACACACTGCCATCTTACGGTGTGATATGTAAATTCACCCCAATTCTTTAATTAAACCTATAATTATATTTTTAGTCTCTTTATGTTATATTATATTAGTTTTAATTCCTAGACCTACACAAGACCCCTCACTTCAAATACTCAAACTCTCTCTCAAACGAAAATCCTATCAAGTCACTATTGGAGCTAAGACTCAAGGAGAACTAGGAGGACTTTTTTGGACGTTCTTCATCATAAAAATTAGTGGTATTTATTGTAATTTTTGTATGGAAATCATCCTTGATACATCTTCCATTCATTGAGTGATTTATAAAAGATTTTCAAAAAGGGTTTTCAAACTATATCTTCTTCTAGTGTTAATTCTAAGCATTGTTCTTCATGTAATAGTGTTGTAATGTTTAAAATATGTTTCTTATAGTATTAATATATTATTTTAATTTCAAACCCCTAATGAACTCATGTTTATGCATATTTCAAACATTAAGCTTAAGAAAAGGGTTAAATGAACATTATTGTGTAGTGTTTGAACTTTGGTTTCCTTATGTCATTATTATGGTTTAGATACTTCCATAAGGTCCATAATATGATAAAATATTGAAGAATTTATTATAGATTGTGAAAGTATGGTTAAATTGTAGTTGGTTTTATTGTCTAACTCTTTTTATGAAATGTTCGAGTTGTATGGTCAACCTTCCTTGTGGCGGTGTTTACTTGTTGTTATTGGTTATGTTTGGTATGTATTTTGAGTATAGTTTTGAAGGCCTAGCATGTGAAATTAAGTGATAATAATGAGGTTCATATTGGTATGCATTATGAAGCTTGAATTGTATGTTTTGCTTAGACTATGCCTAAATGAAGAAAGTGTATATCTTGAGACTGTTAAAGTCGGTAATATGATGAAGGAAGGACTAAGCATATATAGAATTTAATGTAAACAAAATGATGTATATGTACAAGGTGTTTAGATGTACACGCACTGACTTACACTTGAATGAATGAATGTAGCTAAGTTAAGTCAAAAGGGGAGTTTTGTTGTGAACACTCTTTGGGAGTTTAGATGAACTGTTTAGTACCAAACTCATTACATCCTAGAGTATTCAACGATAGGTCGAAGGCTAAATGCCCTTCGTTATTTGAGATGTGGTGTTCACTAGCTATCCTTAACCTATAGTATATAATGTTTAGAATCCGTGGGAAGTTATGCTTAGAACCAAGAGGATATAATGAAGGGGTGGTTACACTTCATGAGTTGAGATGTCGTATTACAATGTACATCTTGATATGAGTACTCTTCTTTAGTACATAATTAGTTATTTAATAGCAATATCCTTATCCCTTATTTATGGGCCCGCAAAGGTGTAGGTATTGGGAAATCCATGTAAAATCTAAAAGAAAGACCTCACTCTTGGCAACTGGGGGGACCCTTCTCCGATAAGGGAAGTATCGGGATTCCATGTTTAGCTCTCATGGTCTATATCGGTTAATCTAAGCCCTAAAAAAGTAATGAAAGTGATAAGTCATCTAAAAGGGAGTACTACTTTGGCTAGGTAGTGGAATCACACGCTATCTATCCATTGCACTAGCTAGACATTCCGAAAGAGGAGTCATTGTTATTCTTTTATGAATTGAAAGTACTAAGTCTTTTAAATTGTGTACAACTTAGGGTAGGTGGTGAAATGGGATGCCATCTATTAATTTCACTAGGTAAGCAATCCAAAAAGGGTAGTCTTCGTAAACCTTACAAGAATTGAATGAGCTAAGTCTTATAAAATAGTGTACTACTCATGGTAGGCGGTTGAATAGGATGCCATCTAATCATTGCACTAAGTAGGCCTTCTAAAAGGGATGTTTTGGTATGTTGTTTGAGTTTTCTTCTATTGTCTAGTCATTGGGTGTGGACTTATTCTCTCAGGGTGAGTAAGCATAGAAATGGTAGTATTGGGGATCATTTAGGTGTGTATTGAAGGAGGTGTATGTGATTTTTTTTTGATGTCTTACCTTGGTGAGTCTTAGGATAACATTAGCTAGGGAAACTCCTATAGGAAGGAGTTCACTTCCTCTTTGCTTGAACTTTGAATTTCACTGTAACAGAAAAAGGATAGTTCACTGTAAAGTTAAAACAGTTCACCGTAACATTTATAAAAGCTTACTGTAAATTGCTTCTTTTTGTTAAAGTTATGGAAATTATTCTCTAAGTGTTAAAGGATGATTCTTTTGTTTTTTTACTTCCATAGTCTTGATTGTTTTAATTTATTAGCATGAAAATAGGGTTTTACTAAAATGTCCCTTTTTGCATGTTTTTGCATATGGCATACCAGTGCATTATTTTGTACTAACCCCAATCTTCTTTATATAAAGTATAGGTTGGAGAATTTTGAAGATTTGATGATTAATCTTGGCAATATACTCTATCATGACAAAGTATGTCCTTGTATATCAGAGAGCATAGTCCTATTCTCCTAGTTTCTTATTTAAAGAATTATTTTGAATTTTCTACCAGTGTATAGCATCCTGTCCATATGATATTATGTCGTGTCTTTATTATTGCCTTGTGACGATGAGGCTTCCAAAGTAATTTATAAAAAATGTTTCCTTCATTTAGTTATTCGTGAAAAGTTTTAACTGCGCACTACTTTTCATGTCTTATGCAATGAACGATAGTTAAAGGGCTTATACTAGAACCCAAAGGGTAAAGTTCTCCCTAACATCTAGGGGATACTTGCGGGTCGTGACACCTAACCTTAATTATTCACATAGGGTTACATAGGTAAGGGATCATTAACCATCGCAAGTAATCAATGGAAGCACCTAAACTATCCCTAATATAATTATAGACTAGTATATACAATAGACCTACAACCTAGATCACAACAAGGATAGGGAACTAAGCATGAGATTCATATTGGGTGATCATCACCAACACATATTGATAATACAATTTCCATAAAGGCCATGATCACATCACATATATATTGGCAATAAAGTAAACACCGCCACCATAAGTGGACTATACCACACAATGCCATACAAGGCTTCATTAACTAACAATTTTATCGGCAAGTAGAAGAAGTATGCAATCTTACAAACTTCTGAACCTTTGATCATCATTGACCAATACCCATATTACATGAACAATTCATATATAGGTCAGTAGCTAAAGATATTCTAAAATATTTGAAATTATGCAATTTGAGATGTCTAACGACTTGTCTAAGACCTCCGAGTAGTCGAGGACACCATGTGGCGATATAGAGCACTCTAACTTCTAGGTGGTACTTTGGGTTGTTACATGATATGATGTCGTTCCAGACAATTAAAATTTAGTCCATCATTCATTACATAAAGGATATCGTTATCACTTTCGACTTTAATGTTTCATAGCCTTACCACCAGGTTCAAGGTTTCACATAAATAGACTCTTAACATCATTCAAGGTCACATGACATTTATACATTCAAGACTAAGAGGATTTAGCATCCTAATTCAAAAATATCATTATTGACATTCATAAATGTATTAAGTAAGGGACACAAGTCTACCACACAAGACACTCCATACTCTACGTATAACCTTTAGAAGTCATTTTAAAAGCATATAGGCACAACCAACATCATGTTTAGGACATCCTATCCATTAAAATAACATTATCAATATAACCATTATAGACTAATATATTCAAATAGTAATGATCATACATATATTCTAAAACTACACACATAAACACATAATTATAGTCTAACATGATCACCTAACACTATGAATACAAGAAGACATACTTTCACATTACTAACATGTAGGAAAACATGATCATACTTCACATAATCAACTACAAAAATCATCACAATAATTTTAGTAGTGCCCAGAAGGCCATGATCATCGTAATACATAAAGTAACACTGACAAGGCCACATCAATTACAAGTAAAGCACATAGAACCGTAACTATAAATGGAAAATACCAATCAAAACACAATAGAAGTCTTATTAAGATAAAATAAAGAGAATAAGGTCAGGGTAGTACCAATCTATTCTCACCACTTCAATCCATATCTAAATCATCAAATTAAATATCATAAGTCCCTTACCCATTACCATGAACATCATTTCAGTAAAATTATAACAATACTCTATGAATATAAGTCAATTCAATATAGAATTATAAATCTAAGACCAATTATATATCGAATGAATACAATTCTTACATCATTCAATCATATAAAACTACACTAGAATTCATAAGCATAAGACAATATCACTTAACCATAAAGTAGTCAAAAACTAGGGTTCATTAGTAACATGAGTTTATAGGTTAATTGACTTAAAATAATATAATTAACATAAATTTAATCATTATTCAATGCTATAATAATTTTAATGCAAGAACGCATCCATAGATCATAAATTTGGACAAGTTCATCTTTGAAAACATTAGAAAACTCTTTGAATTTTTTGCTCCTTTATGAATACAGTTTGAAGGATCAAAAAACCACACATCACTGATGTTAATCCACGAAATTGATGAAGAATAACCACTCAAATATCCAATGCAAGATCTTCCTTGAGTTTTGGCTTCACTGGAGTTCTAGAGAACTTTATAGGGATATTCGGTTTTGATTTTGAAAAATTAATTCTACTAAGTGTTTAAAACTTATAAACATGTTTAAAATATCCAAAGTACCCCTAAGTCACCGCCAATTCTATTATTTTGACGTGGGGTGAAATTACCACTTCACCCCTAATATTACAGTAAACTTGCAAAGGAACCAGTACCATCGATCATTTCCAAGTTGACGAACAATTTGCCAATCGACCGACTATTCTAGCATCTCGTCGTTTGGTTCAGAGACATGCCTTTGGGAGATTGATCTCCCTATTCGTAGTCTTAACACATGACACCCATCGATAGGAAGTCCAACGGCCTTGTTCAGGAACCCTTGGTTGTTTCATGGGTCACCAAGCGTTCCACAAGAATATGTCGTAACGAGTGGTTGTCTAAAGACATATCCCACCTTTGCCCGACATCAATTCATTCATTAACCATCCTAAACTTTAGATTATACAATACTTGGGACTATTCCCATAAAAGATATAAAATAAAGTGTAAGACATAAAGGAACATGTGCATATTTTCCTCCTATCGATGAGGACTCACCAATAATTTATCTTCAACCCTTAGAAATCTATCCATCCTCCATGGCATATCAAGACTTCCAATTCCCTACACATTTGTCAAAAAGGTAAAAGAATGGGTTAGCAAATTATATGCGCTAAGTATGGAAGCCATACAAAAACCATGAAAAAGGGACATTTTGTAAATAACATGTTTTTCACGCATTTTAATTAAAGCATCATACTATAAGCATAAGAACACCATTTAACACCTTAGAAACAAAGAAGAAATCATTTAAGAAATTTATCACATTTTAAGGAACACTTTATAGTGAGCTCACTGTTATAGTGAATTCCTTCACTGATACATTGAACTCCTTCACTGATACAGAGAAGTCCTTTAACTTCATAATGAACCCTTTCTAGTATGCAATCGTGTAAAACTTTGAAATTCAAAGACGTGTTCTAAAGTCTAACATGGGTGTCAAAAGGTTTAGATAATATTTAAGGTCAATTTTAAAGTACATAAGTCATTTAGGATGTTTATAAAAAAACGTCAAGGAACTCCTTGACATCTGGAAACTAGTTAAACTAGATTTTTGGAGTCGAAAATTTATATTTTTTTGTGGAAGGGTGTATAAAACATAGTAGAGTTAGTTCATAATTAAAACATATATGACCGACCCCCCAAGTACAAATCAAGGTCCCTTGAGGAGTACCCTTGAATTTTGGAGTCAAAAGCTGCCCATGGCAATGTCCACCAACGGATGCAACCCACAATCTATTGTCCAATCGATGAAGCATGGACTTCTTCAGTCGATGAACACTTAGATAAATATTTAGAAGCCTTCAAATGTAAAATCTTTAAAATCATCCACGAGTGTGCAGCACAAAGAGGAATATTGCCCGTCGATGGACATACGATCCGTTCATCGTGGTCTCGTCTAAGGAGCCATTGTTTTGCTGCACATTTTTATTTAATTCATAAATTTAGTTGTCTTAGTTATGATATTACTTAGGTTTTATGGGATTTCCAATTAAATTATTTAAAACCTATATAAAGACCATAAGATAATTAAACTAACCTCAACTCTCAAAATTTCAAAACCCCAAGCTCTCTTCCTTCTCTCTTCTTTCTCTCTCAAATTGAAGAACACCATATAAGGTAAAATTCAAATGGTTTCTAGGGATTTTATAAACAAGGTTTATCCATAAATATTCATCAAACATTAATGTATGGGATACCTTTGATCTTCGAGACTTCTTTCCCCAAAGGGTTTCATCAAATTTATTTAAAAATTATGAAATTCAAGTGGGTCTTTTCCAATTTTGAAATAATCTTATGAGTTGCTTTATTTATGATTTATTTTTGATATTATGAATATATTACCATTTACTGTAACTCAATTATGTTATTTATAGATGTATTTGTCTATTTTGTAAAATATGATATATTCCCCTTAACCCTAGCTTGTGATTTTGATATAAATTGTGTTATGTTTGTTCAATTGACTTGGTTATTAGTTGAATTACTACTAGATGATGTTATTGTATCATTTACAAAAAGATTAAGATTAAATATAGTCCTGTCATGCTAGTTCTTTAGTATTTGATCTAGATTATGACTTTGACCTAAGTCAATTAACTTAAGTTATGAACTAGTGATCGATTTTTATGTTGTGATTCAAGTGAATTTGTTGTCATGTTGATTATTGATATGTGATTATGCTACACCATTGTGGGATTGTGTTAAGGGTCTATGGTATGACCTTCATTAAGAATTATGAAGGAGACTTGGTATGTCTTGTGATCCCAACACTTTACTCCAATTGTGGTTATTTGTGATTTAAGTAATGATGTAGTATTGAAGTATGAGTGTTATTAGGAATGATAAGATTGGTAAGATGTTGAATTTAAATGTCTTGCTGTCACGGACCCAAATCGGATCGCGCACTGGCACCCACACTTATCCTCCTAGGTGACCGCGAAAACCAACCATCTAAAACCGTAACATTTCAAGTGTATATCAAAGAAAAGTATGCAGACGACTTAAATTCATTAAAATATAAACCGAATTCAATAAATTCTAAAATTCAACATCTATTATTATCCCCAAAATCTGGAAGTAATCACCACAGAACATCTATGATCAAATTACTAAAATAAGAGTATTAATGTGAACTAAAAATAAGCAAAAAGCTAGTTCCAAGGGTCGGAACTTCAAGGCATCAAGACCATGCAGGAAGAAGATTCAGTCCAAGCTAGAGCGTTAGCTCACCTGAAAATCCGGTGTTTTGTGTAATGAAGGACTGGCCTAGAGTTGCGGGGTTGAGTGAAGACGACGGTATGTGTGCTGCCACTCAACAATAACAAGAAGAAAACATAAAAGAGGGGGTCCAGTACAAAACCACAGTATGAGTAGGTATATCGGCCAACTCAAAATAGAAAAAAACAGGTATATATCAAGTAACATCATAAAATCAACAATATCCTAGCATGCAGCATTTAAACTTACCCAAAATCCTTGGGTACAAACCACCAAGCACATCAATGAGGACTAACGCATCCTCATCATAATCATTTGGGAATCTATGCGTTCACTCTAGATTGAGTATATGAACAATCTTTCAAGATTCATTATATTAATTTACCCTCGTGACGGTATGTGGACACTCCGCCTCACGTCTATCCTGGTACCATAAAACGTGGCAAACGATCCATATACTACATGGTGTTGGAACGTGCAATCCGATCATCAGATTCATTCAAACGGGTACACGGAATCGTGGCACCCGATACCAAATACTTATCCTTGTGTCGGAAAGTGGACAATACGATCCTCATATTCTATCCTAGGTAACGGAACGTGGCAATCCGGAATCCATATACTATCCTGGTGTCCGGAATGTGACACTCCGATACTCATATTCTCATCCTGGTACGGAACGTGGCAGACCCGAATCCATTATTACTATCCTTGGTGTCGGAACGTGACCTCTATCCTTCATTTCTTAATGGTACCGGAACGTGGCACCCTGATCCCTAATCTCGCTTAGTTCGTTCATTAAGCCTTCTTTTATACCAAAGGCATTATCATTAACAAAGTAGATTAGGGTTCTTCAGATTTGAGATTCGATTAGCTTCTCATGCTTATTTTATCACAATCATATAATATATATATATATATATAAAATCAATCATGCATACAACAATTAAGCATATAGAAGGAGATTAATAATAATACCCAACAATATCATGCTATTAAGAATTTACTACGAATAGTGTGAAAACCATAACCTACCTCCACCTAAGATTCGTGTGATCAAGCAAGCAAATTCCCAAATTCTGTTGCTCTTCGTTTTTCTCTCTCCTTGCTCGATTCCCTCTCTTGTGCTTTTGTTTCTTTTTTATTTCAAACCTCTTCTTTTCCTAATAATATATAATTAAGTATAAAAGAGTGCACTACTAAACCCACTAATTAACTTAAGTACCTCTTTTAACCCCAAGTAATGAGACTTAGTAACATTAACCCACCACTTATAATGAAAGAAGAAAATAGTCCAAAATGCCCCTTAAATAAATTAACAGGAAACCGAACCAGACTGGGATTGCTCAGCCTGTGACGGGCAGTCGTGCGGGGCGGACTGCGGACGGTTCCGTCCTTTTGTCCGTCAAGGCGACAGAAAACTCGATTTTAAGTGAAAATGGCTGTGACGGGCTCGACGCCTTGCGACGGTCCGTCCCTGCCACTCTGTCGAGACGGTCATGAGAATCGATTTCATACCAAATCAGCAATTCTACAGTGTTCTGGGATGGGACCTCCACGACGGTCCGTCGGTGGCCATGAGTCGGTCAGTCGTCGGCATCCGGTTGACTCTGCCAAGTTTTTCCAGATTAAAATTGCTACTCAAAACGATAAACAGGTCGTTACACTGCCTATGTTATTGTGAGGTGTTGTCTAAGATGTAAATGTTATAAGAATGGCGATAGCTTTCAATGTGTCTTATAATGATGTGATTATGTAAATCTGTTAACCTCACTTAGATAATTATACTCATGCAATTCTTAATGATCTTTTATGATGATGATTATAGAAGGATTAGACCCTATGACACCACATTAAACAATGAAGATTAATAAAGACATTTTCGAAAAAGGGACTTATCTTAGCACCGAGTGAACTTTAAAATTGGACGTATTGACTTTCTATAGAAGAAGATTCACCCTATAGTTTGACTTGAGGGATACTTATCCTATGGATTCCCATAGGATAGGTTCCAAATGCCAAGTGGAATGTAGAGAGTTCATACCTATCTCTTAGTTCTTGAACTGTTTTCCCCCCATAGGAAGACTAGCTTGTGGATCCACCTAGAAAGCTACATTTATGTTTTGTTTTACTTTGGCTTGTAGACCACCTTCCATTGGTGTAAGGTTTTACAAAAATTGATTCAGCACTTAGCTCTTGTAGTGTATGTCAGTTTAGGCAAGTGTTACATAAACTAAAAAGGAAGTAATGAAGTACAAACAAACTAAGGTGACTTGAGTGGTTTGACTTAGATATGTAGGGGGTATGGGACTCTATTTATGCCTTGCACTAGTTTGCCTTGAAGGAAGCTTTAGAAGGTTGTTCTTACATATGAATATGCTTATAATCGTACATTATATGTATATGATCATCTTGCACATTGATGATGTATTATGATATTAAATTACTTATGTTTATATTTTTGTCTCTATTTATTAAGTATGATGATATGTACTCTTAAATGATATTTCATGTGAAGTTTGATGTTAGTTATGGTTTTTATTGAGTTTACTTGATTGGGTAAAGTTATTGGTATTTGCTTAGTCATTGCACTTGTTTACTTAATGACGGTTCATGGGTTATTGTCTTGATTTGGTGATGTTGTAATGAACTCATATTCATTCTTGTGTCTATTATAACATGATGATAGAGTTGCTTTAACTATGTGATTAATTATATGATATGCATTTTGAGTAGACTAGACTTAGCATTATTATTTTTTTGGTGTACATGCTTATGAGTTAATGAATATGTCATAATGATTGGTATGGTCTTCATGAATATACACAAGTCTTTCTAAATGAAAAATAACATTTTTAAATGAATTGTCCCTTTTTAACATGATATGTGATTATACGGTCTCATATTTAGTACATGTGGTGTAATAACTCCATTTTCTCCTTTTTCCCTAAAATTTTAGGTTTTGGTTGTTAAAGGTCTTTTAGAAGACTTTGTTGAAGACTTGGAATTCTCAATCATCCAAGTTTGGTAGGTCCTCATATTCCGAGAGCAATGCAAATGACAAGGTTATGAAGTTTTTCTAGTTTTAAGACTTGTATGTTCTTCATTTTAATTCAAGTACTAAACATTGTATAGCCTATATGTGGATTTATAATATTAATGTATGGGCTAGGATTAAATTTCTATACTCTTATTATTTGGTTATGGATTGAGACATTCATTTGGGACTATATCATATCTTATATATCTATCTGCATTAAAAATAGAAGACTAAATGTTAATTTCCTATACAAAGGATATATGGTAACACATATATAATATTATGTGTGTGTATATGCTAATGTAAATCTCATGTAGAATGATGAATGATTTTAAATTTTTCCTATTTTTACCTATGAAATGTATTATGTAAGATAAATGCTAGTCTTAGTCCTCCAAGGAGTGATGACGCCAGTAGGTCTCTGAGGGTTTCTTCCTCTGGAGTTGACAAACTTACTATCAAAGCATGAGGTTGAATATTTTGAGTCGATGTCTCTCTCAACCACGATTATGTATCTTCGTATTCATAATGGTGAAACGCACCACACTTATTAATAGGAACCTATATTATGGTTAGTAAACTCACTTGATGAAGATATTATAGGCAATGAATACTCGAAGGAACACAACACAAAGACTTGATGAAGAGATTGCCAATGCGGGATCTTCCTCCTGAGCTAATCAAGTTCCTGCGCTTAAAAAAATATTAATGATGACCAATATTCATTCCATCCTCCTCCTTTAACTGATGGTGACATTAGGACTGATCTTCTCCACATGGACCAATCCATTACTACTCAAGAAAAAGACTTCACTACCCAAGGTCAAACTTGAGAGAGAAAGAAGGATGAATCCAACGAACATGTTTGTATCATGGCCTTCCATTTGAGAGATTTAAGTAGGATGAATCCCCCATCTTAGTATGGGTCCAAGGTTGAAGAAAACCCCCAAGAGTTCATTGATTAAATCTACAAGATTTTTTATGCTATGGGGTTGACTACTAGTGAGAAGGACGAGTTAGGCACTTACCAACTCAAAGATGTGGAACAAGTGTGGTACGTCCAATGGAGGGGCAATAGGCCTTTGTGAGGTAAACCAGTGTCTTGGGAGCTGTTCAAAAAGGATTTTCTTGATAGATTCTCTCCTAGCGATAAGTGGGAATCTAAAGTGGTGGAGTTCATCAACCTTCGTCAAAGAGGTATGAGTGTTCTTGAATACTCCTTGAATTCACTAAAATTTCAAAATATGCTCCTTCTTTCGTTTTCGATCCTTGGGTTGAAAAGAACCTCTTTGTGAAGGGAGTGTTGGATGACTTGCAAGAGGAATGACACTCTGCTACGATACGAGACGATATGAACATTTCTCTTCTCATGGTTCATGCTCAACTAGTGGAAGAGGCAAGGAATAAGAGAAAGAGTAGATATGCCAAGAGGGAAAGATCTTTTGATCGTTGTTCTTTAAAGGGTAGGCTTGATATCAAAGACAAGCCTAGGTTTAAAAAGTGGTTCTCTAATAAAGTTCCTTCCAACTTCCTTATGGATCATGATGATAGGGTGTCTAACCCTAAGCCTAAGAAGGGAAGGGATACTAGTTTACTAAACAAGAAACCTACTTGTGCCAAGTGTTGAAAAGGTCATTTATGTTATTGCGTAGTTGGGAGGGGCAATTGTTTTGGTTGTGTAAATAGCGGCTAGAAGGTTAGGGATTGACCTATTTTGAAAGTTCAAGACACGGGTACTGGTAAAGATTAAGGAAATAGTTCTAATGATCGTCCAATGAGGAATCACTTTTGTGCTCTCATCTTGAGAAGTGAGTAAGAGACTTACCCCGATGTGTTGATCGATATGTTCAAAGTATTTTCTATTGATGTATATGTTTTACTTGATCCCTATGCTACCTTGTCAATTTTTTCTCCTCTAGTAGCTAAACTTTTTTACATTTTGGCCGATATCTTGAATGAACCTTTTATTTTGTCTACCCTAGTAGTAGAGTCGGTGGTTGCAAAAAGAGGGTATATAAAAATTATCCTATAATGTTTCCCAATAGACTTACTCAAGGTTAACTAGTAGAACCTTACATTCTTGATTTTTATGTCATATTGGGCATGGATTGGTTTAATGCTTTCTTTTCCTCTATAGATTATAGAATGAGGGTGGTGAAGTTTAATTTTCAAAATGAGTCTGTTTTAGAATGGAAGGGGGGGGGGGGAATTCTATTCCTAGAGGTTGTATAATTTCTTGTTTAAAAGGTTGCATGGTTATCTCTATAGTGTTTTTATACCAATAGTAAGAGTTTAAGATTAAGACTAAGAGATTCCTCCCATTTAGGTCTTCCTAATAATCTTTCCAGTAATCCTCCCGAACGGGAAGTTTATTTTTGTATCGACTTGTTACCGGAAACAATTCCCATTTTAATACCTCCTTATTGGAAGGCTCCAACCAAATTGAAAGAGTTGAAGACTCAACTAAAAGAACTACTAGACAAAGACTTCGTTAGTCCTAGTATTTCTCCGTGAAGTGATCTGTTTCGTTTGTGAATAAAAAAGAAGGGTACCTTATAGGATGTCCATCGATTATTGCAAACTCAATAAAGTGACTATTAAGAACAAGTATCCTCTCCCTCGGATTTCTGACTTTTTATATTGGATCTAAGAGCCAATCTACTTTTCTAATATTGACTTGTGATCAGGGTATCACCAACTTAATTGTGACAGGTGAGGATATATAAAAAATGGCATTTCGGACTAGATACGACTACCATGAGTTCTTAGTAATGTCCTTTGGCCTAAGAAACTTTTTGCGTTCATTTATATAGATCAATAATTAATTGTGTTTTTCGAAGTTCCCTATTATTTTTCCTTCTCCTGACGACACGTTGGTATATTTGAAAAATTAGGGTGATCATATGGACCATTTGAGGGTGGTGTTACATGTGCTTGAGGAGAACCAATTATTTTCCAAGTATAGAAATGTGAGTTTTGGTTGAGGTCCGTGGAACTTTTTGGTCATATCATATCTAGTGAGGTGGTTGAGGTTGATCCAAGCAAAACCGAGGCGGTGAAAAATTGGCCTAGACCATTGACTAACACTGACATTAGGAGTTTCTTGGGTCTAGTGTGTTATTATCGGAGGTTTGTGGATTGTTTTGCATCCATTTCATGTCCCTTCGCTACTTTGTCTTAAAAGAGTAAGAAATTTAAGTGGTCGGTGGCATGTGAGAGAGCTTCCAAATCATGGAAGATAGTCTTACTTCCACTCTGGCTTATTGTATTTATTTATGCAACATGGGATAGTAATATCCTATTCCCTTAGGAAACTTAAGGTGCATGAGAGGAACTATTCAAATCATGACCTTGAGTTAGCGGCCGTGGTATTTGCCTTGAAAAAATAGAGGCATTACTTGAATGTTGTTCATGTATATGTGCATACCAACCACAACAGTCTTCAATATGTGTTTACTGAAAAGGAGTTGAATCTCCGACAAAGAAGGTGGTTGGAATCGTTGAAAGGTTACGACATGAGTGTTCTCTATCACCCCGACAAGGCAAACAAAGTTGTGGATGGTCATATTCGTATGACCATGGGCTATGTGTTTCATGTAGAGGAAGCCCAAAAAGACCTAGTGAATGCTGTTCATTTGGCTAGATTGCGTTCCATATTGGATGATTTTCCGCACGGTGGTTTTATGATCCATTATAACTTTGAGTCATCATTGGTGGTTGAAGTGAAGTCGAAATAACGTCTTGATCGATATTAAACCAGGAAATAGGATACATGAAATTTTGAAGAACTCATATATGGAACGAGGGCGACCCGTGTAAATAAATCGGTTTCTTACTCGTGCAAAGAAACTCTTTCTTGGCAACTTGGACAACTTAGAACGATGTTGCTAATAGAGTTGAAGGAATCGCTTTTTGGTAATCTTAATGAGACATTGTCCTTAGAGGGGGTGGTGGTGTCTTAAGGTATCAAGGAAGGTTGTGTTTTCCCAATGTAGATAGATAGATGAACCGAATTCTTGAAGAAGCTCATGGGTCCCATTACTCCATTCATCTGGGTTTGACAAAAATGTACCATGACCTTAGGGAAGTGTTTTTGTGGGATGGTTTGAAAAAGTACATAGAGGAATTTTTTGCTAAGTTTCCCAAATTTCCAACATATGAAAGTCGAACACAAAAAGTCGGACGATTACTTCAAGAAATCCAAGCTCCTTCTAGGAAGTGGGAAGACATCAATATTGATTTTCTGGTAGGTTTGCCTCGTACACAAAAACAATATAACTCTATATGGGTTGTTGTGGATAGGTTGACGAAATCCGCTCATTTTATTCCCATCAAGACTACCTAGCCGGCGGAGGATTATGCAAGGATCTTCATATATGATATTGTATATCGACATGGTATACTGTTTATCCATCATATCGGATAGGGCTATATAATTCAAATCTAGTTTTTGGATATTATTCTAAGAAGGGTTGGGTACAAAGGTGAAGTTAAGCACCACTTTTCATCCCCAAATGATGGTCAAGAGGAGTGTACTATTTAAACTATTGAGGATATTCTTGGGGCTTATATCATTGATTTTAAGGGAAATTGGGATAAGAGTTTGCACTTTGGTGGAGCTTTGTTACAACAATAGCAACCATTCATTTATAAATATGGCTCCTTATGAATCCTTGAATGGTAGGAGATGTCGATCTCCAATTGGATAGTTTGAAGTGGGTGAGTATTGACTTTCAGATTCCAAATTGATATATAAGACTTTGGAGAAGGTTCATGTCATAACGAATCGCTTGCAACCAGCTTATAGTCAAAAAATGTCTTACGTCGACCATTTCTCAAGGGCTTTAGAGTTTTAAAAAGGTGATACGGTGTACTTAAAAAATTCGCCTATGAATGGGTTAATTAGATTTGGCAAGAAAGTGAAGTTCAGTCCTCCTTATATGTGTACATATGAATTCTTGCAAAGGGGTGGTATATTTTATTGGTTGATCTGCTAGCCTTGAGTCTATTCCTTCCTTTTAAAGATTCTAATGTCATTCGGGGACGAATGTTCCTAAGGGGACGATAATGTAACACTTAGAAAATATAAGAAGCGTTCTACAGCCTAACATGAGTTTCAAAAGGTTTAGATATTGTCGTAAGGTCAATTTAATGTATATAAGTCGTTTAGGAAGTTTAGAAATCAAAACATCAAGGAACATCCATGACGTTTGGAAGCTAGTTAAATTATGTACTGCCGTGCCTTAGACTATTTACCTAGGTTTTTGGAGTTGGAAATTGATAAATTTTTGTGGAAGGATTTATAATACGTATTAGAGTTAAGTTTTAGTTGACACATCCGGGCATGACCCCCCGAGGACCAACCAAGAGCCCCTGAGGAGGACCCTTGCATTTTGGGGTCAAAGGCTATCCAAGGCAGTGTCCACCAATGGATGCAACCCATGATTTGTTGTCCAATCAATAGGCAGTATATTTCTTCCGTCGATGTACTCATCGACGAGTGTGCATCATGTAGAGGAACAATGCCCCTTGATGTAACGCCCCAGAATAAACTATGGTAACTAGAGCCTCGTGAATGTTTCTTGAGTTAATTTGAAGTTAAAATGAGTTACGTTAGTGTTCTTAGGATGGTTGTGATGTTTCGTTATGTTTAGAGGTTAAACATCCGAGAACGTCCATGACGTTCGGAAGGTTTGCCTTAGATAACACTTGTGTGTTTTGAGGTGTTTGAGTGACTTTTAGGTATTTATTAATTGAAATTGATGTTAGATTTTCATAAAAACTACATGACTTAGTTTAGGGGTTTAACGTCTAGGGACGAACCTACATAGAACCCACAAGGATCCCTAGAGAAGGGCCAAAGACTTGGCCAAAATTGCCTAGACAGTGTCCACCAACGAGACCAAAACAACAGACAAGTAGGTCAACCAACGGACC
This sequence comes from Solanum habrochaites, assembly GCA_027704765.1. Taxonomy (NCBI): domain Eukaryota; kingdom Viridiplantae; phylum Streptophyta; class Magnoliopsida; order Solanales; family Solanaceae; genus Solanum; species Solanum habrochaites. The sequence goes on along the minus strand of JAKWJA010002499.1, from coordinate 37,131,185 downwards.
GTTGTCTTGGTCCATTGATTGGAACTGCAAGGTAAGTTTTCCTAGCTACAAATAAAGATAAGTGTCAACCAACGATACAACACCAACGATCCGTTGATGGACAAACGGTCAATTCATTAGGTCTCGTCTGTGAGGCCTGCAAAAACTGTTAAAATTGCTTCCTCTTGCTGGGTGTTTGGTAAATTCACCCCAATCTTTTATACCTCGTGAATATTATTTAGGGTTATTTTATATATATATATTATATATATATATATTATATATATATATATAAAGTGTTCTAAACCCAAAGACCTAATTTTAGACCTCACGTTCCAAAAACCTAAACATCTCTCCTAGAAGACCTCGTCTCTCGAGTCACCATGGAAGCTAGAACAAAAGGAACTAGAAGGCTGTTTGGTGGTTGTTTATTCATCAAAAATCATGTGGGTTTTCTTAATGTGAGGAATGGTACCATCCTTAAAAATCTCTTAAATCTCTTACATGCAAAGGCCCCTTTCTAAAAGGATTTCCACAATAGTTTTTCATCCCTATTTTCCTTTTATCTTAAATAGCAATATGGGTCTTGCATAAAAACGTCTAATAAATTATTTATTATTTTGTAATGTTTAGTTGTATTTTAAGTTTAAACTTCATAAAAATCAATGTTAAAATTTTCCAATCTAATTGTTGCTTAAGAAATGGGTTAAATGAGCTTTAGTTTGGTAATCCGTTGGAACTTTGGTTTCCTTATTTGTTATTGATGTTTAGATTAAGCGTTTTTTAATGATGGAAATATTAAGTCAAATTTTTATAGGTTGATGACATCTTGGATTAAAGAGCAGTTTTTTATGTTGTTCTTAAATTTCGAATAACTTTTGAGTGGTAATGTCCAGCTTCCTGGAGGCGGTGTTTCTTAATTGTAATGAATGTAAAGTACTAGTTTATTGGATGCATGAGGCTCTTAAGTCTTGTTATGTGAAGTAAGATGAATAATAATGTCTTTACTTGTTATGTAACTTTGTGAATAATATTATGTGAATAGACTAGAGTTCTGCTTGAAGTAGTTTATTCTTGTTAATCGTTTTATGAAGTTGTTAATGACATATATTAATGATTATGTTCTAACAGTCGACTTATATGATTATGTGAAGCATGTGAAGTCTGGCTGTGCATGAATGAAGGTATACGCATGTAGAGAAGTTAAATGAATGAATTGGATGCTTATGTGCAAGGTGTGCCTCAATGGTGTAAACACACTCACACTTAATCAATGAATGAAGCTAGACAATTCCAAAAAGAGAGTATTGGGGGTGGAACCTCTCATGATTTTTAGATGGCGAAGTGCTTTAGTAGCATTCCCCACTACAATCCTGATGAGCTTCTAACATAGGGGTCGGTGCATGAGCCCTTCGTGAGTTCAGATGTGGTATTTCTTTGTTATCCTTAACCTATATTTATAATGATTAGATTTAAGTTGGAAGTTTATGCCTACCACACCGAGAGATGGAAGACGAGGTGGTTACAAACTCGGAGTTAGATATATATTCCAATGTACCCTCTTAAGATGAGTACTCTTTGTTAGTGATAATTATTACTTAGTAGCAATGCTCCTTATCCTAACATTGCGCCGTGCCATAGGTGTAGTTATTGGTGCAACCTATGTAAATCGAGAGAAGGACCTAATCTAGACAAGTGAGGATCCCTCACCACTAGGGTTAATATAAGATTCCAGGTCGAGCGCGCATGTCAATGCGGCTAGGCTAACCCTCCCATGTGAACATGAATGTGCTAGGTCTTCAAAGAAGTGTTCTATTTAGTGTAGGTACTGGAATGGGACATTATATATCCATTTCCCTAGGTAAGCATTCTGAAAGGGGAGTCTTGGTGAGTCTTATTTGAATTGAGTGAACTAAGTCTCTTAAAAGAACGTAATACTTAGGGTAGGTGGTTGTATGGGATGCTATCTATCCATTGAACTGAGGAGGACCTTTTGAAAGGGGAGTCTTGGTTCCAAGTCTTCTAAGAAAGTGTAGTACTTAGGGTAGGTGGTGGTATGGGACGCTATCTACTCATTGAACTGAGTAATCATTCCAAGAGGGAATTCTTTGTGTGTTGTTCGGTGTACTTCTATTGTATTGCCATTGAGTGGGTGCTTGTTCTCCCTAGGTTAGTATGCTAAAAAGGGAGGTAGTCTTGAGTTGTTTTGTGTGCATAATGAGGCTAGTGTATTTCCTTCATTCGTACCTTATGAGGCTGGATTACCTTAATATAAACTCTGATGGAAATGATGCTTACTTCCTCGTTGGCAATACATTGGAAATTCACTCCTTTAGAGTCATTTTAGTCACTATAAATATAAAGTAAATTAAATGTAATGTTCAAATTGAGTTCATTGTAATATTTTGTGGGTTTACTATAAAGTTCTTTTGGTTAAAATTTTGGAATTCTTTCTGTAAGTGTTAAAAAAATTTCCTTATGTTGTTTTACTTCTAAATTTCATGGATGTTTTAGTGATTTTGTATGAACTGTTATTTTACCAAAATGACCCTTTTTGCATGTTTTTGCATATGACATACTTAGTACATTGTTTTGTACTAACTCCATACTTTTCTGTACTATCTGAGTATAGGTCTTGGACGCAAGGTTGAAGTCTTGAAGGCAAAGCTTGGGAAAGTTCCTCTCAAGATAAATTGTGTCCTCATATATCCAAGAGCATAATTCCTATATTCTTAGTTCCTTATGTTAAGACTTATTATGTATATCTTACAAATGTAAAGGGTCGTATCCCAAAATTTATTATGTCGTGTCTTAAATTGGCTTGTGACTATGAGATTTTTTAAGTATTGATAAAGAATTTCTTTTTATATTAATTTCATGAAACGTTTTAATTCCGCATTACTTTTCATGTCTAATGTAATGAACGATAGTTAAACGGCTTGTACATGACCTTAAAGGGTCAAGTATGCCTGTAATGCCCCAAAATGTACTAAGGTGAAATAGATCCTTGCGCGTGTTTTTGAGTTAATTTTTTTTTAAATTAGTTTGCTAAGTTTTCTTAGTCAGTGTGTTAAGTTTCGAGGTCAAACATCCAAGGACGTCCATGACGTTCGAAAGGTGTGTCTTAGAAAGTGTTCTTACGTTTTGTTTTGTTTGAGTGAGTTTTACGTGTTTGTTTTTCTTAAAACTAAAGTCAGGTGTTCCTAAAACCTACACGACTTAGTTTAGGGCATTAAAGTCTGGGAACGACCCTACGTAGCACCCACAAGGGTCCCAGATAAGGGACCAATAACTTGGACAAAACTGCAATCCATGCTTAATCACAAGGCCAGCACTAGGGGGAGGCGTACATCAACGCCCGTCCAACTAAGGGGCGTCATCCCGTACTTAGTTAAAATTCTAACCCCCCCCATCCCCCATGAAACAAGTCTCTGAAGACATCGAAGCCCAGCAGCATGTGCCCTCGATAAAACTACACCCATTAGTGTGGGTTGTCGATACGCACCTTTGTTGCCTACTTGGGGTGTTTTGTGTAAATTCGCCCCAATTGTTTTAGGACCATAGGATTATATTTTTAGGGTTTTTAAGTTATATTATGTTAGTTTTAAGCCTACACCTAGACAAGACCCCTCATTTCAAATATTCAAACTCCCTCTCTAAAGAAAACTCTCTCAAAGTCACCATTGGAGCTAAGACTCAAGGAAGGAAAGGAGGGATGGTTTGGACGTGTATCTTCACCAAAATTAGTGGGTTTACTTCTCTTTGAGGTATGGTATCCATCCTTGAAACCTCTTCCATTTAAGCAGTCATTTCCAAAAGATTTCAAAAAGGGGTTTCAAACTCAAATTCCTTTTATCTTTGATTTTAATTATGGGTCTTCTTTTTACAGTTTTATAATAGTTTAATTTTTTTTATTATTATATGAATTGATGAAATTTAATGTTAAAAACATAATGAACTTTTGTATATACGCATATTTCAAACTTTTAGCTTAAGAAATGGGTTAAATGAGCACGTTTGGGTAAGGTATGAATTTTAGTTTTCTTGTGTTGATTATTTGGTTTAGCTACTGACCTGAGTGCCTTATTATGATGAAATATTTATAAATCGATTATAGTGGATGATGGCTTGGTTAAATGGTGAGTTGATTATATTGTATACCTCTTATGATGAATTGTTTTTGAGTTGTATGGTCCACCTTCTTGGTGGTGGTGTTTATTTGATGAACTTGATATTACTTAGTATGTTTTTGTGTGTGGTGTCTTTGAAGAACTAGTATATGAAATAAAGTGATTTTGAAGGTGAGTCTTGTCTTTTGTTTTGTTAAGTTGAATAGCATGTTTAGCTTAGATTATTATTCCTAGGTAAATGATATGACTCGTGGAGCATCATGTGTGTAAATTGATGAATGTATGACTAAAGCATGTAAAAAGTTAACATTAATGAAATGATGCTTATATTTAAGATGAGATCACAAATACACAAACACCTAAATGAATGTATGGAGCTAAATTGAGTAATTAGAGGAGTTTTGAGGTGAACACTCTTCGTGAGTTGAGATAAAGTGCTTAGTAGCAACTTCACTACATCCTAAGAGCTTTCTAAGATAGGTTGGAGGGTGATTTCCCTTCATGAGTTGAGATGTCGTGTTCATTAGATATTTGAAGTGTTTAGAATACATGGGGGTTATGTCTAGAACCGAGAGAATATGAAGCAGAGGTAGTTACATTTCTTGATTTGAGATGTTGCACTGCAGTGTACATATTGAGATGACTACTCCTCGTGAGTACAGAATGAGTTAGTTAGTACAAATGTCATTATCCCTTAACTATGTGATTGCATAGGTGTAGTCATTGGGAAAGACATGTAAAAACTAAAAATAATGACCTTACTCTAGTCAAGTTAGGATTCCTCATCCGATGAGGGTTAATGTCGGGATTCCATGTCAGCTGTCATGTCAAATGTCCGGTTAAACTAACCTCAGAAAAGAATTGTTAACTAGTCTCTAAAAGACCTACTACTTAGGGTAGGTTGTGATATGGTATGCTATCTACTCTTGTACTAGTTAGGAACCTCAGAAAAGAAGACTTGTGGCCGAAGCTTTTAAATAATCTACTACTTAGGGTAGATGGTTGTATAGACGCCTATATACTTATGGCAACTAATATGCATTCGGAAAAGGGAGACTTTGGGTTTTTTGTTGGGTGTCTTTAATTCTTGCATTGATTAAGGGGCTTGTTTCTTCTCCTCTTTAGTAAGTTGAACGGGTTGTCTTGAGGGGGAAAAAAAAAAAATTGATTTGGTGTGTATTGAAGGAGGCATATGCACATTTCCTTTATGTCTTACCTTAGTGAGTCTTAGCAACAATCCTAGGTAAGGGAAACGCTTATGGAAATGAGTTACCTTTCTCGTTCGCCATTGGCCTTGAAATTTAACTCATGTAGAATAAGAATAGGTCTATGTAATTGTCTCAAGTTGAATAATTGTTAATCTTTTACAATGAATTGATTGTAATGGTAAAGATGGTTTCATTTTAAATGCTTAAGGAGTTCACTGTGATTGGCATGTATAGTTTACTGTATGTTATGGAATTCCATTGTAAATGATATCTTTTGGTTTATAATTTTGAAACTCTTATCTAAGTGTTAAATGATGGTTCGTATGATGTTTTTCCTTTAAATTCATGAATGTTATACTTATTTGTCATTAAAAGCTATTTTACAAAAATGTCCCTTTTTACATGTTTTTCTGCATATGCCATACGTAGTACAATGTTTTGTACTAAATCCATACTTTTCGATACTCTATAAGTATAGGTTGAAATTTTTTTTGAAAGATTCGAACACAAAGCTTGGGAAATTCACTCTCAAGAACTGGTATGTCCTCATATTTTCGAGGACATAGTATTTTGTTTCCTAGTTTTATTATTAAGACATAATATTTATTTGATCTCATTATAAAAGGTCGTGTCCCTAAGAAATTATATGTTGTGTCTTATGTTTGGGTTGTGAAGATCAGATTTCTTAAGTATTTATGAAATATTTCCTTTTTATTAATTTTTTGATTAAAATTTTAATTCCACACTACTTTTCATGTCTTATGTAATGAATACTAGTTAAAGGGCTTGTACAAGACCCCAAAGGGTCAATTACGCCTAGAAACGATTTAGGGTTCTCCCTAACTTATAGGGTCTGCTTTTCGGGTTATGACAATGCCTTGCAACGAGCCATGGGTTATTCGTAAATTCTAGGGTGTACTTTCAGTTAGTGACAGTTCATGGACATATGATCCGTCAATTGTGATCTCATCTGTGGATCCACTTTTTTGTTGCACATTTTTATTTAATTCATTTAATTAGTTTTATTAGTTAGAATGTAAATTAAGGGTTAAGGGAGGTAAAATTAAGTTAATTTACAACCTAAATATAGACCCTAAGATAATTAAACTAACCTAAGCTCACATAATTCACAAACCCCAAACTCTCTTCATAGTCTCTTCTTTCTCTCTGAAGTTGAAGAACACCATTGAAGCTCAAATTCATAGGGGTTATAGAGAGTAAATAACCAATGTTTCTCCATCAATTTTCATCAATTATTAAGGTATGAGATTTCTTTCACCTTTGGGACTTCTTTGCCCAAAGGGTTCCATTAAATTTATTTCAAAAGTATGATATTCAAGTGGGTCTTTTCCAATCTCGAAATTGATTATATGAGTTGCTTTGTTTATTTTATATTATGAATTTATTAACATGTATTATAACTCAATTATGTTATTTCTCTATGAATTGTTCTAGTTTGTAGAAGATGACCTATTCCCCTTAACCCTAGGTTGTGATATTGATATGAATTGTGTAAAATTGGTTCAATTGTCTTGGTTATTAGTTTAATTACTAATAGATGATATTATTTTATAAATTTTGACATATATTAGATTAATTATAGTCCTATGACGCTAGTTCTTGAGTAATTGTTCTAGTTTATTACTTTGACCTAAGTCTCTTATCTTAAGTTATGAACTAGAGATGGATTATAATGCAGTGATTCAATTGGCGTTGTTATCATGTTTATTATTGATATGTGATTATGTTACACCGTTATGGGTTATAGTTAAGGGTTGATAGTAAGATCTTGATAATGTATTATGTAGGAGACTTGGTAAGTCTTGTGATCCCAACTCTTTACTCCAATTGTGGTTAATTATGATTTAAGTGATGATATTGCCTTGAAGTTTACCTTCTATTAGGAATGATAGGATTGGTATGATGTTGAATTGAAATCTCTTGATGATGGTTTGTGAGATTTTGTCAAAGATGTAAATGTTATAAGGATGGTGATAACTATTAGTATTTTTTATCATGGTATGACTATGTAAATGTACTAACCTCACTTACATAAATTGTAATGAAAGAACTATACTCACTCAATTCTTATTAAGCTATTACGATGATGATTATACAAGGGATACACCGTACTACCTATATTAAAAATTGGTGATTAATAAAGACATTAAAGAAGTTTCAAAAAAGGACTTAGCTTAGCTCTGACTAAGCTTTACAATGGGAGGTGTTGACTTTACATAGAGGAAGATTGACCCTATAGTTACAGATGAGGTGTTGACTCTCCTATGAGGAATACTCATCCTATGGATTCCCATGACATGACGCTCCAATTGCAAAGTGGCATGTAGAGAGTTCATACCTATTTCTTAGTACTTGAACTATGTTTCCCCCTATAAAAAGTGTAGCTTATGGAACCACGTATAAAGATATGTTTATTATTGGTTTTACATTGGCCGGTAGAGCACCTTCAATCGATGTAAGGTTTTACAACACCGGATTCCAAACTTAGATCTTATGGTCTATGTCGGTTAAGGAAAGTGTTCCCTAAACTAATAAGTGTGTAATGAGGTACAAAATAACTTGGGTGACTTAAGAGGGTTTGACTTTGCGTAGGTAGGGATATGGGACTCTACCTATGCTTGTACTAGTATGCTTGAAGGATTCTATAGAAGGTTGTTCTTACATATGAATATGCTTATGATGGTACATGATATGTATATGGTTATCATGTACATTAATTATGTATTATGATGTTTAATTTACTTATGAATTATGTGTTGGTCTCTATTTATAAAGTATGATGATACGTACTCTTAAATGATATGTTATCTGAACTTTAATATTAGTTATGGTTCTATTGGTTATTGATGAGTAGGTTATGGGTTTTGCATTGGTCATTGCTCTTTCTTGAACTTAATAGGGTTCATGTGTGCTTTTCTTTCTTTAGTAATGTTGTAAGGACCTCTTGTCATGCTAGTGGCTATTATTAACTTGATGATAGAGTTTGTTTTTTACTATGTTATCAATTATATGATATGTTCTGTTGACTTTACTACGACTTAGCATTGTTTGTCTGTGGTGTACATTCTTATGATTTGAAGAATATTCCTAATGTATTGGTAGGTCTTTTCGAATATGTATAATGGCTTTCCCTAATGAAAAATAGCATGTTTTTCAATGACTGTCCATGTTTTTAGTGTGATTTTATATATGGTATGCTATGTCCATACGTTGTATAGTTTTGTCTAACCCCCCTTATCCTTTTTCCCAACATTTTTAGGTTCCGGTTTGTTAGGCTTCGACCGTTGAAGAAGAATTGGAATTTTTTATCATCGAAGTTGGGTAGGTCCTCACTTTTCGAGGACAATACTAATATCAAACTTCTGAAGTTGCTATAGTTTTAAGACTCTTATATTCTTTCCTTTTTATTTGAGTACTAAACATTGATAGCCTATATGTGGCTTTATTACATTGATGTATGGGCTGGTCCCAAATTTTAATAGTCTTGTTAGATGGATATGAAATGAGACATCCATTTGAGACTATGTTATATCTTATATATCTCTGTGCAATAAAAGTAGAATACTATGTAATCTTTCTATACAAAGGGTCCATTTATACTCGATATAAATATTTTGTGTATGTAAAGGTCTATGTAAACCTCAATGTAGAAGTAATCAAAATGTTTTTAAATTTTTTCTTATTTTTGACCGTGAATGTAATGAATGTAAACCTAAAATCTAAGTCTTCTGTCCCCTCCAATGATGACAACGCTGGTCGTTAGGATGGTCCTAATGGGGTGCTCATCGATGTGACAACTTTTTATTGACTAGGAGGTATAATTATCTTTGAGTCAATGTATCTCTCACCACGCCTGTATAATTCGTATTCATAAGGGTGAAGTGCTCACACTTATGGGATAGGAACCTATCAGAGCTGAGGAAACTCTCGTCTTTCTTGAATGCCAATTTCGTTGGCCCAGAGTTTTTGACTCTACGTTCTTTTAGCATCTAATCCTTTTATTGTTGTTATAGTCATTTAATACTCAAAGGAACGCGACACGAAGACTTGATGAAAAGATTGCCAATGTGGGAGCTCCTCCCTGAGGCTATCAAGTTCTTCCTCTTGAACATGATGTTAATGATGACCAAACTCCGATCAGTCCTCCTCTTTTAACGGATGGTGACATAAGGGTTGCTCTTCTCCATATGGACCAATCCATTACTACTCAAGCACAAGCGGTAACTATCCAAGCTTAAACCATGACAGCCCAAGCTAATGAGGAGGTTATACCTAGAGCCAACAAACATCTTCGTACCATGGCCTCCCATTTGAGAGATTTCACTAGGATGAATCCCTCTACTTTATATGGGTACAATTTTGAAGAAGACCCCAAGGAGTTCATTTATTAAATCTACAATATCATTTATGCTATAGGGTTTACAACTAGTCAGATCAGTTTGCCACTTACCAACCCATTGATTTGGCCAAAGCATGTACGTCCAATGGAGGGACAATAGGTCTTTAAGAGGAAACTTTGGATTAATTGAAAAAGGATTTTCTTGATATATTATTTCCTAGGGAAAAGAGGGAACCTAAAGTGATGGATTTCATCAACCTTCGTCAATGAGGTATGAGTGTGCTTGAATACTCCTTAAAATTCACTAAATTTTCTAAATATTCTCCTTTTTTTGTTTCCGATAATATGGATGAAGTGACCGCCTTGTGATGGGAGTGTCAGATGACTTGCAAGAGGCCTGTCATTCGGCTACGCTACATGACAATATGAACATTTTTTATCTCATGGTTCATTCTCAAAAATTGGAAGATTTAAGGGCTAACAGAAATGAGTAGAGATGCCAAGAGGGCAAGATCTTTTGATAGTGAATGTTTCTTTAAAACTTATATGCATATTCAACAATACCATACCAATAGTCCCATTATATAAGTAGAAGCATATTCAAGTAACTCTACATCCAAGTCATATTAAACAATAAATATGAATAAGAGTACATTCCATCATAGCGAAGCAAGACAATTATCCATGAACCCAAATAAGGTTAACAAGTTCAATGACTAAGCAAAGCCCCATAACCTTACTTAATCAAGTAATCCAACAAGAATAATGACTAACACCCTACTTCATACAACATGACATTTACATATACATTTTAATCTGGCTTGAACAATATAAACCAACACGTACTCATAATTGAGCTAGTCAACTTATAGTATAAATGATGTGCAAGTCCTTCATATACATATCATAAATCATCATAGACATAAACATACATAAGAACATCCTTCTAAGACTCCCCTCAAGTATAACTAGTGCAATACTTTGGTAGTGTCCCATACCCCTACCTAGACTAAGCTAGACCCCTTAGGTTATCCTAGTTAAAGTTCAATTCTTTAATTTATTTTATATTTTGGGAACATCTTTCCCTAATCTACATAGACCACATGAGCAAGTGTGGAATCCGGTGTCATAAAACCCTACACCAAAAGTAGGCGGTCTACTTGCCTAGGTAGTACCAAAACATAAAACATACAAACTACTTGGATCCACTAGTTGGTATTCCTATGGGGGGCCACATACTTCAAAACTAGGTTATAAAGTTAGGACCATCTTTATGCTCCATTCTTTGTTGTCTCGAATCTCAAGAGAATATTAATGATCCTACCTTCCCTATGTGAGAAGGGACACTCCTCAATCTAGGTCACTCGGTGCTAAGGTAGAGGTCCTTTTTGGAAGTTTCTTTAAGCCTTCAATTATCAATTATAGCTTAGTTTAGGTCATAGAGTCTACCCCTTGTATAATCATCTTTATCAATATCTCAATAATAATTGTATAAGTATAAGTCCTTTCATTGCAATTCATATAAGTGAGGTTAGAACATTAGCATTTCATATCATAATAATGCACATTGATAATCATAACCATCCATATCTCACATACACCCTAATCAACCTCACAACATGGTTAAGACATTCCAATTTAAAATCATACCATCCAATTAACCCTAATACAATCCTAACTCCATTATAACATCATGACTTAACCATAAGTAATCACAATTGAAAGTAAAGATAGAGATCATAAAACTTACCCAGTCTCTTTCATAGTTCATTATTTAGACATGACCATAAACCCTCAATTAAATCAAACTTAGATGATCCAAATCATAATTAAATAATCAATATGATAAAAAACTAGAAGAGTCACTGCACCACAATTCAATATTGAATCAAAGCTTAAGACAAGATACATGGGTTAACTCCCATAACCTAAATCGCTTCTGAAGAACTAGTGTGGAAGACTACAATTCATCTTAATTGGTTCATGATTAGTGTAACAACATAATCTAGTACTGATTTAACTAATAATCAAGTCAATTAATTCAATCACAACCCAATTCAAATAAAGATGAAACCTAGGGTTAAGGGTTAAGGATCATATTCCTTATTTTGAACCAAGCCATTACAATTGATCATAATAAAGTTACTATTACATTTTAATATATCCATTATATCCTACATAAACCATAGACAACTCTGTTCACAATATCAAATTCATAATTGAATGAAACCTACTTGAAACTCATCTTTTTGAATTACTTTGAAGGTCCCCTTTGAGGAAAGAAGTCTCAAATGTGAATTAGATACCATACCTCAAAGTGTGACGAAGATTTGATGGTTAAATAGTCCCTTTCCATCCCTAAAAACTCCCCCTAGCTTGTCTTCGATGGTGTCTTCAAATAGAGAGAGAAAGCTGAGAGAAGGAAGAGAGTTTATTTTGTGAGTTGTGTATAGATTAATGAGGATTGGGGCCTTTATGGGGGGGGGGGTTTAAATTAGTAATTAATCTTCCTTTAATCCCTAAATAACCCCTAAAACCCCTCAATTTTTTTAACGATATTAATTTAAAACGTGCAGAAAAGTTGCAGACCCCATCAACGATACCACGATCTACGGATCGTTGGTCCATCGACGGGCAGGCCTACCTCTGTGTTGCATAACCGTAAATTCGGTAAGAGACTGGTGCAGGTGGGGGCTTTCTGAATTTTTCTAAGTTTTGGTCGATGTTTGGCAATGACGCCCCGTCGATCAATACATGGATCATCTCATGCATCTTGTCTATGCACACTGCCTAGACAATGTTGACATCAACTTGCAAGGGTCCTTCTCAATGGCCCTTTGTCGGTCCTTTGGGAGTCGTACATGGACGTTTCAAATACGAATCACCTTAAAATTTTATACACTCTTCTCCCTAATTTCATGATATTCCGACTCCTAAAATCTAGTTGAATAGGCTTCGGCACGCAAGTACCCTTTAGAACTGGCTTTTCGAATATCATTGATGTTCTTAATAGTTTTGGTTCCTAAACTTCCTAAATGACTTACATTAATTATTATAGGTCTTAAAACAGTGTTTAGACCCCATTAGACCTATGTTAGGCTTTAGGACTCATCTTGTATTTTTGAAGTATTACACTATCCATCTTTAGGAACATTCGTCCCCGAATGACACAACATTCTTTTGAAGGAAGGAATAGAATAAAAACTAGCAGACCAACCAATCAGAAATATCAATCACAAGTGAATATCATTTTTTTTTTTCAAAAACCAATCCAAAACATCATTACCCAACAGAGGTTTCACACACTTCAGCATGAGGCATTTCCTTCTCACACACAGATGAGCTCAACATACATTACATGAGTCATTAGCAGAAGTTCACTTTATCAATATAACACATAACTTTTCAACTTAGGAACTCGACACCGCTCAAAATACAAAACATACCTCAAACAAACCACAAAGGCAAAATTTCAAGTTTCAAATGTACTACTTTAGTGTAATGCAACCCAAAATGCACATTTTTGTAAAATTTCACAAAAAAAATCATAAAAATTCAATTCCTAGTCATATTTATGTTATTAAAAATAATTACTAATCTTAATTATCAAAAGGATGAGGGTAACAGGACTTCATGTCATTCTTGGCCTCCCATGTTGCACCCTCAACTGGGTGATTCTTCCATAACACTTTTACGGAAACCACCTATTTATTCCTTAACCTCTAGTCTTCCCTATCAAGAATTTTGACCGGAACTTCTCATACAGAGGCTACCTTGAACAAGCAAGACATCAATAGAATAATAGACGCCGGACAACCAATACACTTTTCACAAGAAACTGGAAACCAGATGAACCGAAGCCAATTCACTAGGAAGTTTCAATTAATAGGCAACCTTACCAACCCTTTGAAAGATTACAAATATAACCACTCCTTTCATAGGTGAAATTTTCAAATACACCTTATAACCTTCAAACTCCAAATTCCTTCTCTTATGATCGACTGCCGACTATAGGACGTTTTCAACTTGTTCCTTTAGGACCAAGAAGTGAAATCTCATTCACTTCAAACCATCCAATAGGAGACCTACACCTCCTACCATACAAGGCTTCATAGGGAGCCACGGAAATGGATGAATGAAGACTATTATTATAAGAAAACTCCACCAAAGGCAAATGCTTATCCAAATTCACTTTAAAATCAATAATGTAGCCCCTAAGCATATCCTTAAGGATTTGAATAGTGTGTTCCACTTGCCATCCGTTTAGGGATGAAAAGCGGTATTCAACTTAACGGTAGTACCCTAAAACGTAAATGAGAATTGTACACCTGATCCTATATGATGGATAACGGAATACCATGCTAACACACAATATAATCTATGAATATCCTAGCATAATCTTCCGCCGAATAACTAGACTTGATTGGAATATAGCGAGCAAACTTAGTCAACCTATCCACAACAACCCATAATCATATAATCTTTGAGTCCGAGGTAAACCTACTACAAAGTCCATATTGATGTCTTCCCACTTCCAAGATGGAATTTGGATCTCTTGTAGCAAGCCACCCAACTTTTGATGTTCGACTTTTACTTGATGGCAATTTGGACACTTAGCGACAAACTCTGATATATCCTTCTTCAAACCTTCTCACCAATATATCTCCCTTAGGAGATGCTACATTTTCATCGAACCAAGATGAATGGAGTAGCGGGACCCATGGGCTTCATCAATGATCTGGTCCCTTAACCTATCTATATTGGGAAGACATAGTCTCCCTTGGCACCTTAAAATACCATCCCTTTAGGGAGAATTTCTCGTGAAGAATTCCAAGGACCTATTCTTGGAACTCCATCAATGATTTGTCGAGGTGTTGTTTTGACTTCACCTCAACTACTAATGATGACTCAGAGTTGTAACTAACTATGAAACCACCATACTAAGATTATTCCAGCCTCACCCCCAACCTAGCCAACCTGTGGACTTCCTTCACTAGGTCTTTCTTGGCTTCATCAATGTGGGATACACTACCCATAGTCATACGCTTAGGCCATCCGCAAGGACATTAGCCTTGCCTGGGTGATAGAGGAAACTCATTTCGTAATCTTTCAACAACTCTAACCACCTTCTTTTTCGGAGATTCAACTCTTTTTGGGTACACACATATTGGAGACTCTTATGGTCGGTAAAGAAATCAACATGTACATCGTACAAGTAATGCCTCCATATTTTTAAAGCAAACACCATGCCCGCTGACTCAAAGTCATGACTAGGATAGTTTATCTCATGTAACATAAGTTTCCTAGAAGCATAGGCTATCACCTTTCAATGTTGCATAAGAACACATTCTAAACCCACAAGGGATGCGTCATAACATACAACAAACTCTTTTTACCCTCTGGTAAAGTCAACACTGGAGCGTAAGTAATCCTATCCTTAAATAATTCGAAACTTTTCTCACATGCCTCCGACAACTCAAATTTCTTCACTTTTGGATCAAAGTAGTCAAGGGATATTCAATGGATGCAAAACCATCCACAAACCTCCAATAATAACCCACTAGACCTAAGAAACTCCTAATGTCAGTTAGAGTCAATAGTCTAGGCCAATTTTTCACCGCCTCCATTTTTCCGTGGGTCAACCTCAACTCCCTCACAAGAGATGGAGGTGCCAAGGACATTCCACGACTCAAATTACCAAAATCATGTTTTTCTATGGTGGCACAAATTGATGTTCCATAAGGGTTGGCATTACTTCAAAAAAAAAAAAAATATACCCTATGACCACCCTTATTGTCGAATAACCAAGTGTCAGCAATGAAATAAAACAAGGACAAATAAGATAGAACATTTCGACGAAAACACCTATTATTAGGTCCATAAACGCCGCCAGAGCATTGGAGACGGAGAATACAAAGAACTCATGTATTATAATCTAGTTCCCAAGGTCAGTCTTTTACATTCCTCATCTCCACCCTAAGTTTGTGATACCACAACCTCAAGTCTATTTTTGAAAAGTAGCTAGCCCCTTGGAGTTGGTCAAACAAGTCGTCGATCCGAGGGAGAGGGTACTTATTTTTAATGATGACCTTGTTGAGTTGGCGGTAGTCAATACACATTCTCAAGGACCCATCCTTCTTCTTTACAAACAACATCGGAGCAAACCACGGCAAAATACTAAGCCTTATAAAGCCATTGTCTAGCAAATCCTTGAGTTGAACCTTCAACTCTTTCAATTCGATCGGAGCCATCCGATAAGGAGGAGTTGAAATGGTATTCGTTTTAGATAGAAAATCGATACCAAAATCATTTCTCGTTTTAGAGGAATACCAGGAAGGTCATTCGGGAAAATTTCCAAAGCTTCACTCAATACAGGGACTGACTCAATTGGAAGAATTTCGGATTCTAAATCTTTGACTCTGACTATGTGATATAGACAAACCTTTTAGATCATTTTGCATGCTTTAAGAAAAGAGATGATACGACCTCTATGAATACAGTTTTCCCCCTTCCACTCTATAATGGGTTCATTTGGAAAGTCTAACTTCACCACCCTTCTCCTACAATCAATAAAATCAAAACAAGCATGCAACCAGTCCATACCCAATATTACATCAAATTAAAACATATCAAGTTCTATTAGGTCAACATAAGAAACTCTACTGGGCAACATTCTAGGACAATTTTTATACTCTTTTTACAATATTATTCACCTACCGAAATAGACACTATAAAACGTTCATGCAAAATGTTGGGCAAAATTTCGAATTTTTAGCTATAAAAGGTGTAACAAATGATAAAATAGCACCGGGATCAAGTAAGGAATATGCATTAACAGAGTAGACTTTCAACATACCGCTCACCGCGTCGGGATCTCTTGCTCATCCCTAGAGCGGAGAGCATAGAAGCGGTTCTTTTTTAGAGCATCACTAAAACCACATGCTTGAGCTTGAGCACTACCCTTGTACTGACCCCTCACATTAGGGCAATCTCTAACTTTGTGACCGCTTTTACCACAACAAAAACCGATGTCCGTCCCCTTAAGATAATCACCATAGTGTCTTCTTGCCACTGTTTCCACAAGTTGGCTTCTTGGTTGGTGAATTAGTACTTTTTTCCTTCTTGAACTTACGGTTAGACACCCTATCACCACTAGCCTTTGGGAACTTGGAAGGAACTTGACATAAAATCCGCTTATTAAACCTAGGCATGTCTTGTATCTCAAGCCTATACATTGAAGAACCTCCATCAAAAGATCTTTCCGTCTTAGCATCCCTACTCTTCCTCTTAACTTTGCCTCCTCTACATTCTTGGATGCACCATAAGAAGAGAAATGTTCATGTTGTCATGTAGAATATACAAATGACACTCCTCTTGAAAATCATTCGACACCTCCATCACAAAGCGGCTTATTTCATCTTCTATAATCGGAACCCAAAGATGGAGAACATTTCGACAACTTAGTTAATTTCAAAGAGTATTCATGACCAACTCATACTCCTTGGCAAAGGTTGATGAATCTTACCACTTATTCTTGTTTTGTTATCCCTAGGAACGAACCGATCAGAAAGCCTTCTTAAAGAGCCCCAAGTCCAAAGGACACACCCCAAGGGCCTAGATCCCTCCAATGTACAACCATGCTTGAGAAACGTTCTTGAGTTGATAAGTGGCCAACTCGGCCTTTTCACTCGTGGACAACCCCATAGCCTAAAGTATCTTGTCGAATTCATCGATAAATTCATGGGGGTCTTCCTCTACCGTAGAACCTTAGACGGTAAGCCATAGTAGTGACTTGTTGATAAGAACGGGGTACAACCTCCCGGTTTGCTTCGCCCGTCATAACTTGAACTTGAGTCGTGGTCGCTAGTGCTTGAATGGTAATAGCTTGGGCCATTTGAATAAAAGCTCTCCTTATATTCTCATCCCTCAAAGGAGGAGGATTGGCCGGTGCTTGCTCCATGTAAAAATCTTCTTCAAGTGGAAGAACTGGATCACCATGGGGAGGAGCTCCCGCATTGTAAATTTCCTCTTCAAATCTTTGTCACACATTCTTTCTAGTGTTCATTCTTCATATCATCACAACAAATATAATTAGATTCAAAAGCACACTATTATTATACTCTAATGGCACAATACAAGATTTCCAAGAAAGAGCGATTCCTAGGGAACAGATAGATTCCTATTCATAAGTTTTGCACTCTTCACAATTATGAATACAAACCTACATAGATGTGGTAGAGATAATGACATAACTCAATGATATTCAACCTCATGCTCTAATAAAAAGTTTGTCACATCCGAGTTTACCCTCTAGATGTAACCAGCGTCGTCGTCCTCTTTGAGGACTAAGAATAGCCTCTTAGTTTACATCATCACATTCATAAGTCAAATTTAGAAGAAAATTTAAAACTTTTATTACTTCTACATTAGAGGTTTACATCGACCTCTACATACACATAATATATTGACATCGCCTTCGGAAAGTTAGGACCTACCTAATTGGTTGATAGAAAATATCCAAGTCTTCTTCAAGTCCGTTCAAATGAGCTTTCAACAACCGGAACCTAAAATGTTTGGGAAAAAGTAATAAAATGGGGATAGTGCTCCACATGAACTAAGTATGAGACCATATTCACATATATATATAAAACATGCTAAGAAAAGGACAATTCTATAAGTATGCATCTTTCTTTAAAACTTATATGCAGATTCAACAATACCACACCAACAGAACTATTTTAAAGTAACTCCACATCTAAGTCATATTAAAAAATAAGCATGAATAAGAGTACATTTCATGATGGCAAATCAAGACAATTACACGTGAACCTTATTAAGTCAACAAGTGCAATGACTAAGAAAAGCCCCATAACCTTACTCAATCAAGTAACATGACAAGAATCATGACTAGCACCCTACTTATACAACATAACATTTAGATATACATTTTTATCTTACTTTAACAATATAAACCAACACTTACTCATAATTGAACTAGTCAACATATGATATCAATGATTTGCAAGTCCTTCATATACATATCATAAATCATCATAGACATAAACATACATAAGAGCATCCTCCTTATACTCCCCTCAAGGATAACTAGTGCAACGCTTAGGTAGAGTCCCATACCCCTACCTAGACTAAGCTAGACACCATAGGTTACCCTAGTTATAGTTAAATTCTTTAATTCATTTTAACTTTTGGGAACATCTTTCCCTATCCGACATAGACCACATGAGCTAATGTAGAATCTAGTGTCATAAAACCCTAAACTGAAAGAAGGTAGACTACTTGTCAAGGTAGTACACAAACATAAAACAAAAAAACTACGTGGATCCGCTAGCTAGTATTCCTATGGGGGCATCATTTTTCAAGAACTAGGAGATATAGTTGGGACATTTTTTATTCTCCATAAATTTTAGTATCCAATCTCAATAGAACTTTAATTCTCCTACCTTCCTTATGTAAGAAGGAATACACCTCAATCTAATTCACTCAGTGCTAACCTAGTGTCCCTTTTTTGGAAATGTCTTTAAGACTTTTATTATTAATAATAGCTTGGTTTAGGTCATAGGGCATAACCATTTAATAATCATCAACATCAATAGCTCGATAAGAATTGCATAAGTATAAGTTCTTTGATTGTAATTCATATTAGTGAGGCTAGCACATTTAGCATTTCATATCATAATAATGACACATTGATAGTCATCACCATCCTATCACACATACACCTTACTCAACCACACAACGTGGTCAAGACATTCCAATTCAACATCATACCGTCCTATAAACCGTAATACAAGGCTCACTCCAATATAAAATCATGACTTAACCACAATTAGTCATAATTGGAAGTAAATATACAGAACGTAAAACTTACCAAGCCTCCTTCATAGTTCATCATTTAGGCTTTACCATAAACCCTCAATTCAATCTAATTTAAATTATCCGCATCATATTCTATAATGAATATGATGACAATACTATAACTATCACTACACAACAATTCAATACTAAATCAAAGCTTAAGACAAGATACTTAGGTCAATTCCCATAACCTTGATCACTTCTAAAGAACTAGTCTAGAAGACTATAATTCATATTAAATAGTTCATGATTAGTGTAACAACATAATCTAATAGTGATTTAACAAATAATCAAGTCCATTGAATTAATCAGAATCCATTAAAATCAAGATAAAACGTAGGTTAAGGGTTTAAGAAGATCGTATCTTCATTTGCCAACCAACACATTACAAGTTAATCATAATAAGTTAAATACAGTGGTAATATTTCATTAAATCTAAATAAACCATATAACACAACTCAGTTCACCATATCAAATTTCTGTAATTGAATGAAAGTACTTGAAAACTCAACTTTTTAAAATACTTTGAAGAAGCCCTTTGAGGAATGAAGTCTCAAAACAGAATTAGATACCATACCTCAATGTTTTATTAATATTTGATGGTAAATAGTCCCTTTACATCCCCCAAAACCTCCCCCTAGATCATCTTCAATGGTGTCTTTAAATAGAGAGAGAAAGAAAAGAGAAGGAAAAGAGTTTATTTTATGAGTTGTGTTTAGATTAATGAGGGCTAAGGTCTTTATATGGGGGTTTAAATTAGTTAATTAATATTCCTTTAATCCCTAAATAACCCCTAATACACTTCATTATTTTAATGAACTTAATTTAAAACATGTAGAACAGTTGCAGACCCCATTAACGAGATCACGATCCACGGATCATTCATATATCGACGGGTAGGCCTCCCTCCATGCTGCACAACCATAAATTTTTTTAGAGACTTCTGTAGGAGGGGGATTTATTAATTTTTATAAGTGTTGGTCGACGGTTGGCAATGACTTCACATCGATCCGTACACAGATCGTTGTGTGCATCTCATCGATGCACACTTCCTAGACGATGTTTGCATCAACTTGCATGGGTCCTACTCAAGGGACCTTGGTTGGTCCTTGGGGAGTCGTATCTGGACGCTTCAACCACGAATCACCTAAAACACATGTTATACACCCTTCCCCTTAGAACTACTTTCTGAATGTCATGAACGTTCATGGACGTTTTGGTTCCTAAACTTCTTAAATGGACTATATTCATTACGAAAGGTCTTAAAACAGTGTTTATAACCCATGGAAACTATATTAGGATTTAAGACTCATTTTGGATCTTAGAAGTGTTATACACAAGAAATATGACTCTATATGGGTGGTTGTGGCTATGTTGTCCAAATTCGCTCGTTTTATTCCCGTCAAGTCTACCTATCCGGCAGAGTATTATGAAAGGATATTCCTAGATTATATTGTGTGTCTCCATGTTATGCCATTATCTATCATAGTATATTGGGTTGCACAATTGACATCTAGGTTTTGGAGGTCATTCAAAGAATGATTGGGTACCAAGGTGAAGGTAAGCACCACTTTTCATCCCCAAACAGATTGTCAAGCAAAGCGTATTATTCAAACCCTTGAGGATATGCTTAGGGTTTTTATCATTGATTTAATGGAAATTGGGATATGAATTTGCCTTTGGTGGAGTTTGCTTATAAAAATAGTAAACATTCATCTAAATCTATGGCTCCTTATGAATCCTTATATGGTAGGAGATGTAGAGATCAAATTGGATTGTATGAACTATCTGAGTATTCACTTCTAGGTCTCAATTTTATATATAAGACTTTGGAGAAGGTTCATGTAATAAAGAATCGATGGCAAACAGTCTATAGTTTACAATAGTCTTATGTCGATCATAGAAAAAGGGATTTAGAGTTTTAAGAAGGTGATAACGAGTACTTTAAAATTTCAGATATGAAAGGGGTGGTTAGATTTGGCAAGAAAGGAAAGTTGATTCCTCGTTATTTGGGTCCCTTCGAAATCTTGCATAGGGATTGTAAGGTCATCTATGAGTTGAAATTCCCTAATGAATTGGCTTCGGTTCATCTAGTGTTCCATTTTTCTTGGCTTAAGAAATCTATCGATGATCCCTAGTCTATTCTTCCTATTGAGGGTATTTGTGTGAAGGATAAACTCTCCTATGAGGAGGTTCTGATTGAAATCCTTGACAGATAAGTACATAAGTTTAGGATCAAAGAGGTGTCTTCCGTAAAGAGGTTATGGAAGAACCACCAAGTTGAAGGTGCAACATGGGAGGCCAAGGCCTGCATGAAGTCCCGTTACCCTCATCTAAGGATATTTATTCCTCATAATAATGAAAATAATATCTAAAAATTCAAGTTGATATTATTATTATAGAAAATTTTCAAAAATATGCATCGTTGGTGTTAGTACAGTGAAGTAAAAGTGAATTATGTATATTGACTTGAAAATGTGCCCAATTTTCTGTTTTGAGTATGTTGTGAATTTTGATTAGGCGGATTCTGTATGTAATGATATGACATGAGGCTAGAGGTGAGTTTTGGCCACAATTGACTCATTATATGGCCATGTTTAGCTCATGCTTGTGGGCGATAGGAAAATTCCTCATAATGTGACGTTTGAGCCTTATAAGTGATAATTGAAGTTCTTCAATTGCCTTGTGTAAATTATTTGATTGATGTTGTAACTCATGTAGTATGTATTGTTGATTTGTTAGGATTCTAGTCTTGAGTATAGTCGTTCCTTTATAAAATTGTAGTGTCATTCAGAGATAAATGTTCCTAAGGGGGGATAATGTAACACTTCGAAAGTTTAACACATGTTATAGAGCCTAACATGAGTCGTCAAAATACATAAAAACTATTTTAAGTCCAATTTTAATGTATATAGGTCATTAGAAAGTTTAGAAATCAAAACGTCAAGGAACGTTCATGACGTTCGAAAACTAGTTCAATGAGGTACTAGTGTACCTTAGCCTATTTGACTAGCTTTTTAGAGTCGAAAATTGATGAATTTTAGTTAAAGCTTGTATAACACGTAGTAAAGTTAGTTGATAGTCGAAACGTCCAGGAACGACTGCCCAAGGACCAATCAAGGTCCCTTAAAGAGTACCTTTACATTTTTGGATAAAAGGTTGCCCAAGGCTATGTCCACCAATGGATGCAACCCATGATCTATTGTCCAGTCGACGGGCATAGAGTGCTTCCGCAGATGGAAACTTATCCCAATTTTTGAATGTCTTAAAATGGAGAGTGTCTGAACTCATCGACTAGTGTGTAGCATGGAGAGGAACAGTGCTCGTGGATGGACACACGATCGTCAATGTGCCGTTTCTCGTCGTGCAAGCACTATTTTGCCTGCCACACCTTTTCTAGTGAATGCATTTAATTAGTTTGCTTACTTAGGAGTTAAATTAGGGGTTAATAGATTTCTAATTAAGTGAATTAACAACCTACATAAATAACCTAATCTAAATAAACTAATCTAAGCTCTCATATTTCCCAAACCCCAAACTCTCTTCCTTCTCTCTTCTTTCTCTATCTAGTTGAGAACACGTAGAAGGTCAAATTCAAAGGGGTTCTAGGTCTAAATAACCTATGTTTCTCCATAAATCTTCATCACGCGTTAATCTATGAGATTAAATTCACCTTTGGGACTTCTTTCCCCAAATGGTTCCATCAAATTGATTTCAAAAGTATGAAATTCAAGTGTGTCTTTTTCAATATCGAAATTAATCTTGTTAATTGCATTGCTTATGATAAATTTAGGATATTATGAATAGATTAACATGTTATAATTCAATTATGTTATTTATTGATTGATTGTTCTGGTTTGTGAAAGATGACCTATTCCTCTTAACCCTAGGTTGTGATCTTGATATGAATTCTATAATATTGGTTCTATTGACTTTGTTATTGGTTGATTTACTACCAGATGATGTCATTTTATAAATTATGAATAGATTAATATGAATTCTATCCCTATCATTCTAGTTCTTGAGTAATTGATGTAGATTATGACTTTGACCTAAGTCTCTTATCTTAAGCTATGAACTAGTGATGGATTGTGATGTAGGATTCAATCGGTGTTGTTTTCATATTTTTTATTGATATGTGATGATGTTATACACTTATGGGTAGAGTGAAGGTTTAATGGTAAGACCTTGATGATGGATTATAAAGGATATTTGGTCAGTCTTTCGATCCCAAATCTTTAATTCAATTGTGGTTAATAGATTTGATAGGATTGGTATGATGTTGAATGAAAACATCTTGACTAAGGTTTGTGAGGTGTTGCATAAGATGTAAATGTTATAAGGATGGTGATACCTATCAATGTGTCCTATCATGATGCGATTATGTAAATGTGGTAACCTTCCTCATATGAATTGTAATGAAAGGACTATACTCATCCAATCCTTATTGAACTATGACGATGATAATAATACAAGGGATAGACCCTGTGACCTACATTAATCAATGATGATTAATAAAGACATTAAAGATATATCAAAAAGGGACTTAGCTTATCATCGAGTGAACTTGACAATGGGAGGTTTTGACTTTCTATAGAAAAAGATTCAACGTATAATTCCGCATGAGGTGTTGACTCCCCTATTAGAGATAGTCATCCTATGGATTCCCATGAGACGAGGCTCCGATTTCCAAGTGGCATGGATAAATTTCATACACATATCTTTGTTCTTGAACTATGTTTCCCCTATAAGAATACTAGCTAATGGATCCACCTTGAAAGCTACATTTACATTTCATTTTACTTTGGTCAGTAAACCACTTTCATAGCTAAAATGTTTTCCAACACCGGATTCCACACATAGCTCTTCTGGTCTATGTCTGTTACGGCAAGTGTTCCCTAAACTAAAAATAAAGTAATAAAGTCCAGTCAAACATAGGTGATTTAAGAGGTTTGACTTAGCATAGGTAGGTGTATATACTCTACCTATGCCTTGCACTAGTTTGCATTGAAATAAGCCTTAGAAGGTTGTTCTTACCTATGAATATGCTTATAATCGTACATGATATGTATATAATGACCTTTCACATTGATGGTGTATTATGATATTGAATTCACTTATGGTTATGTGTTGGTATCTATTTCAAAAGTATGATGATATGTACTCTTAAATGATATGTTATGTGAAGTTGGATATTAGTTATGGTTCTTATTGGGTTTACCTGATTGAGTAAGGTTATGGGGCTTTGTTTGGTCATTTCAGTTGTTGACTTAATGGGGGTTCATGTGTAATTGTCTTGCTTTGGTTATGTTTTAATGAACTCTTATTCATTGTTGTTGCTATTATAACGCGATGATAGAGTTGCTTTTACTATGTGTTCAATTATATGATATCCATGTTGACTTGACTGGACTTAGCATTGTGATGAGTCTCTGTGGTGTAACATTTAGCGTAGTGGAACCTGATATTTATGTGTTCCTATTTATTCTCTATTTTAGGCTGTCCTAGCATTCTCTATTTTAGGTTTTCCTATTTATTTCTCTGTAACCAAAAAATACTCGGATTTATTAATTATAAAGATACCTCACAGCCCCGAGAAGTTTCAATGCACGGGAGTGTTACCAAGAAACATTGGGTTTTGTCGTTCTCTCTCTAGATCTCTCATCTCTTCTCTTTGAAAGTTCTTGTGTTCTTCATCATCTAGTGTGTGTGCCGTGAATTCACATCAAAGACTGGTATCAGAGCATAGGGATATTTCAACACGCATCACATAAGATGATAGTTCCACGCTTGGAATCGAGAAGTTTGATGGATTCGATTCTCGTTTTGGAAGATGCAGATCGAAGATTATCTGTACCAGAAAGCATCTTCAGAACCGTTGATCGGGGTTGATTGAAGCCGGCTTTAATCCATGACGGAGGATAAGTGGAAAATCAAGGATCGCCAGGCTTATAGGGTTGATCCGGTTGACTTTGTCAAGAAACGTGGCCGCTTCAACATTGTGAAAGAGGAAGGAAAGACTACGGTCCGGGTCTGTTGAAGGCACTGTCAAACAGTAAATGAAACCATCGGCTCATGAACAAGGTATATTTGGATGCGTAGATGGTCAATTTACAGATGTCTGAGAATGGATTCATTTCTTGATCATCATAACGAGTTCAATATGATTGTGTTATGAGTCAAATCATTCTTTGAAGATATTAATTTCGAAGATAAAATTAAGGCGTTGCTGTTGATGTCATCTCTGCCCGAGTCTTGGGATACTGTTGTTGCTACGATTAGTAGTTCCAAGTGGATCTGAGAAAATGAAGCTTCCCGATGAAATCCGTGATGTGGTTTAGCGAAGTTATTCGCCAAACGAGGAAGTGGGAGATTCATCGGGCAGTGCTTATCAGCGTTGATCGAAAGCGGGAAGAAGTACGACGAAAGGCCCAAATCAAACATGGTCGCATCAAAATCAAAAATCAAGCACGAAATCACCGAACAGATAAACGTGACTTATTGGAACTGTGGATGAAAAAGGGACACTTTCAGACGAACTGTACAAAAGCCAAAGAAAAAAAAGAATCAAAAATTGGAGAATGATGACACAATAATTGTAAATTCAGCAGAGGACATTGCCAAGGGATGCCTCTAATCCCTTTAGTGTGAACAGCCCGGTTTGAATAATGGATTTAGATTCATGGTTGCATCTTTTCCATTCGTATCCAAGCCAAAATGTTGTCCAAAACTTTAAAGCTCGAGAAATTTGGAAAAGTATATCTTGACCTATAAAATAACAGCCCTTATGAGATTGAAGCGAAAAGGGGGGATGTTTGCATAACAAAAAATACCACTCGGGAAACAGGGGACATTGGAGAGCATGTCAGATATATTCCGGATCAAAGAAAAATCTGATCTCTGTTGGTCAGTAATTAGGGGATAGACACGGGATATGACAGCAGGTTATTGGGCAAGGTTCGTTGGAAGATCGTGAATGAAAGGGATATGGTAGTGAGCCGTTGGCACCAAATCTGGAACCTTGTACACCACTGCAGAGTGTATAAACATGGAACGTGTTGCCCCCTGAAGGTGACTTTAGGTCATGTCTGTGGCACAACAGACTTGACACATGCGTACTAAAGGAATGAAGAATGTTGTGCAAACAGGAGAATTAGAGGCCCGTCTGAAGTCTGTTGGATATGGTTCTTTACGATAGCTGTGTTATGGGCAAACAGGAAGAAAAGAGTGAGCTTCACAAAGACTCTATGAGAGCCAAGAAAGTGCCGGTTAGAAAGGTCCATACAGATGTTGGGGACCATCTCCAGTATGCATCACTTGGAGGGGGATCCAGATTCTTGTTACCTTCATTGCATGATTTCTATGCAGGAGGGAACGGTATGGGTTTACTCTTAAAGGCATAAGTCAGTAAGAAGTGTTTGAAACTTTCAAGAAGTGGAACGCTGAAGTTGCAGAATCAGACGGTTTGAAAATCAAATGCTAATGGATCTTACAATGGGCGAGAGTATGAAAATCAGATTTTCAAGCATTCTGTTGAGACTGAGGAATTAGATTGTGAGAACGTTCTTGGTAAGGAAAGGCTAATGGAATTGCCCCTGAGAGGATGAACAGACATTAAATGGTAGCTTGTAGCGTTTGCCAAGGAGTAGGAAGATACACTGTGGGACTTGCCCCAAAACACTTTGGGCGGATGCTGCTAAGCACAGCCTCATACTTGATCAACAGGGGCCATTAAGTTTTATTTAGGGTTCAAGATTCCAGAGGAGGTGTGGAGGAAAGAACTCAAGTACTCACACTTGAGGACTTTTGGTTAGCACTACTTATGTTCATATTGATCCAGAAAAGAGATACAAGCTATTGATGCCCAGGCTGTGAAGTGTACTTCATAGGGATAGTGCCGTTTGATTTGTATGGTGACAGGTTGGGGATTGAAAGAACAGAAAATCATGAGACATGTGACGCGGCATTTGATGAGTCTGTCCTGATACAAGCCCGAGAGCAGAAGGTCGAAGAGATTACAAAGCAAGTGGGACGTTGAGGTTTGAGTTGGAGAGAAGAGTAAACCCCAGAGCCCTGTCGAAGCCAGATACCAACCAACTCCTACTGAAGGGGTGAATCTGAAGTGGAGCAAGTTACACCGAGGTGTTAAGGAGATCATCCAGATCCATCAGGGCACCAGAGATAGGTATTCAACTTCATAAACTATCTATTACGACTGCATGAGAGGGGAACCAGAGTCGTTTGTGAAGGCCTCTACGGTGCGAGGATTCGATCAAGTGGTAGCAAAGCATGCGATGATGAGATGAGGTCACTTGAGAAGAATGACACATGGGGTGTTGACTGAGTTTACATGCCCCAGGGAAAAGGGAAAAGAGTTTTGGTTGAACAAGTGGTGTGTTCAGAATCAAGACTGCAACCAGATGGAAAAAGAAGGTTCATGGCTCGTTTAGTGGTTTTAAAGGATTATTCACAAAGCGAAAGGTATGATTGCTGCTGAAAAATTTCTCCTATTGTGAAGTTAAACCATTAGAATTATGTTGAATATTGTTGCCATCGAAAAATTTGAATCTAGATGCAAATGGATGCCAAAAAAAACAACGTTTTTACATGGAGATCTGACGACAAAGAAAGAAATCTAATAGCACCAAACGGAAGGATTTGTGGTTCAGACAAGCCCCAACACAATGCGTGTGCCAAGCCTCACAAAAGTTTGTTATGACGACTAAAGAAAGACAACCAAGGGCACGTGGGGTACAAGAAGTTTGACTCCTTAATAACCAAGACAGATGGTCTGCAAAGCTGAAAGGATCCTTGTTGTTACCTGCAAGAAATACAATGATTCATATGTCTTTCTACTATTGGAGTGGATGTATGTTGATTGCAGGATCTAGTATGAGGGGATTTAAAATCTGAAGACCAGGTTGTATGCAACATTTTGAGATGAAAGATTTGAGGTCCAGCCAAAACTGACTTGGGGATGAAGATCTCTCGGGATAGATTCTGTGAGCACTTTAAATCCTATCTTAGGAGTTGATTCATGAGAAGATTTGACTGAGCAGAGAGTCAGGGTGAATGATGCCTAAGGCCCAGGATACTCCATTGACCGAAAATCACTTTTAAATTTTCAAAGGAGACGTAAGCAGTAACCAAGACTGACGAGGAGCGTGATCAAATGGCACTGTTCCATACGCTTTAGAAGTTTGTTAGTTGGAAGTAGGACCTATGGTTGACTAAACCTATATAGCACATCCAGTGGGAAGTTGTTAGAATGGACATGGACGAACCGGCCGGCAAAGAGCATTGCGGAAGCGGTGAAGTAGCTGTCTTCTGATATATCTGTGAGAGGGGGGATACCATCCCGTTAGTACTTCATTTGTTTTGGCCAAAGGCAAGGCTGACTTTACATGTTGTGGGGATCTATGATCTTAGGTGAGGTGTGACTCGGAGCAAGAATACATCCAGGCCGTACAGTTACCACATAGGTGGAACCAGCAGTGAGTTGGATGTCAAGCTTCAGAAGTGTGGTCTTTTCATCTACTGAAGCTGAGTATGTGGCAATAGATGAAGCGTGGGAAAGAGAAAGCAGATTCATAGGATGCATATTATCTTGAGGAATGGGCAAGAGCAGATGCGAGAAGATTTTTAATCAAATACCAGAGCAGACGTGCCCATAAGTTGCGTGAAAAATACAGTCTATCATTCGAAGACAAAGAAACATAAGAAGCGATAACATTCACTCGCAGAGGCAAGTGGAGGATGGTGATATGTGCTTGGACGAGGAAGAGGTGCAAAAGAACCCAGGACAGACATGTTGAGAAATGTGTGATGTTGCGGAAACTGAGAATTAGTAAAACCTCGGTTGCGTCTTCTGTAGTTGTTGCTACAGATGTTGCGGTTTGCGGTAAAGATGTGATGATGAAGAGATGTTTTTGAGAATGTATTTTTTCGGAGGGTGATGTCAGTCTCCAAGTGGGAGAATTGTGGAGGTATGGAGCAATGATTAATTTTAGGTTTTCCTATTTATTCTCTATTTTAGGCTCTTCATAGGTTTCTCTATTTTAGGTTTTCACGATTTATTTCTCGTGCAACCAAAAAAATACTCTGATTTATACTATAAATATCCTACCGCCGCTGCAAGTTTACTCACGCACCGGGGTTTTACCACGAAACTGGAGTTTTCTCTTTCTTTCTCTAGACTCTCATCTCTTTATCTGAAAGTTCTTTGTGTCTTCATTCATCTAGTGTGTGTGCGTGAATTCGATCCTAACAGTACATGCTTATGACTCAATGAATATGTATTAATGAGGGGTAAGGTCTTCTGAATATGCATAAGTATTTCTCAATGAAAAATATCATGTTTCAATGAATTGTTCCTTTTTACCATGATTTCATGATATGTGTGCATATGGTCTCATACTTATTACAAGTGGGCTAATAACCCCATTTTCTCCCTTTCACCCAACATTTTAGGTTACGTTCATTAAAGGACTTTCAGTCGACCTTCAAGAGCACTTGAAATTCCAAACCATCAAAGTTGGGTAGGTCCTCAATTTCCGAGGGCAATGCAAATATCAATCTTATGAAGTTGTTCTAGTTTTAAGACTTTTATGTTTTTTCCTATTCATTTGAGTACTTAACATTGTATAGCGTATATGAGGCTTTATTACATTGATGTATGGGCTAGGCCCATATTTTTATACTATTGTTAGAGAGTTATGAGATAAGACATCCATTTGAGACTATGATATATCTTATATATCTATGTACAATAAAACTAGAAAACTATGCAATCTTATTCCTCCAAGAGGAGGACGATGTTGGTTACGTCTAGGGGATGCTTCCCAGATGTGACAAATCTTCTTACTAAAATTGACCCTACGACTCACTTAAGTAAGACAAAGAGACACCGCTCATACAACCTCTCTAGGCATAGGTAAATGATCCTTAAGACCACCCATAATGAGATGTACACACTTATAATACACCAAACACATGAACATGAGATTCTCCTACCAAAGGTTATTCAAAGGTTCACTTGAGTGAGTTATGAAGCAAACGCTCATACAATCCTTTTCACACACACTTAATAGATCCTTTAGACTACTAGGATAAGATCATTATCACTTAACACAATAAAATTCATAGAATATGACATTTTCCTTTCAAAGGTTATCACAAGACCTACTCAGGTAACTCAACAAAAGAATGTTCATACTTGACCTCTTGAAGATTACCTTAGCAATACATAAGACTACCTATGTTTTGATCATGTCTTCATGATAAACAAAATTTCTTAAGTAGATTCTTTCTTAAGACTCATCTAGGTATGATATGAAGAGACCATTCCTATGCCCCCTTCACACCTTATGTACACAACCCTTAACTATTCTAGATAAGGATGTATTCATTTAACATACTTTATTAACTAAAAGTCATTCCATTCATTAGTTCATTTAAGAGACACTCATCACATAAGGACATGCAAGTAATGGTCTTGGAGGAGACCTAAGGACTATCACTAACATCTTCAAACACTAATGTGCAAAGTCTAGATAGTGCCCCACACCACCATCTAAACTTCATAGAACTTCTCCAATACTAGTAGGTATCCCACATTATGAGAATAGGCAATAAATGACATAGAACATGGTAAAAAAGAATGGAATGTAGCCTACTACTATGGAGGATGTTCTACTAGCCAATGGTTAGAAATTGGACACATCCCATGTAGGCACATGGTTAAGAAATATGAAGGGTTTTCTTTGTACTCTAGTATCGTTCTTCACTAGAGATAATTCCCTTACCATACTTACTTGGTGCTATCCCTTGTTGTCATAGAGTAATTTATATTAAAAGATCATACGAAAGGGTTAAATATCTAGTTTATAACCCAATCACATTCACCCTATCAAGGGGGTCCCCTAAGGGTGCCTTAAAATGTCAAGAAAGATAGATCTAATGACTTTCCTAAGGATGATATGATGTCGTTCAAGACAACCAACCTTAAGTCTATCATTCATACTATAAGGATACCACTACGTCTTTAGACTTCAAGGTTCATAAACTTACCACTAGGTTTAAGGTTTCACTAAAAGACCTTCTTAGCATCATTCAAGCTCTCATGTCATTCATACATACAAGACTAAGAGTATTTAGCATCCTAAGTCAAGATATCTCATATTCACATTCATACACGTATCAAGTAAGGGACACAAGTCTACCACACAAGACATTACTTTCTCATAACAAATGTAAAAAGTCATCATGGACTGCCTTAGTCATACATAGCAATTTAAGTTTAAATCATGTTAACCTTAACACATCCATATACAAATTATTCATATATCATCATATAAGGGGAATCATTACATAATCACTCACACAAGATTATATGATCAATATAAGACACCTTACTATTAGCCTTTACAAATAGTGCATATTATCTATCATGCTTCAAACCACATGTTCATCATACAATCCATAACATCTTAGACATTATTACATTACTTCACATAAATAACTTCACATTATACCTTCATATAAGTACTAAACATGGTAGTAATAAAAATCATAAAGTAATGCCGACGAGGCCACATCTTTTACAAAGGTAATACATAAACACCGCCACCATAAGTGGACCATACCAACCATCATTGTAATACAAAATATTAAGAGAGTTAGGGAATCATACCACCCATCCTATCTCATAATTTTCATCCATAGCCAAATCAATCAAACAATACTCAATGGCCCTTACCCATAGCCATGAACATCATTTAAATTTAATAAGCTTAATATACAATGGATCTAAGAATATAAAATACTATATTGATAAAACTGAGACAACCTATAAACCACACAATCATAATCTATATATAAATCAAGAGACCATAACAATCTACACATGAATTCATTACTAGTTAGACATGATAAATATACATATATTTTAGTCAAATTGAGAGATTTGAGAAGTTAAAGGTTTCATGGAAAATTTCATTGCAAAACATCGTAATAAATCAATAATATCATATCTTAATATTTGAAAACGTTTCATGCAAGAACCCAAGACATAGAGTAGAAATTTGACTTTTTCCTCATTTTGAAATATTTGGAATCATCATTGAAATTGACTCTAAGGTGATAGAAATCCCTAGATGAAGAAATCCCATACCATTAAAAGAACCCAATGATAGTTGAAGAAGAAACTCTATTGAAGATCCACAATCAAGCAGCATCTACACCTTGAGCTCTCATAGAGGTTTTTGGAGAAACATTGGGAGGGAATGGGTTTTGATCTAGCTATTAGGGTCTAAATAGGAGTTCAATCACTTATATACTATTAAAATGCCCATAAAGAACTAAATAAATTCCTCCTATTTTATAACACTTGGGGTGAATTTCCCAAAAATCCCCAAGTCTTGAGAGAAAACAAGCAAAAAAATGTAACACCACTAACGCCCAGCATCGGCGGTCCGTTGGTGAGATCACGCCGTATCGAATGGGTCCACTGGTTGTGTCTGCAGATACTCAACCTTCAGTCTACATGTATCTATTGACACCACCCAATGTCGTTTGGGGAAGTCGATTGCCACTGCCAAGCAGTGTTGACCTCTAAGCAGGGGTCATCCTTCTAGGGGTCCTTGTGGATCTTAGCTGGAGTCGTACCCGGATGTTAAACCTCTATAAATTCACCTTTAGGTGTTCGGAACATAACCAAAAAAGTTCAACATCAAACAATACACGCAACATTCTAAAACACATCCAAACTCAAAAGGACGTCAAATGGTTATTCTTCGAACTTCAACGGACCTTCTTGGACGTTTGACCTCCAAACCTTACGAAACTCAAAATCAGACTCTAAACACTATTATAAATAATATAAGTACCTCATAAACTCATTACAGTCACATAAGAACAAGAAAACACATAAGGTACATAGGTGACTAGTCGTCGAACGTCTTGGTCGTCCCTTGACGTTTTACTTCAAACTTAACCAAAATATTTACACACTGCCTTAAACATCATTTTAAACTATCTTATGACTTCAAGACTTAATAATACACACATTAGTCTCTAATTTCACCTTAGTTATTTTTGGAGGTAAAGCACTTATATACCTTAAAATTGACTTTAAAATAGTGCTATAACTCTTAGAATATCATGTAACGCTCGAGTTTAGTCTTGAGACTATTGAAGTATTATATTATCCCCCCCTCTTAGGAACATTCGTTCCCTAATGACACTAAAAAATTTTGGAAGGAAGGAATAGACTCAAGACTAACAGCCCAACCACAAATAATACCTTATAACAAGAGGTACAAGATCAATCATGGAGTTTACACATAGGAATTAAAATTTCATTTACTACCAATAAAGCTCAAAATAACAATATAAAGAATTTCCTTCTTACAACAACATGATCTCAACATACGATTAAGGATTCAATTATGTCAAAGATCCAATTATCAAAATGTTCGATATCATTTCATAATGACTCACAATATAAAAATTCACAATATAACTCAAAACAAGATGAATTGCAAAAAATTTCAAGGTTATAGGCATAACTTCACTGTAATTAACTATAACTAGAACACTTTTGCAAAATTTCACCAAAAAACAAAGCAGCTTTAAGTTTACTCATTAATTCATTAATAGAGAGAAGAAGTAACCTTAACTAGTAATGAAATAAGGAGAACGAGACTTTATATCAGCTACGGCTTCCCATATTGCCCACTTAACTATGTGGTTTCTCCATAACACTTTTACGAAGGCCACCTCTTTGTTCCTCAACCTCTTCACATGAAGATAAAGGATTTCAACCAGAACCTCCTCATTTGAGAGGTTCTTTTTCACATTGTGGCCCTCAATAGGAAGAATTGACTCGGGGTCACCGATACACTTCTTAAGCATAGAAACATGGAAAACTGGATGAATCAAAGATAGTTAACTACAAATTTTCAACTAATATGCAACCTTACCATCCTTTTGCAAAATTACGTAGGAACCCACATAACGAGGATTCAACTTCCCTTTCTTGCAAAATCTAACCACAGCTTTCATAGGATAAATTTTAAAGTAAACCTTATCACCTTCTTCAAACTCTAAATCTTTTCTCCTATGATCAGCATAAGAGTTTTGCCGACTATAGGTTTTTTTCAACAAATTCCTTATCATCACATTTGGGAATACCCCCTATACGTAACCGGCGTCGTCGTCCTCTTTGAGGAATAAGACTAGACTCTTATCTTACATCATTACATTCATAGGTCAAATTTAGAGGAAATTATAAAAAAATATTCATTATTTGTACTCGGTGGTTTACATAGAACATTTCATACACATAGTATATATACATCGGGTATACATATACCCTTCATATAGGAAGATTACATAGTATTCTACTTTTAATATATAGAATATAACATAACATAATCATAATAGTTGTCTTATCGCATAACTATCTAATAAGATAAAACTTGGGCATAGCCAACACATCAAAGTAATTAAACCACATATAGAACATACATTGCTTAATACTCAAATGGAAGTAAAGAATTATAAGAGTAGTTATAATACTAAAATAACTTCATATCTTGATATTGGCATTTCCCTCGGAAAGTGAGGACCTACCCAACATATACCACCTTAGTTAGAGTTTATTCCTTTAGCATTTTTTACCTTTTAGTGACCATCTTGACTAACCGAAATAGACCGATGAGACTAATGTGGAATCCTACGGTGTCATGCGAATCCCATACACCAAAAGAAGGCGGCACTACTTGACCAAGGGTAGCGGTACCAAAACATGAAACATAGAAAGAAACTATTGTGCGAGCCGCCAACTTAGTATCCCCTATGGGGGAAACATAGTTCAAGAAGATTAGGAGATATATTGGGACCCTGTTTATACTAAATGCATATAGTCTCCATCTCAAAAGTATATTAGTGATCCCTAACTTACCTATGTGCGGAAGGCGACATTCTCACTCTTATTCAGTCGCCGCTGCTAAGCTAGAGTCCCTTTTCGAAATGCCTTATATAAATATCTTCCCCCTTATTAATCATGATAACTTATTGTAGGTCATAGGCGTAGATATACCATTGTATTTTTTAAAAAAAACATATCATCATCATAGTTCAATAAGAATTGCATGAGGATTGTCCTTTTGTTACAATACATAAAGGTGAATTTAGCACATTAACATTTTCATATCATGATAAGACACATTGGTAAATCGTTCACCATCCTTAGAACATTTAAATATTACCATCCTATCAATCCTAATACAAGGCATAATCAAATACAACATCATGATTTAATCACAATTAAGCATAACTCGAAGTAAATGATACGGATTACAAGATTTTCCAAGTCTCCTTTATAATTTATCATTAAGGTCTTACCATAAACACTTTGTTACAACCCAATAAAGGTATAAAATCATCATCATTCAATGAACAACATCATAACAAGGACTAAATAATCACTACATCACAATTCCATACTAGATCATAGCTTAAGACAAGACACTTAGGTCGACTCACAACATACTTCATAACCAAGATCAATTTCTCAAGAACTAGCATGATATGACTATAATTCACCCTAATTAGTTCATGATTGATACGATAACATCAGATAGTAGTAATTAAACAAAATACCAATTCAATTGAACCAATATAATACAATTCATATCAAGATCATCACCTAGGGTTAAGTTGTAGAGGTAATCTTCTACAAACTAGACCAAACCCTAAATATATATCATAATTAGGTTAGAATACATGTTAATATATTCATAATATTTAAAATAAATTATAAAAAAAATCACTTCATAACATAATTTTCCAGATTGGATGAAACCCACGAGAAAACCCAATTTTTGGAAATCAATATGATGTAACCCTTTGAGGAAAGAGGTCTCAAAGGTGAATTAGATATCCTAACTTGTTAATTGAAGAATATTGATGGTTAAACTTGACCCTTTTAATCCCTTAAACCCTCCCTTAGTTTTGACTTCAATGGAGTTCTTAACTAGAGAGAGAAAGAAGAGAGAAGGAAGAGACTTTTGGGTTTGGGAATTATGTGAGTTTAAGTTATTCTTAATTAGGTTAGGACTTTATATAGGGGGTTAACTTAATAAATTAGACCTCCCTAAATGATTAACGAATTTACTAACAAACTAATTAATTAATATAACCCAATTAAAAACGTGCAAAAAATCACAGCCTTCACAGACGAAACCCCGATTGACGGTCCGTCTGTGAATCGGCGGCTCCTCCCCCTTCCATGCTGCACATCCTTCTCTAAGTTTCAGAGACTGGTCCAAATGGACCGCTGTCAAAAATGGATAAGTGTTGGTTGATTGATGGCATCGATGCCCCGTTGATCAACCCACGATCTGTCATTCCCTGTTTGTAGGTGAACATTACCCAGGCAGCTTTGACCTCAAAATGCAAAGGTCCTCCTCAAGGACCCTTGGTTGGTTTTTAGGGAGTTATGCCTAGACGTTTCTACTATGAATAAACTTAAACTCATGTTAGAAACCCTTCCACAAATTTTCATGAATTTTCAACTCCTAAAAGCTAGTCAAATAGGCTAAGGCATGTTAGTACCTCCTTGAACTAGTTTTTGGATGTCATGGACGTTTTGGTTTCTAGTCTTCATAAATTACTTATATTCATTAATATAGACCTTTAAAAAGTTTCTAGACCTTACGAAACTTATTTTAGGCTCTAGAACATGTATTGGATTTTCGAAGTGTTACATTGTCACCCCTTTAGAAACATTCATCCCGGAATACCACTAAAATTCTTTTGAAGGAAGGAATAGACTCAAGACTAGCAGCCTAACCAACAACAATACATAACAACATGAGTAACAACATTAATCATATCACTTACACAAGGTAATTCAAAAGGCTTGAATCACCATACATAAGGCTCAAAATCACATTATGAGGAATGTCCTTCTCACAACAACAAGAGCTCAACATAGCATTTTTGAGTAAGTTAGGCGAAAATTCTACTTATCAACATGCTACATATAATTTCATAAAGACTCACCATATAAAAAATATGCAACATGACTCAAAACAAGAAGAGTTGCAAATTTTCATTTCATAATGCACATTTTGTAAAACTTCACCAAAATCAAGAAACTTTAATTTTTAGTCTTTATTTTCATTATTATTAAAAACAAATAACCTTAGTTATCAAATAGATGAGGGTAACAGGACTTCATGTTGGCCTCAACCTCCCATGTTGCACCCTCAACTAGGTGATTCTATCATAACACCTTAATGAAAGCCACCTCTTTATTCCTTTTTCGCTCATGTATCTAGAATTTGAACTAGAACCTCCTTATTAGAAAGGTTATCCTTCATACCAAGACCCTCTACACGAAAAATAGACTCGGATCATCTATACAATTCTTAAGCATAGAAACATGGAAAACTGGATAGATCGAAGCTGATTCATTAGAAAACCTTAACTCATAAGCAACCTTACCAACCCTTTGCAAGATTTTATAGGGAACAACGAGGACTCAACTTCTCTTTCTTGCAAAACCTAACCAACCCTTTCATAGGCGAAATTTTCAAATACACCTTATTAAACTCTTAAAACTCTCAATCCATTCTCCTACGATCGGCATAAGACTTTTGAAGACTATAGTATATTTGCAACCGTATCCTTATTATATGAACCTTCTCCAATGTCTTATAAATAACATCGGGACAAAGAAGCGAAGGCTCATCCACTTTAATCCATCCAATAGGAGAGCTACACCTCCTACCATACAAGTCTTCATAAGAAACCATTGATATATATGAATGGGAATTATTATTGTAAGCATTCAATAGGAGAGCTACAACTCCACCAAAGGTAAATACTTATCCCAATTTCCCTTGAAATCAATAATACAAGCTCCAAGAATATCCTCAAAGGTTTGAATAGTACGCTCCACTTGACCATCCGTTTGGGGATGAAAAGTGGTACTTAACTTAAACTTAGGACCCAACCCTTCTTTGGATAACCTACAAAACCTAGATGTGAATTGTTCTCCTCGATCAGATATGATGGATAATAGAATACCATGGCGACACACAATATCATCTATGAAGATCCTTGCATAATCTTATGCCGAATAAGTATACTTGACAGGAATGAAATGAGCGGACTTGGTCAACCTATCCATAATCACCCATATAGAGTCAGATTTCTTCCAACTTCAAAGTAGGAGCTTAGATTTCTTGTATTAAACCACCCGACTTTTGATTTTTTGCTTTCACTTGTTGGAAATTTAGACACTTAGAAAAAAACTCCGTTATGTCTTTCTTCAAACCTTCCCACCAAAACACTTCCCTTAGGTCATGGTACATTTTTGTTGATCTCGGATAAATGGAGAAATAGGACCCATAGGATTCCTCAAGGATCCGTTTCCTCAAACCATCATCTTTGGGAATATACAACCTTCCTGGATACCTCAATACACCATACCCCCTTCAGCAGAATGATTCATTAAGCTTATCAAGTACCGATTCCTTCAACTTCATCAATGATAGATCAAGATATTATTTCAACTTGACCTCAACTACTAAAGATGATTCGGTTATGATGGGACATGAAACAACCATTCGGAGATTCATCCAACATCATACCCACGCTAATGTCGTAATCTTTTGCCATGACTCGAAAGCACCCCCTAGAAGTTAGAGAGAACTCTTGGATCATGACCGGGTGTACTTAACCCTTTAGGGTCTTTTACAAGCCCTTGAACTATCATTAATTACATAAGATATGACCAAATCACCCTTTAAATCAAAGCTTCCATCACCTACAACATTTCACTCAATAAATCAGCCTAAATTAGCCCTTAGGTATGTACCTAAACATCGATAACAACACAAGTAAAGCAATGCTCAAAGACTACAAAACCAAGGTAATTTAATCCATTTCTTATACCACAATTTTAAAAAAATCTTTATTATGATTTCATTGATGTTTAGCATAAAAGTAATCAACTAAAATTAGAAACATCATGATTGAATCATTAGAAACATTTTTATGCAAGACCCATATATAGAATTGAAGATAGAGGATACTAGGGTTGAAAACCCTTTATGAAAATCCATTAGAAGTGACTCCTTTAATTTAAGAGAGATCAAGGATGGATGTCATACCTCAATTAGAATTAAACCCACTAATTTTCGTAGCCCTCCTATCTCTTCTTGACCATTAGCTTCCAACAAGGCTTTATAGAGAGTTTTATGGTAGAGGGGTTTTGTGTTTTAGGAAATTAGGTCTAGGGCTTTGGAACTTATGAATATACCTAAATAACCCTAAAATAAATGTCCAAGCGTCCTGACAAAGACTTGGGGTGAATTACCAAAAACACCCCAAGCAAAGACCTTAACTCTTTCAACAGGACAGCATCCACGAGTTAAGCTCATGAGTAGCTAAATAAATTTATTTCAATGATATCTTTGTTAATTATAATTATTTATCATTTTAAAAAAGTATTGTATAAATAGTGGGATTCTCCCTAGTAAATAAACAAGCTACTTATGATCAACTATCATCTTTACTTCTATTATCTAAAAAGTCCGCTTCCCCCAAATTGGTATCAGAGGTAGTTAAAAAAGATAAGCTATGGCAACAAAGAGGAATCAACCAAAGTTACAGAAAGCAGGTATACTCATTTAAGCCCATGAGTAGACTAAATGGAGGTATTCCTGATATCTCTTGTAAGTATAAATTTATCATTTTTGTTAATAATGTTATAATAACCCCATCTTAGAAATTTGTACCGAAATATTATCGGAAAGGTATACCCAGAATAGACATCCTAGGTTGAAACCGATAGGCCAGAAGGTCGTTTAGGGGAGTAAACAGTGTTTGAGGGGGGGGCGCTGTTGTTAGGGGTAACTGTATTCAAAGAAGAAAAAAATGTAAGTAGTGACAGACGAGATGATTATTAACCATTATTATTACTAAAATAAATATGTTAATTTATGAAGAGGTGGAGGAATAAAATTTAGTGAAAATGCAAATTGATTAAAATGAACTCCTATTACTGGGATGCGAAAGTTAATTATAAGATATTAGACTCTATCTATTAAAAAATCTGAATACTGATATTAAAATAGAATTAATTTATGATAAGTTATTAAACATAAGATGGTAATAGAAAAGTAACAACTTCAATGTTGGGCCTGAATTAGTTATACAGATGATTTTATGATAATAATTGTTACATAGACTTTATATGATGATCTAGAAATATTCGAGATCAATGATTGAAAATTCTGTTACCTACAATAATGGATAAGAAACTAAAGAGAACATAGATCTAGCAGAAAAATTATTAGTTGAAAAATTTGTGTATATGTACCTAAGAACACGAGAGAGGGGAGGCAAGGTGAATATCTAGAATCTATTGCAAACAACGCAAATGAAATACAACAATTAGACTACTTAAAAAGAATATTTATAAAAATATTTAATGAGAAATATGAAAATAATACAACACAAGTAAAGTAACTAAAATTAACAAAAATCAAGATAGAAAGAAAGTACGAAAGATATGGAAAAAGTTAAAACCTTATACATAGAATATGAACTATCACAACTTACTAAAATGAAGTAATGATAAGATAATCATTTGATAAAACCGTAATTATAAAAAACAGATATTATAAATATGTGATTATTTAAACACAATGATATGAATAGAGAAATATATAAGGGCAACAACTGATTAGAAAAATAGATGAAAAAAAAAGAAAAGAAGAACTACAACATAGGAAAGAAAGAAGGTTAAATAGAAAATATGTTGGCAGGAGTATGTAAAAATCAATATTAGCACAAAGAAAAGCTTATTACCTATGTTGAAGAACAATAGATGCCTGGAATATAGCGGACAACCCAATCAATGAATAAATTATAATGAAATAAATAAAGAGAAGTTGCAGTCGACGAAAAGACCTATGAAAACCAAGACGGATAACAATAAAAATAAATTTTGTATGTTTTTCAAATTTAGAAGGAAGATATAAAAAAATGGAAATAAATTATATTTAATGTTAGAAAAGAAACAGCAAAATAGAAGATAGTCTAAAGTTATGATAAGAATAAAAAACAAATGCAAGAAATAGAAAGATTCAACAAGAAATTGAAAAGATAAAAATGCCAACCAAAAAGCCAAGAAGTACAAATCTAGAAGAAATAAAAAATGCAAAAAAAATAAGTGATTGAAAAAGAATCTGCTAAGTTAAAAGATCATTCTGACACTAAACAAAAAGAGAAACAGATAGAAAAAGATAAAGAGCTGAATAACTAAGGAATAAATGGAGTAATAAACAAAAATTAAATGGAAAAGCTTTGAAGTAGTAAGGAATGAAGGAAAATAAGACGAAAATGAATCAGATACAATAACAATGATCCAAAACTCAGAAAGACTAAGTGATTATAAGTTGAAACATACAAAGAAATTTTTAAACAAGTAAATAAACCGAAAAATTGAAACAAACAAGTTAGATATGAATCGACCTAGGCACATATGGAGTTTTTTTGTTTAAAACCCGGATAACATCCAAGAAACTAGTCCCTAAATGGACACCACCAACATATTATACGGACAAATTAGGAACAATCAGATAGGAGACAACGCAATATGGAATAGCAGATTTAAATAAAAAATGAAACACCTAAGCCAATAAACTAAACAATATAATTTTTAGATTTAGATTGTGTACAGATCACAGACACAATAAAGCCATATTACTATGGATAGGCAAATACATCCAACAACTAATGATAAAAAACAACAAACTAGAGAGGCCAAGATATATAGAAAGAACATTTATAGGAACAACCAACATTATGGATAGAAAATCTACCCCCAGAAAGTTTCGAAACATTAGAAAGTGATAAGAAAAATAGATGGATCTCCATCAACAACAAATATAGAATACTAGATAAAATGAATTATGTGCAATAAGAATGAATTTGGTGGTATGACACAGATTGAAGAGAAACAAAATAGAGAAAAAAACAATAAATAGACAACTTATGATAAAAATAGCTATATTGTAAAATGTGTTACATAGAAGAATATACTGTGCATTTCCAAAAAATCTTATTTGCAAAGCAAGATATAATATGATGAAGCAAAAAGATAGACAGGCAATATTTTACAAAATTACCAGGAACCATTCAGTACAAAATTAATAAAGATAGATTGGAATGCTGAAGGATTAACCAAATACTTTAGGAGCTTAGAATAAAAAATTTCATCAAGGGTTTATACAACTATGTGATAAATAAAGAAGAAAAAATAAAAAACAGAGAAAGTACTAGTTAAAAATTTAGTGTGTAAAAATAAAAACAGCACCACAGTTTGGATGTACAAATAAAGATTATAAAAAGCAAAAAACCTAAAAGATATAAAACTGATAGAAAAAACTAAAACTAGGTAAAATATAAAAAAACCAGAACAAAGATATTATGTAAAAAATAAAAAATTAAAAGTACCATAAGACCGGAAAGAAAAATATGACAATGTACTGGTATAATGCGGAAACTTAAGTCATTTGATAGAGAATGTAAGTTACCTTAAAGATCCAAAAGAAAACAATTGAGAAATATTGATTAGATAATGATGAAATAATGCAATGAATATATGAGACTATGAATTAAGTGACAATGATAGTATATATGAAGTATCAGATTATAGAATTTGAAAAGGAAGAAGAAAATATTTATATAGATAAGATGAATAGAAGTGAAACAATAATGACTGAAGAAGAGGTAACATTAATATTAACAGAAATTATCAAATGAAGCAATTATCAGAACAAAAAAAGTATATTTGATAATACAATTTTTGAACAAATAAAAGGAAAAGAATTAGATTTAAGTGTTGAAAAAAGTACTAGAAATACCTACCATAACAAATTGGTTTAAAGTCGGTCATTTTCTATTGGCTAAGTTTGTAAAAATTATTGTATAAATAGAGGGCTTCTCCCTTAGTAATAAACAAGCTACTTCTGATCAACTCTTTTCTTTACTATTACACACTACTTTTAAAAGTAGTAGTGTGTAAATTGTAGTAACTCCATATTGCATTTTCGTTCAAAAGTTGTTGCTATTATCATTTGAATATAGTAGCTATCCCAAATAGTTCTCTTATTGCGTATTAAACTCTGGAATATCACCTTTTGTATTTCCTATTGTGTATCTAGTATTTCGGGATTATCATTTCCCTAGTTAATCCAATCTTTTATAGCTGTATGAGGCCTGATCTCTATCATATACTATTCTGCTCAGGTAGTATAGAACTTATATAAAATAGAGTTCCCTTTAGTCAAACTCTATTGTATTGTAAAATGCTTTATCTAATTCTGATTATCTTGGATACTTCTTCTCCCGGTATATATATACAGTTACTCAAGAATCCATGAGTTAGCAGGGTGCTACTAGTTGGAGGTCGTTCCGGGTTGTTGTGAAAATTAGTTATTATAAGCTTTGTAGATACTGGGATTTTATGTAGGCTTTTTTGGTGTTTCGTAATCTTTTGCTCAGGGTTCATTTAGGAAAAGTTGGTATTTTGTACATATTTTTATATACATTCTAGTTATGGGTTGTAGGTCTGTTTCTGTGAATCT
This sequence comes from Solanum habrochaites, assembly GCA_027704765.1. NCBI lineage: Eukaryota > Viridiplantae > Streptophyta > Magnoliopsida > Solanales > Solanaceae > Solanum > Solanum habrochaites. The sequence continues at coordinate 37,086,961 of JAKWJA010002499.1, read as the reverse complement.
AAGCTGGCTTTATAGGTATTTATCTGTGGTGGTACAAATACATCTTTGGGTAGTTGAGGGAGTATATGTTTAGAAAATTAATTTATTATGTCTGGGATTTTATATTTTACCTTAGTTTCCTCCTTTGTAGGTTGTCCTGAGGTAGATTGTGGTTCTGATGATGTAGTTGACTTCCTGCTAATGTAATATCTTTTGTTGGGTTTTTTATGTTTTCAATCGTCACTTTCTAGTCCGCCCATTTTTTTAAGTAGTGCTTTAACTTAGTCGGATATTTTGAGTCATGATGCTGACTATTAACTTTTTCTTGTAATTACTGGACATCTGGTTTCTATTTTCCCATTTTTTGGCAAGATTTGCCATCATAGACAATAGTTTTTTCCATTGTATCTTTTCTTCAGAGATAGTCTGCAACAAGATTCTTTGGTAGTTTTAAGACTTCAATTTAAATGTAAAATTTAAATATATTTAATAACAATCTCCTTATTTCTTTTGTTGTACTGAATCCTCTACCTTTTTAGTATCCCACCATTTTACTTGTATATCTGTTCTTACAAATAAATTATATAAACAATATATGGTTCAAATGCTAAAAACATTATATAATGCAAAATAATTCTTTTCTATTTAGTTTTCCATTTTATTTGTGCTTTGCATAAGAATCCTGAATAATATCTACAATGATGTTCTATTTTTCTTTTTCATAGTATATTTTAAAACTCCTCCATAACTATGATTACTTGCACTGTTTCCAAACAATATATAAGTAAATGATTATTTCATCTGGGGAAATAAGTTTTGGTAATTTTTTACCTAATTTTTAATATTTCTTATATGTCTCTATCTTTCTTGTTCGGAAAAAAAAATTTCGTTTTTTGTTAGTATTCAACATTTTTTATGTTTTTTATGTAATGGTTTTATTTTAAATTGTTATGCTAATTTTGTATATAACTCCCTTACGTGATTTACTAATCCTAGAAAGGATTGTAATTTCGTTTTTGTATCTATTTTAATCAAGGGTTATTATTTTTGTATTATGTGGTTTACATTGTCACGACCCAAAACGGGCCGCGACTGGCACCCACACTATCCTACTATGTGGCGAAACAAACCCATCCAATTCCCAAACGTTTCAACCATAAATAACAAAAAAAATATAACGGAAGACTCTAAACTATTATGAATCGATTAATAACTTATACAAACTCAATACCTATTTTATTCCCAAAACCTGGAAAGTCATCACCACAAGAACATCTTCCTCAAAGTATAATCTAAGAGTACCAAGAATCTAAATAAGTAAAGCTAGGTCCATGCCGGAATCTCAGGCATCAAGGGACATGACGAGGAAGGAAGATCCAGTCCAAGCTAGAAGCAATAGCTACCCTGAAATCTGATCTTGATTCGAAGACTGGCTAGAGAGTCGGCTGAGTAAGCCGATGGCACGTTTGCTGCACTCCACAAATGACAAAGAGAGAAAACAATACAAGTAGGGGTCAGTCCCAAAACAAAGTATTGAATAGGTTATCATCGCCCAACTCAAAATAGAAACAGTATATATCAAATAATATCATAAAACTCAACTTACAATACTCAAACATGTAACAAACAACAAGTTCTACAATTCATTAATAAGCCACGCCCAAGTTCACCATGAGGACTCAATGGCTCAATGCAATACACATTTGGTGGTAATTAGGTTCATTAGATTGGTTATTAAACGTCTTTCAAGTTCATTATGCTTATTTCTCTTCGTGTCGGTACGTGACATACGCTCCATCTACGACGTGTCGGTTCATGACACCCGATCCCCTATTTCACGTGTCGGTTCGTGACACCCGATCCCCAATTCTACGTGTCGGTTGTGACAACCGTTCCCACGACTCTCATCCACTTTAGTTCAATCAGCCTTCTTTTTACCGCACGGCATCATCAATATCATTAAAAGGAGATTGGGTTTTCAGATTTAGGATCAATAGCTTCATTCATGCTTATTTTATAAATTATTGTAATAACCTTCTTACAAAGCATACAATAAAGCATATAGAAGGTACAATACACCCATAATATCATTCGCTATAAGAGTTTACTACGAAAGCATAAACCAAGAACCTACCTCCACGAAGAATTCGTGATAAGCAAGATAATCTTCAAAGTCTTTGCTTTCCTCTTCGTTCTTTCTTTCTCTCGGGACGTTTCTCCATCCTCTCTCTGTTCTTTCTATGAATTATTAAAAACCTCGTGTCTTGTACCTAATAATCATATAATTAAGTATAAAAAGATGGTAAAGGAACCCCTATTGCTTCCCAAGGTCTTTTGTCTCCTTTAAAACCCCCAAGTATTAAATTATTAATAATTAAAACCACTTTAACTTATAAATTATAAGAAGGAACAGTCCAAAAACGCTCCTTAAAAACCATTTAAAGAAATCCGACCCAGCCTGGTATACGCAAGTCTGTGACGGGCCGTTGTGCCTGTGCCGATCCGTCCTTCTGCTTCCGTCACAGAGTTCAGAGACTAGATTTTTACCAAGGGTCTGTGACGGGGACCGTCATGCCTGAGAGGTCCGTCCTGCCACCCCGTCGTGACGTCAGATAGTCGATCTCAAATACCAAAATTTTTTCTAAATTCTAAGTGTTTTGGAACGACGACCCCACGAGGGTCCGTCGTGCCATGACGGTTCGTCATAGGATCCGTTTGACTCAGCAAGTTTTCCAGAAATAAAAAATTTGTGCCTCAAAACGACTAAACAGGGCGTACAATAGGATACCATTACCCATCGTGCGTCCTCGAACGATCATAAGAGAAAGACACGGGAAAAAACGGAGTACCGGAATCTTTAAATAGATGTGGGTGATCTTTCTTGCATATTCAGCCTCCTTCTCCCAAGTGGACTCTCAATGGTCGATTCTTTTTCCATTGACCTTGATGGAGCAATTTCCTTGATCTCAAACGTGCGAATTTCTCAATCTAGAATTGGGCAACAGGTCCTCCTCGAAGTCAAATTTTATCAAGCAGAACTGGTCCCAACGAATGATGTCGAGTTTCATCACCATGGATCTTTTCAGAGCATAGACACATGAAATGACCGGGTGAACTCCTGACAGCCCGGCAGGCAAGGCTATTCATAAGCCACCTCTCCTACTCGCTTAAGTACTTCAAATTGTCCCAATATAACTCGGGCTTAGCTTTAACCTCTTTTACCCCAAAAAAAACCGCATCACACCATTCATGGGTGAAAACTTCAGCAAAAACTTGCTCACCCTCCATTTGAACTCCAAGTCCCTAACCTTTCGCTCTGCATACTCCTTTTGGCCCTACTTGAGATGCTAAAAGCTTTTCTTGAAAATAGATGTCACCTTCTCTAATGAATCCTCAAAAAGGTCAGTACCCCAAGGTCCAACCTCGAATGCATAAAACCAACAATGGGAGACCTTACATCTCCTCTCATACAATGCTTCGAAAGAGCCATATCAATACTTGAGGTGATAGCTATTATTGTATGAAAAACTCGGCTAAGGGTAAGAAGGTTAGCCCAATGCCCACCAAATTTATCCACACATGCACGAAGCATATCTTCCAACACCTAAATTGTTCGCTCAGATGCCATCGGTCTAGGGTGGAAATGCAGAGTACTAAGGTCCAACTAGTACCTAATTCATCATGCAACAATGTTCTCCAAAAACTTAGAAGTAAACTGCGTACCCTCTATCTGATAGAGGACAGTGGACCTCACATGCAATCGAACAATCTCGAGATATAAAGTTTGGCTAATTCTCTGCTTAAGCTAACCTAAACGGAATGGAAATGAGCAAGGCCTTAGATTAATCTATCCACAATTACCAAATAGCATCAAAACTTGCCCAACTGTCTTTGGAAGACCAACCCCGGAAGTCCATTGCAATTCTCTCCCCTTTTACTTCAGGAATGGGCATTCTCTGAAGTGTTCCTCCGGGCCTCTGGGGTTCATAATTTACTTGCTGACAATTTGGACAATTGGAAACAAAAATCAACAATGTCGCGCTTCATTATAATCCACCAAAAGTGTTGCTTTACGTCACGGTACATCTTGGTTTGCACCAGGATGGTATAGAGACCCGGAAATATGAGCCTCTGTAAGAATAGTGTGGACCAATCATCTATAAGGGGCCACACATACCCTTCCCTTAATTCGTCAAAAAAACCTTTCCTCAGCCAGATCGCGTCTTTACCCTCTCCTCGAAAAACACCATATCCCGAATTCGGCTTAGTTTCCATCATCAAATGCCTTCCCGTGGATTTGGTCAAGAAAAGAAGAATTTTGCCTCAACAATGGGCAAAAAATCCCCCCTTCTCATTTACTTCCAACCTCCATAAGGTCATTAGCCAGAGTCGGAACCTCTCTAGCCACTGGGAGTATAGAGGCTTGCAAGTGAGCTAAACGTACCAGGCTCCCTGTTTTCTACTTACGCGTCTACAACACACATTAGGTTTTTCCTGGGTGATACAGGATGGTAATATAGAGTCTTCAGTAGTTCCATCAATCTCTCTGTCTCAAAATTCAAATATTTTGAGGTAAAAAGACATACTGTAGGCTTACGATGATCCGTATAGGGGACTTCACACTGTAACCCCATTAGGATAGTGTCTCCATTGTTAATGCAAACACTACTGCAGCCAAACTCCATCGTGGGTCGGATAGGATAATTACGTTCATGCACCTTTAATTGCCCGAAGATAAGCAATACGTTCTTCTCTTGCATTAGCACTGCAAACCAAACCAGATATAGGAGGCCATCAACAATACACAACGCAAAGTCTTACCCTCTACTGGACACGGTAAGGATAGGTGCGGGTAGTTAGTCAGCGAAGGTCTGAGTTTTTGAAAGGCTTTCCTCACATTAGTACCCGCAGAAACCTACAAATGGAACATGTCTTCTTAGTCAAGTTGTCAATTGGGAGCGATTTAGAAGAGAATCCATTGACAAACGACGGTAGAAGTGGCTAAACCCCACCAAAGCTCCTTATTTCCGACACTATATAGTCTTACCCATTTCTCAACCCATCCTTAGAAACCAAGTTGCCAAGAAAAGACCACGCATCTAGCCAAAACCACACTGGAGAAGTTGGCATAAGCTTTTCTCCCTCAACATTTCCAAACCAAGCTCAATGCTCCTAGGTTCCTTTCTTAATATGGAGTATATCAGGTATATCAGTCAATAAATACGATCACATACGATAACAAAGAGATCAGATATGGCTTAAAAATCCCGTTATCAAGGTCATGAAAAGAAGCCGGGGGCATTCGTAGTCCAAAGGACTTACCAAGAATTCAAATGCCCATACCTAGTTTGAAAGCCAGTCTTGGCACATCTGCTGCCCGTATTTTCATTGATGAGAACCAGACCTAAGTCAATGCTAAGAGAAGACACAAGCACCTTGTAACTGATCGAGACAAATCATCAATGCGAGGAAGGGGATACCTGTTCTTAACAGTTACTTATTTAGTTGCGGTAGGTAATCTATGCACATCCGAACGCTCCCTCTTCTTCTTCACAAACCAAAAAACAGGAGCACCCCAAAGGGATGCAACTCGGTCTAATAAAGCCTTTCCCTAACAATTCTGAAGTTGGGCTTTTAACTCACCTTAACTCTGCTGGAGCCATTCTATAAGGGGGTATGGAAATGGGACGGTACCCGGTATTCTAAGTCAATGCGAAAGTCAATATCCTCTGTCCGGTGTCATACAGGAGGTCTGCAGGGACCCACTCCAGAACTCACGAAATACCGAAACCGACGCAATCGAAGTACTTGGGGTAGTATCATCCCTGAGGTGTGACACGAACGCCTAAAACACCCTTTATTAACCATTTTCTTAGGCACGAAGAAAGGAGATGATAAAGAACTGGAGTGGAGTGTAGTTACCTCCTATACTAACAGATCTGTCCCAGGCTTTGGCCAACGTGTACAGTTTAGCCATTACAATCTAATGATAGCAAATTCGCGGAAAGCCAAGTCATACCCAGAATTACGTCGGAAGTCAACCATTTCTAAAAGAACCAATCTACATGAGTATTGCTCCCCACAAAAGTCACCAGGACAAGACTATTACACCTTCAACTACCACGACTCACCCACCGGAGTAGAAAACACGAATAGGCCGGTCAAGCCAATTCACAATGTAAAATTAAGACCAGAGTAGCCAATGAGAAGATACATATGAAAAATGTGGAGCCAGGATCAATAAACAGAATAAAGCCATGCAATCACAACCAAAAGGATTACCTTGTGATAACAACATTCTGAGTCTCGCGCTTCAGGACCGCCCCAGGGAAGCATAAACAATGGGCCCTATCATCTGTCTGCCCGTTGCACCTACCATGGTGTGGCTTGTAGTGGCTTCAAGTGTTCCTGGTACCCCGGCCGTTTTGGGGCCACATTACTCGGCCACGGTCCTCCAGAATAACGGCCGGCCTCTGACCATGACCACCTCTCTACCTCTAGCTATTGGGGGTCTATAACTCTATTGGACAATTCCTCCTAATCTATGGCCAGTCCCCCACATCCATAACCACTCCCTGGAGTCAAGCATAGATCTCTCACAGAAGTGTGACCGGTTCTAAGTTCGACCCCCAACACAGTCTGTAGTGAAGACTGAATGCGTCGGAAGAGTAAACCTCCTGAACCCTGTCCTCTAGAGTAAGAACCATTAAACTCACCTCCAATTTTCGAAACCTTTTTGATGTCGATGCATGGTGAAGTCATCGGGCTTCACTCTTCCCCCTCTATCCGAAGTCTCCCACTTCTTGAAAGGATTTTGCCGCTTAAGCCGCTACCTGTAAGGCTGAGGAATTGCAATTTCTGACTCAACCCCTCACAAAACGGCGACCCGCTCTTGTGGATGAAACATAGTTGGGTGGAAATACCTGGATTAAGGCCTGCCGAAATTAAGCCTCATATGTAGTAACCGACATCCTACCTTGTCTAGGCTCAAGAAATTCATCTCCTTTTCCTATCCTCAAAGTAGGTGGGATCTACTTCTCCATAAACAAGCTAGAGAAAATGGACGCCCAAGTATAGGTGGTGCCTCTGTTGGTTGGAACTCAACATGTGACCGCCACCACACTTGGGCGTCCTTGAAATATGATCGTCCAAACTCAACACCAAACCGTTCTATATAGCCATCTTGGGTCGAAGCTCATGACGTCAACCAAAAAATTGTAGGCATCCTCATATTCAGCACCCTTGGAATACTGGAGGTTTTTTCATTTCAAAGAACTACGAAAAAAGGTTCAGGACTGATAATTTGTCATTATAGGCCCTGATGGTCAGACGAGGAACGTGCTATTCAATGAGGCATCCATGCGGGGAGCAATAGTAGCTGCATGTTGTACCTCCGAAACCGGAGGTGTTGGTGAAGAAAAACACTGGAGGCGTCTGGCCCTGATCCGATACCGCTTAAGATAAGCAAGAAACTGATTATCATCTCTGGGGGGGAGGTTGGTGGGGGCAAATTCACATTCTGCATTGGTTCACCTTCTCCCCATCCTCACCCTCTTTACAACTTCCTCAGTTGTGGCGGAGAGTCACCGCCCTGTACCACATGGGCTAGGTGCGTACTCTTCTTTTTTTGTTTTTTTTTTTTTTTTTACTCTAGAGGACGTCCACCACGACCTCTACACAGGGGCCTCTTGTCACTGCCTCCTCCTCAAGCTACAGCCCCGTGGCTGGGCTCAGACGCCACCCTGGGTCCCGTCGGATGGCTGGTTTGACGTAAGTCGTTGCTCTAGGTCTAAACCATCTCGAAAAGAGAGTGAGATGGTAAGTACCAATGTAGCACCTAGATACCAATTGGATCCAATTAATAGCACAAAAAGAAAGAAAGAAGGAATTTTCCTAAAAGTCTTATAGCCTCTCAAAGAAAAGTAAAGGTGTCCTCCCTACAGTTCCTTAAGACTCTACTAGACCTGTTTTCTTGGGGATGAGGACCAACGAACCTAATACTCGATACCAAGTCTTGTCATAACCCAAAACGGGCTGGCGGACGGGCACCACCTTATCCTACTATGTGAGCGAACCAACCCATCAATTCCCAATGTTTCAACCAAAATAACAAAATTATAATGCGCGAAAAGACTTAAAAAACTCATTAATGAAAATTGATTAAATAACTTATTAAAAATAAATACTATTTATCCCAAAACAGGAAGTTTTCATCACCACCAGAACATTCGATCCTCCAGTACTAATCTAGAGGTATTAAGAAGTAAATAAGTAAATAAAATCTGTCCAATTGCCGGGAATCTAAAGGCATCAAGGACATGACGAGGAAGGCGAGCGAAGATTCTAGTCCAAGCTAGAAGCAATTAGCTCACCCTGAAAGGTGGACTTCATGAAGACTGGCTGAGTTGCGGCCTCTGAGTTGAGACGATGGCACGGTTGGCTGCCCACTCCACAAATGGCCAAAGAGAGTAGAGAATATACAAGTGAGGGGCCTAGTACAAAACACAAGTAATGAAGTAGGTATCATCGGCAAACTCAAAATAGAAAAAACACAGTATTATATTCAAATAATCTCATAATCAAAGAATATTCAACATTGTAGCAACAAAAAACAAGTTCTATAAGCAGTTAATAAGCACCGCCCAAGTTCACCCATGAGGACCTCAAGCCTGAATGCCATACCCATTTGTGAATAGGTTCATAGATTGAGTATATTAACGTCTTTCAAGATTCATTATGGCTAATTTCTCTCGTGTCATAGGTAAGTGACAATCCGCTCCATTATACTTACGGGGGCGTTCGTTGACCACGATCCAATAATTATTGTGTCGGTCGTGACACCCGATCCCTAATTCTACGTGTCGGTTCGTGACACCGGTCCCCTAATTCTACGTGTCGGTTGTGAACCCGATTCCCTAATCTACGTCGTCGGTTCAGGAAACCCGTTCCACTAATCTCATACTTTAGTTCATTCAAGCCTTCTTTTATACCAAGGCATCATAAATCTCTATTAACAAGGCAGATTAGGGTTTTCAAGATTTAGATCAATAGATTCATCCTGCTTATTTTATACAATATGTATCACATTCATAACAAGCATAAAATAAGGCTATATAGAAGGGTTTTACAATTACTACCAATTACGTATCATTCGCTAGTAAGCGTTTAACGAATAGAATAAAAAAAACCTACCTCCACCGAGAATTAGTGATCAAGCAAGCGTAATCTCAACTCTTTGCTTTTCCTCTTCGTTCTTCTCTTCTCTCGTTCGTTCTCCCTCCTCTCTCGGTTCTTTCTATTGTACTTATCAAAACCTTTTCTTGTACCTAATAATATATAATTAAGTATAAAAAGATGGTAAAAAGTAAACCCACTAGTTATTCCAAGGGTTGTCTCTTTAACCCCAAGTCAATAAATTATTTAATATTAAACCACTAATTATATTATAAGCAGGATAGTCAAAAACGCCCCTTAATAAACATTTAACAGACAAATCCGACCCAGCCTGGGATTACGCCAGTCTGGACGGGTGTCGTTGCCTTGTGACGGTTGCCTGATGCGGTCCGTCACAGAGTTAGAGGACTATATTTTACCAAAGGTCTGTGACGGCCCGTCATGCCTGATGAGCGGTCCATATACCACCCCGTGTGACGTTCAGAAGAGGCGATCTCAGTACCCAAATTCTACAAATTTCTAATTGTTTTGGAATGAGCCCCCCACGACGGCTCAGTCGTCGCCATGACGGTTCGTCGTGGGATTCGTTTGACTCAGCCGTTTTTTCCAGAAATAAAAATCTGCTGCATCAAAAACGACTCACTAAACAGGTCGTTACAACACCTTTTTATGCCAGTTCTATCTATTTGTTTCCGGAGAAGTCTATCGGTTGGTTTCATAATTTCTGCTTTCTTCTTACTTAAACTTTAACCTGAATGTTTAATTATATGTATGAATTTTTTCTAATAACTTATCTGTTTCATCTGTGTTTTAGAATATGATAAATAGGATCATCTATTATATACAAGATATTTTCTACTAGTTAAATAGTATCCATTAAAATGTTGATACTACCTGGCGCATTTGTAAATCCAAATCGTAAAACATCCATTCATAGGAAACCTTGATTTACATTTCGTCTATCTCAATCCGGCCTATATAATCCTTCCCTTATTCCCCGTCAATTCCATCACCTTTCACTCTCCCCCTTTCTCTACTCGATCTTTTTTTTTTTTCTTCCTTGGACCCACGGTACTGTTTAAGGCATTATGGTTTTGTTGTTTATATTTTCTTCTAGTTTTAGGTTGATAAAATCCTGATTTACAGTCAATTTGACTTAAAAGTTAGAGCCTTGTATTTGTCTTATTTAGTAATCTATTGGTAATTGGGTAGTTATATGTTTTAGTTTTAGCATTTAGGTGGCGATAATCTATAACCATTCTACGTTTACCTGTTTTTGTTCAACTATGTATTAGTACTAATGGCTTGGACTTGTATTGTTTACTATTGCTTTCTTGTATATAATTATTCTTTAATAGTTCATCTATTGTATTTTGAAATCTTCAAATCATCAATAAATTAATATTTTATGGTTGTGTTTTATTATGTTGTTTTTTCAATCTATTTAATTCAATTGTATTTTTGTCTTATGTTTGTTCCCATGCCTGGGAATGGATTTTTCATGATAAAGTAATTCTAGTTGTTCATTAATTATTTTACTTTATCTATTGTAATATGATAATTTCTAATTGTGTTCTTGTTTTTTATTATATGTTCATTTCTTGAATTTTTTTTTCCCTTCCTCTCCCATTTATAGGTTTACGTTGTTTGGTATTCACTCATTTTGCTCCCATTTATTTCCGCATGGCGTCAGTCGACCACCATACAATGTGTTTGTGTTATAGTATATTGGGTAAAATTTATCTAGAATGGCAGTCCTAAATAACATATCTTTCGTTTGTATGTAAAACTCAAAATTATACATTTTTCTATTGTTAGTATTTCTGCCCATATTTTATTTTATGATTTTTTGCTTATGTATGATCAGACTTCCTTCGTTATTAAACTCTTGTTACTACCATAAGCGTATTGGGTAATTTTTCCCATTATATATGAGTAAATTAATTATATTACATTGTTGCTTTTGATACTTGTATCTCTCATCGAGAGTATAATATCTGTTGTGCTTTAGTATTATACAAAATTTTTGCAAGTATAGATTTGTCTTATTCATTTCGTCCTTTTTAATGATTATTTTTCTTGTTTGACAAGTTATTGTTAGTTGTTCATTTCTCTATGGTATTGGTTTGATTGTTTTTCTAACCATTCTATTCCAAATGTAAATATTATGGTTTCCTTGATAATTTTAAATGGTATTATTAACGGTTATTCCCTCAGATAATTATTCATTGTCTGTTTATTTATTAGTTCTATTTACTATCTCGCTAGGTTAGTCAGGGGAATAATGCCCTATTTTTATAATCTCTTGTTCTAAAATAAGGCTTCTTGTCCTAATAATTAAAAATTTTATTATCTTCTTTGATCTACTAAAAATAATGATATGTGTTATATCTTCTAATAAAAATATTCGGGAATTATACTTTCTTCTAAGATTGTCCACTCATTCTCGATGAGGTAGTGCTTGTTAGTGTATTGGCACGCTTGAAGTAATTAATCTGTTTTTTACTATTTATAATCCTTCTTCTGTCAATTTATTTATAACTATAGTCATTATGTATCTATTATAGTAATTTATTTTTTCATAAGGGATTTTCTACTGTTTATGTATGTCAATTTTATTTCTCGCTGTTACTTTATGTTTTGTTGTTAATATATATAAGCTTTTACACTTGTGTGAATAATTTTACTTCTGGTGCTAGCTCTATTCACGACATCTTCCAATATAATACTAATGATTTGTTCTAGATTTCTATATGTTAATGACTACTGAATAGTTTTTGCACTTATTTAAACTTAAATGTTTGGTTATATTAAAATTTCCTCTAAATACACTAATTACAGTTTTTTCGATAGGGTTGTATAATTCTATCAGTCTACTAAATATATTCAATAGGTGTGTCTATTCTTTCTCTAAAACAAGCTTTAATTTAATATTTAGGTTCATCCTAAAGTACATATTTTAGAGGTGTTTAGTTTTGTATAGCTTGTATGTCTCTATTTAATATAGTTTACTTAGTATAGGTATTGTGCCTTTCCTTTGTCTATTGTCCAATCTATTATTATGTTCGTTCGACTCAACTACCGTGTATTCCTCTTTTTGTCTTTTAAAAATTTCTTAAAGAGGTATTTCAATTAGTTTTCAACACTTAATCTAATCTTTTCCTTTCTTTGTTCAAATTGTATATCAAATATATTTGTTGTTTTGGATAATGTCTTCATTTTGATAATCTTCTTTAGATATTATGTTTACGTCTTCTTCAAGTCATTTTGTTTCATCTTCTTATTTGCATATATTCATCATATCTATCAAGATTTCTGACCCAATTTGTTATTTTTGGATCTTTAGGGGGTAAATTACAGTCTCTAGCTAAATGTCCGAACTTTCAGCAATTATAACAAGGACCATTGTGATATTTTCTTTTCGGTTGATATGGATTTTTATTTTATAATTTTTACAGGATTATCTTTCTGTCTTGTGTTTATATTTTTACCTTGTTTTTAGTTTTCTATAATTTTTATATCTTTAGGTTGTTTTGTCTTTTGAAATATGTATTTGTACATTCCAAACGTGGTGCTGTTTTATTTTTACAACAAGCAATAATTTTAAATAGTTACTTTTTTTCATTTATTTATCTTTTGTGTATCACATAGTTTGTATAACACAATGATTGAAAAAATTTTATTCCGTCCTTAAGTATTGTTAATCTTCATCATTCCCAATCTTAATGATTTTGTAAATGAATGGGTATGTTGGTAATTTTGTAAAATAGTGTCTTATTCTTTTGCTTCATTCATATTATATCTTGCTTTGTCAATAAATTTTTTTGAATGCAAATGTGTATTCTTCGATGTAACCATGTTACATATAGCTAAATTTGTAATACGTTGTCTATGATTAGTTTTTCTCTATTTTGTTCTATTATAATCTGGGTCATACCACAAAGTTATTTTCTTCATGCTAAATTCATATTTATCTAGTATATTATATTTGTTGTTGATGGACAGCCATCTATTTTTAGCACTTCTAAGGGTTTCTAACATTGCTGGAGTGGATTTTCTAATCAATTAATTTTTGTGTTGGTCCTATAAATGTTTATTCTACTATATCTTGGCGTCCCTCTAGTTGTTCTTTTATTATCAATTAGTTTTAGATTGGATTTTCCGATCCATAGTAAATATTGCTTTATTGTATCCTGTAACACCATCAAAATCTAACAAAAACTTATAGTGTTCAGTTTTTGGCTTAGGTTGTCAATTGACCCGTACACCCCTTTTGATTAATCTGCTATCATATTTTGTGTGGTGGTTGTTTTTTGGCCTTATCTGATGTTTATTTTCTGTAAATATGTTGGTGTTGTCCATTTAGGATAGTTCGGGATGTTATCCGGGTTTTTTTAAACTCCTGATGTGCTAGGTCGATTCATATTCCTTTTGGTGTTTATTTCTAATTTTTTCGTAATTACTTGTTCTAAAATTTCTGTGTATGTTTCACCTTATATCAATTATTTCTGAGTTTTGATTCATTAGTGTATTATGAATTCGTTTTCGGTCTATTTCATTACGTCACAGATTTTCACTGTAATTTTTCTGTAATCTCATTATTCATTACTTTAATTTGAGGGCTCTGTTACTTTTTCTATTTGTTTCCTTTTTGTTAGTTTCAGATAATAATTTTAACTAGCTAATTCTTTTTCTAATCTCACTTATTCTTGTATTTTTTTATTTCTTCTAGATGTGTAATTATGCCGTTGCTTGCATTTTTATCTTGTTCCATTCTTTTATCTTTCTATTTCGTCATTTTATTTTGTTTTTCTTAATCATAGATGTTAGACTAGCTTCTAATTTTTCTGTTTCTTTTTTAACATTAAATATAAGTTATTTTCCTATTTTTTATATTACTTCCTAATATTTGAAAAATAGTTTTATGTAATCCGTCGTGGTTTTTACTATGTCTTTTCGTATACTCCATTTTCTTTATTCATTATAATTTATGAATTTTATATTGATTTGATATAACATAGATTCAAAGGCAATCTATTGTATTTATAACAGAATATAATTTTTCTTTGTGCTAATTATGATTGTTTTTTTTTTAAATCCTCCTACAAACAATTTTCTTTTAACCTTTCGTTCCTATGTTATCGTTCTTGTCTTCTTATCTTTTTTTATATCGGTTGTGCTATATATTTCTTTGGTCATATCGTTTTTCACAATAAAACATATTTATATTCTGTTTTTGAAATTATGTTTATCAAATGATTGTTTTATCATTACTCGTTTTAGTAAGTTGTGCTAGTTCATAACTATGTATAAAGGTTGTAATGTTTTCCATATCTTTTGTACTTTTCTTTCTAGCCTTGGTTTTTTTTTTATTTTGTTACTTTATAGTGTTGTATTATTTTTGCATTATTCTAATAAAATATTTTTTTACATAATATCTTTTTAGTAGATTAATCGTTGTATTCATTTGCGTTGTTTGCATATATTCTAGATATTTCACTTCTCAGGTTCTTAGGTAGAGATACAAATTTTCAACTGATAATTTTTCTACTAGATCTATGTCTCTTTAGTTCTTTCCAATATTCTAGGTTCATAAATTATCATTGATCTATGAATATATTTATAGATAATATATAAGTCTATGTCAAAATTATTATCATAAAAATCCAGATTGTATAACTAATTCAGGCCACAACATTGAGTTGTTACTTCTATAACAGCGGTATATGTTTAATATACTTATCAAATTATCTTTTTAGATCATATTTTCAGAGATTTTTAAATATTAGAGTACTAAATCTTATAATTAGCATCATATCCAGGAAGTAGGAGTCATTTTAATGATTTTCTATTTTCACTAAAATTTGTATTCCTTCCCAATCTCTGTAATAAATTATTGGAATGACACGTGAGTTATTTTTGGAAAATTTTAAATTATTGTATAACTTGAGTTAATTTATTTATGGTAATTGGTAAAAAAAAAATAAAAAAATTAATAGATAGTTAGTGGGCTCTAAAGTGATCAGTGATTTAATTTGATACGATAGGTCATGTATATATAGACAAAAAAAAAGAGAAGTAGTGGTTTTGCTCAGTTTAATAAATAATTATTTAGAGAAAAAAGAAGGAGAGACCGAAAACCTTACCTGTAGAGACAACAGAAAAGAGAGGGAGGAAGAACGAGTTGTTGAAGAACGAGTTGCGGCGGAAAAAAAAAACACAAGGAAAAACCTTGCGTGAATAAAGTAAGTCGTAACATCTCATTGTATAAATTGTATTAGGGTGGTATGTTGAAACTTGTAGAAACAGAAGAGGACAAAAGGGGTCTCATATATAATTGAATAGTTTTTGTTTATATTGTTTAATGTGTGGTTTAATTGGCCAATTGATAAAATAATCTAAGAGTAAGGAAATGAGTTACCCCCTCTATTGGCAAGTAATGGTATGGCCAGACTTGTATTTATAACTATAATATTATATATATGTGAAGTGTTGGCGTTTGGATTTTTATAGGCATCCACCATGGGTTTCAGAACCAGTGGTTCTATATTTAGAAATTGTTTTAATTTATTATCTCATATGATCAACAATTGATAATCAATATATGGTGAATAAATATTGGGGTGTATTATAGTATAGTATTAAAGTTATAATGTTTGGGAGAGAAATGCTGATATAACACTAGAATTGAAAGTGTTTAGGAATATAAAGATTGGGCAGGTTGTGAATTGGTATGTAAATAATTACAATTTGTTATAAAGTGGGTTGTATGTATGGGTAAAGGTGTTAAAAAACAAAAAGTGTTGAGTGTGTTGTTCTGAAAAACCATTGTGAAGATATACGTAATAGTGGCCATGGTTCGAGAAAGACTCACGGAAAGGGAGGCTTCAGTGACAAGGAAGAATTATGCGATTGGCTAAGGCAAGTGGATTTCTTACTCTTGTTTATTAAGCGTACCGAAAAAATTCGTTGTTATTTCCGTGTGATGTTGGAATGATTTGGAGATTGTGCTTATTTGTTTAGTGTTGTCATGTTCTCCCGTTGCAAACATTGTGCTTGTTATCAAATAGTATCTCCTCCTTTTCATTTGAGCAATGTAATGCATTGTATCTGAGACATGGTTTGTGGTAAGAGGAGTACTATTTTCCGAGGGTCTTATCGAGCGCCTGCGATTGATTTAGATTGAGGGGACGTATCAAGGCCGCGATAGGGTTACTATTATCGAGGGACGGTAGTGCGCCGCGACAGATGCGCGGACAGATATGTCCCCCAGGCTCTCACGGACTGAGGAGACACGGGGGTTGTTGGTGGGTTTCTGTGTGTAGTGTAAGAAAGAAGGCTCACGATATTTACAATTGCATTCATGGCATGCACATTTTATTTATTATGAACTTGAACAGTGTTTTGATGATCTGTGATGTTTCTCTGGAATTCGTGAATTGTTGAATATGAGTGTTATTGAGAATGTGTTCAACTAATAGAGTCTGGTATGAGTGGTGTGTTTGGTTAAACTATTAGTTTTGTAGCGTGGAGGTTTAGATAGGGGGTAGGAGTAACCGTATTGTCACTTAACTTGTGTTAGAGGTTTGGCTTGTTGGGTTACCGAGTGCGTTGGTCCTCACCCCCTTGCTTCTAAAAATTTTTGTAGGTTAACCGAGCTGGGATTTTAAGTGATACCTCTAAGATTCTATTAGTTTTGTGCATTTTGTGGAGGATGGGGTAGCTGCTGGTCCATGTCAGCGATACTGTTCTGCTCCAGGTATGACGTTGTCTTTCC